>LNAC01000230.1:2514645-2621136 GCA_002007465.1 Ailurus styani | reverse complement strand
CTGAGATCATGACCTGAGCCGAAGGCAGAGGCTTTAACCCACTGAGCCACCCAGGCGCCCATTGGGCAAGTTGTCTTAACCTCTCTGCTCCTCAGTTTGCTCATCTGTTAAATAGGGGTAATACCTGCCTTACAGGGTTTGTCCAGTGACTGGCACCTAATAGGTGCTTAGCAAGTGTCAACTTCTCTTTGCTCACTGTTTCCCATGTGGATGCCACATGGTTCACTAGACCAGAAGCTCCTTGAGAGAGCTTCCTTCTCTTCTCCGCCCCCCCCACCCCCCACCCCAGCACTTAGCATATCGTTGGGCACACAGCACACTGTTAATGAGTCCTTGTTGGCTAGGCTGAATGGACCGTTCCTGGCTACCTCAGTGACACTGATGGAGACCCGGAAATGGGTATAAGGGAATATCAGTATTCTGTTTAAAAGATATGAAGGTAATGTGCTGAATTATTTACTTCCTTGATACATTGTTACAGTAAAACTCTCTATGTGCTAAGGCCTGCCTTTACTGCAAATATAATCTTATAATTTATATTTTAAAATATAAAAAAATTTTACAATTTTTAGATAAGTATGTAGCTCAAGTAAAATTAAAGCCAATGCCCAAGTATCTTGACAAAATGGCATCTTTTTTTTTGTAGTCTTTTTTTTTTTTAAGATTTTTTTTTTAATTTATTCATTTGACACAGAGAGGGAGATTCAGGCAGAGAGAGAGGAGAGAGGAGGAAGCAGGCTCCCTGCTGCGCAGAGAGCCCGATGTGGGCCTCGATCCCAGGACCCTGGGATCATGACCTGAGCCGAAGGCAGCGGCCTTAACCCACTGAGCCACCCAGGCGCCCGACAAAATGGCATCTTGATCAGTTTATCAGAGGTGGAGCAGGAAAAGAAATCAACTAGACTGACATACTCATTACCACAGAATTCAGAAGGTTATTAAAGAGAGCAAAAGATTCTGAAATTGATCCAGTCACTTCTATATTCCATTGTCTTGGGGCCACACCTCAGTCTGCAGTCATTTGTAAGGGACAGTGGAAAGAGGAAAGGATCAGAAAATGAATGCCAGAGATACTGTCTCAGATTTAGTCATTCATTCATTCATTCGGGCAACAAATATTTACTGAGTGCCTGCCATGGGGCTGGGCTCTATGCTTCACAGACACGATCTTGCCCTGTGTGAAATTTACTCTCAGTCACTTCATCTCTCTGGGTCTCATGCTCCCCATCTGTCAAATGGTAACAAATCGATTTCTATTGCAATTACGAGAATTCTAGAAAGGAGTGCAGGGGTCAGAGCCTGGCAGACAGTTATTGTTCTCTACTGTTGTCCTCTATATAATGGCCATGAGAATAGCTTGTGATCATTTGAAAATTATGTCCAAACTCTATTTCAAAGGGGCTGAGGATGTTCTGCCTATCTCTTTTTCCTTCCTTACAGTTGCCAAGCCAACCAATATCAGAGTGAGCAGGAGGGACACAGGGATCTATGATACCGGGCTGATGCATTATAGTGAATAGCACTCCACTTCTGTTCTCAGATGGGTTGGATTTCACACATGGTTCTTGTGATGGGTTGAATTAGGTACCCCCCAAAAGATATGTTGAAACCCTAGGTACCTGTGAATGTGTCTCTGCAGATGTAATCAAGTTAAGATGAGGTCATTAGGGTGGGCCCTGATCCAATATGACTGATGTCCTTATAAGAAGGGGAAATTTGAACAGACACAGAGAGAATGTCACGTGAAGACACACACAGACAGAGAGGGAAGACGGCTAGGCTAGAGGGGGATGGAGGCAGGGATTGAAGCCATGCAGCAACAAGCCAGGAAACCCCTGGGGCTACCAGAAGCTGGAAGAGGCAAGGAAGGATCCTGCCCTAGAGGCTTCCGAGGGAGCATGGCCCTGCCACATCTTGATTTCAAACTCTAGCTTCTGGAACTGAGAGAATGAATTTCTAGTGTGTTAAGCCACCCTGTTTGTGGTAATTTGTTACGGAAGCTCTAGGGAACAAATATAGTCCCTAAACAAAAATAGCTGCACCGTGGACTTCCCTCTGCCCTCCATGGAGTCATGGCGACTTTTCTTTTCTGTACATGAACCCATGTGAAAATGATGCCTTGATGCCAGTGCCTAAAAATGTGGATCTCCCGAATGGCAGGTCCAATGTTTTTCAAATAGGTCAGAATGGAAAGCAAGAATGCCCCCCACCTTTAGCTTCTCTGCTCCCAAGTTCGATGGAAAATAGTAAGAGTAGGCAGGCATGGGTCCTACAGGCATGGGGCCGACTAAGCAAGCCGCTTAGTGGGCCCTCAGCATGGAGATCACCGTGGGAAGGCCATGGGGTCCATTTTGGGTCCTGATAAAGGCCAGCGGGGTCTAGAGGAGAACTGACCTCATTTAAGGTTTCTAAGCACTGCCAGCCTGTCTCCACTTAGACTTCACTCCTTCAGCCAACCAGAGGCTGCTGTCCTAGCAAAGGAGGCACCCGTTCCATAGGACAAATGAGCAATTCATTTAATCAATGCATAGGTGTTATTTTGAAAATTACTATTTGGCAACCACCATAGTAAGAACTAATTCAGGCAAGAGTCATCAATGGATCCTAAAACTAGAGAGTGAAAATTTTATCGGAAACATGTTATTTATGTAGTCTCAAAGTATCTCCTCATACATTAGTTATTAAGTGTAAAAAGAAAAGTCATATTTTTTTAGAGAGGGAGGGGGGTGGAGAAGCAGAGGGAGAGGGAGAGGGAGAATCAAGCAGATTCCATGCCCAGCATGGAGCCCGATGTGGGACTTGATCTCAAGACCCTGAGATCATGACCTGAGCCAAAATCAGGAGTTGGACTCTCAACCGACTGAGCCACCCAGGCGCCCCATGAAAAATCATATCTTTACAGTGGAAAAACATGGTGGGCATAACATCACCAACAATCATAGTATGCTTTTTTATGTTTTACTCATGCCAGAAATGAGTAACCTCTCATCATGAGGACACATCAGGCAAACCCCAACTGGGGGACATTCTACGAAGTAACTGGCCTGTACTCTTCTATAAGGTTGATGTCATGAAAGACAAAGAAAGGCTGGGGGTTATTCCAGATTGAAGGACACTTGAGAGAATCAAGAGACATGACAACCAAATACAATGTGTGATCCTAGACTGCATCATGGACCAAAAAAGATATAGCTATGAAGGACATTCCTGGGAAAATTAGTACAACTGGAATATGACCTGTAGATTATATAATAGTATGATCTATCAGTGTTATACTTCTTGAATTTGCCAACTTTACTGTGTTTGTCTAACAGAATGTCTTGTTCTTAGGAAATACATATTGAAGTATTGGGGGCAAAGGAATATGATGTCTGCAACTCACTCTAAAGTGCTGCACACAAAAATGTGTGTGTGTGTGTGTGTGTGTGTGTGTGTGTGTGTAGGGAGAATGGTCATTATAACAGGATGCTAACAACAGATGAATCTTAAAGGGGACGTGAAAGTTCTTTTTACTATTTTGGCATACAATTTTCTGTACGTTTAAAGTCTTTCAAATTAAAATTGTAAAAATGAATTATTTTGAGCATTTAACCACATGCCTGATGCTGTGCTCAGTGTGAGATATTCAAGGAAGAGGAAGACACAGTCTTGATCCTTAACCCAGGAGCTCATCATCTGGGGTGGAGAGCACATGTTGGTGGGTTGAAGGAAGCTACCAGAGCACAGAGAAGGTATGCTAAACCCAGGCTGCCTGGGGAAGAGGGCCAGAGGAGCCTGTTTCCAGAGGAGGTAAAGGGGAGGCTTCAAGTTGGAAGAACTAATTCAGTCCTGGGTGCCGGTGGGTTATGCAAGCAGGGCTGACGGACAGACTGTGGGACACAGGGAAGATGCCCGGGCCTGTAGGCAGCAAGGGGAAGCCACCTGCCTCCTGAGGACAGACAACAAGGCATGGATTGGCAGGTGTTGGGGGCCAGGCCAAAGTCACCACAGCTTCGGAGGTGACAGAAAAAGTGCCGACGTAAGCAAAACAACTTAAGGCTGAAAGGGTGAACACAAGTGTGCTTGTGATGGCACAGGATGAACCCGGCGGGGCTGTATACTGAATATCCTGGAGACATCAGCCCCCAGATTGATACCTATGCATAACCTGGATCAGGGCATGGCCCGAAATCCGTCCGGATGCCTAATAATAGACTGTGAGGCAGGAAGAGAATGTCAAACGATCATAAGAAACTAAAGCGGTGATGTTTTTGAGAACACGATGAGCTTCACCAGCAATAAGGATAAGGTGGTACCCAATTAACACGCAACAGAGTGGGGAGAGGTTGTTGTTAACAGGAAAAAATCCTGAGGACAGTATCGGGCCATAAAATAAAGGGAAAGAGGGAGGCAGCACTGCTCTTTCAGAAGGCGGTGGGGGAGTGGGAATTTCCACTCAATTACAGGACACAAGAGCCAGGATGAGAAAGAACACGAATATTCCTAGCAAGAGCCTGGTGGGAGCTCATTTGTTTTCCTTTCTTTGGAAAACTTTTATATTATGGAAAGTTTACAAAAATAACGAGAACACCATTAGCTTAAACTGCACAAAAGGGCTGCGACATGACCATTTTTGCTTTACTAAAGAGGTGCATTCATGTTTCAGATGAAAATAAACTCCCATATACCCGTCACCCAGGCTCAGCAATTATTCCGACACACGGTCAATTTCACCGCAGCCAAGTTCCCACCCATCACCCTGGCAAACTCACTGGTTTGAAGTAAAAACTCTCCAGTGGGAGTTTTTGTTGTGCTTTTATTTGAATGATTCGCTGTCTAAAAAAGAGCTCCCAATTACACATAGATATATGTACACCTGTATATAATGTTTTTAGCTAATTACTTTATTCCCTCAGTAAGTAATATATTCACATGCCTCAAAATTCAAAAGGCACATCACATTGCATACCTTGAATATATACAATTCTTATTTGTCAACTACACTTCCATAAAGCAAAGAAAAAGAAAGAGAAAGAAAGAAAGAAAGAAAGAAAGAAAGAAAGAAAGAAAGAAAGAAAGAAAGAAAGAGAAAGGAAGGAAGGAAGGAAGAGAAAAAAGTGACAAAAGGACAAGTGGAAAGTTGCTTTCCAAACAATTCCTGTCTCCCAACCAACAGCTCTCCCTCCTCAAAGGTAACCTGTATGAACAGTTTTTTTCCTGTGTGCCTTGGGAGCTGTCTTATGCACGTGTTACCAGAGAGACTGCAACCTACTCCCACTGATCTCTGTACCTTGCTTCTTCCACTTAGTTAGTAAGAGAAACGTCCCCCTTTTCTCAGCTACCTAACATTCCATTTTACGAGCCACGGTTCATTCAACGAACGCACGCTGGCGGGACGTCGAGGCTGCTTCTGACCCGTGGGCCGGCACAGACAATGCTGTCATGATTCGCTTTCCCACATTTGTCCCGCACAAAAGCAAGTTAAGTATATCTGGATGAGAAACTCCTCCAAACTGAACTGCTGGATGAGAGGTAAGGTGCACCTGGCATTTCGGCGGATGCTGCCAAACCGCCCTCCATCAGCTCGGCTCACTGAGTGCTCGCTTCACCCCTCTATCTGCGCGCTTTCCCGCTGTGCTTCCCACGTCCTCCCCGGGCTCCGTTGGAGAGGCTTCAACATCTCAGACTCAGAAGCAGCCCCCTGACCTCGGCTTCCTGCTGGTCTCCCTCTAACCTCTCGGGCCCCCGTGGCCACCAGCCTGTCCTTCCTCCCTTCTCCTTTCCCAGATGCCATCGGGAGCCTGCTGGCATCCTTTCCTCCTTCCAGGTCGGGCCCATGACCAGTCATCTAGCCATGCGAGCACTGACCCCTGGACTCACTCTCCCAGTGACCTTCTGCAGCACCTGCTCTGCCAATCCCCAGGCCTGTGAAAACTCCACCATCCATTCTCTCCACCCCCCACTCCCAGGCTGCTAGCTCTTGCTGGAGAAGGTCATGAAGTTGGCTCTGCTACAAAGCCAGGCCAGCCAGCCTCAGCGGGGCCCCAAGGGCTGTGAGGCAGTCCTTTTATATGTCTGTATCAAATTTCTCTCAGTGATTGTTCCAAATCTTCTCCCTCTCCTCAGATCCCCTACCCAGCCCCCTCCACCTGACCCCTCAGTAGGGGCCAGCTTTGGATTTCAGTGATGGGACACAGGTCACTGGGCAGGAACTCCCTCGCTTCTCCCTTTTCCCTCGCCCTCCTCCAGTTCTCTGCCTTCCTCCCAGCCTTCAGCCTCATGGGGATGAGAGACTTCCTCCTCGAGGTTGCCTCTTCCACTGGTGCCCTTGACACTAGGTTCTCTTGCGCTCTCCTGCACTTGGTCCTAGGAGCCATTTTCTTTCCCTCTGGGCAAGCTTCCCCTCCCTGCTGGTGTACCTCCTCTCATTCTAGAAACACTTCTCACAAATCTGTGTCACTCGACACTATCACCAAACTTTTAAAATGTAGCCATCTTAAAAATTACACAAGTGGGCGCCTGGGTGGCTCAGTGGGTTAAAGCCTCTGCTTTCGGCTCAGGTCATGATCTCAGGGTCCTGGGATCGAGGCCCGCATCGGGCTGTCTGCTCAGCAGGGAGCCTGCTTCCCCCTCTCTCTCTGCCTGCCTCTCTGCCTCCTTGTGATCTCTCTCCCTCTGTGAAATAAATAAATAAAATCTTTAAAAAAAAATTACACAAGTAATTCATGCCTCCTGGTGGCACTTCCTCCTTCCGAGACAGCCCCCAAATTTAACACAAAAATCAGAAAATTATAAGCAAAAAGAAAAGAAAAGGGGTGCCTGGGTGGCTCAGTGGGTTAAAGCCTCTGCCTTCAGCTCAGGTCATGATCTCAGAGTCCTGGGATCGAGCCCCGCATGGGCTCTCTGCTCAGCAGGGAGCCTGCTTCCTCCTCTCTCTCTCTGCCTGCCTCTCTGCCTACTTGTGATCTCTCTCTCTCTCTCTCTCTGTCAGATAAATAAATAAATAAAATCTTTAAAAAAAGAAAAGAAAAGAAAAGCCACCCACAATTGCAATGGCCTACCGTTACTATTTTGATATATTTCTTTCTAAGCTTTTTATACATGCATCTATACATTTACATGTCTATATGTATTTTTTAAAGATTTTATTTATTTATTTGTCAGAGAGAGAGAGAGCAAGAGTAGGGGGGAGGGACAGAGCAGGAAGCAGGCTCCCTGCTCAGCAGGGAGCCCGATGTGGGACTTGATCCCAGGACTCTGAGGTCATGACCTGAGCCCAAGGCAGACTCCTAACTGACTAAGCCACCCAGGTGCCCCTTATATGTATTTTTTCTTACCAAAGTGGATCATAGTGTACATATTGTTTTGTTATAATATATTTCAGACATCTCAGCTTTGCTACTTATTAGTTGTCTGATAAGTAAATTCACTTCCCTGAATCCATTTCCTCCTGTGTAAAATGAGGACTATTATAGTAACTACCTCACAGGGCCGTTATGAGGATTAAATGAGATAAAAAATATATAAAAACACTTATCACAATGTCTGAATTAATGCTAGCTATTACGATCGTCCCACATCAATAAATATAGCTCCACATAATAATTTAATGAGTTCTGTTAGTGCTGTGTCTAATAGGAGTAAAGAAAGCACTGCAATGAGTCACCAACACACACTCATTTGGCATATGAGCAAGTATATCTGTCGGAGAAACTCTGAGAAGCAGAATTACTCATTCAAAGGCTACACGCATTTATAACTTTGATAGATGGTGCCAAGCTGTCCTCCATCAAGTGGGAGTTACTGTGATTTCTCGAACTTAACTCTGATTGATGGATATTGAGAGTGTTTCAAATTTTTCACTGATACAAACTCAAACTGTGATGAACATTTTTATAACCGTATCTTTGCACAGATCCATGATCATTTATTTAGGGCAGAAGCAAGAGTATAAGTAAATGCACAGAGATGGGGGAGCAAATGGTATGCACAGGCCACCACTGGCATCAGTGACACACAGAATGACAAGAGGTGAGGCTGGAAAACAGAGCGGGACCAGATTATAAAGGATGGCCAACGTCATGGTCATTCAGTCAGTCAGTCATCAAGTATTTAGTGACCATCACCAATAGGCCAGGTGCTGTTTTAGGCACCGTGTTCACTTAAGGAACAAAACCAGAAAAAGATTCCTGCCCTGGAGGAGCTTACATTCCAGGAAAGAGAGACAAACAATAGATAAGTAAACTACACAAAATGTTAGAAGGTGGTTAAAGTCCTAGAGCGCCCAGGTGGCTCAGTGGTTAAGCGTCTGCCTTCGGCTCGGGTTATGATCTCAGGGTCCTGGGATCGAGCCTCATGTCTAGGCTTCTCCCTCTGCCCCTCCCCCTGCTTGTGCGCTCTCTCTCTCTCTCTCTCTCTCTCTCTCTCTCTCTCTCTCTCTCTGTCAAATAAATAAAATCTTTAAAAAGAAAAAAAAAAGAAGGTGGTAAGTCCTACAGTGAAAAGAAACAGTAGAGCAGGCTGGAGGGGATCAGGAGTGCTGGGAGTAGGGGGGATGGTAATATTAATAATTAATATTTCACAGTACAGTATTAGAGTGGCTGCTCCACCATCACCATCTCTGCCATATCCACATACTGCCTGATACCTAGTGATTCTGCTTCAATCAACTTCTCCCCAGGAAGCTTTATAACACCGGTGTAAGTGGAAATGCAGTACGGCATGCCACGAATGCCTAGAAAGGGAGACTGGAAGACACCTAGGACTGGCCTCTTCCTTTCCTTTCCGACACCAGTTGGTAAATAAGAACAATCACAACAAGCACTTTTGAAACTGTGTGCTTTGGATTTGCCAGGTAGCTGAGCGTGTTGCACTCAGCAGATAACTTTGTCTTCATCATAACTCCATGCTACAGGTGCCACTACTGTCCCCAGGACGAAACCTGGACACTGCATAATCCTCCCAAGTCTCAGCTTGCTCCTAAATGGCGACAATAATGGCGATAAAGGAGAGAAGGCCCGTGGCTTCTGCCTACTCTTCGTTGTGCTGGGCGGGGGGAAGCATTGGAGAGAGGGCAGGAAAGGGACAGAAGCTCCCAGCTAAATCATCCCCTGACCACTGCCCCCCAAATTCCAACGACTGAGGTTAGAACTAAATTATTGCTTTAAAATACAAACAACCCTCCCTGGGGTTAAATTCATTGGTCACCTTAAATTTCCTGTGAAGAACTTTAATCAGAATGTCCACATTGATTTCAGGCTTGCTAGGATGGGAGGTTTTCTTTCTCATCCCCGTGTAGTTAATGTACAGTGTCATATTAGTTTCAGGTGTAGGAGAGAGCGATCTAATACTTCCACACATTGCCCGACAAGTGCCCTCCTCAATCCCTATCCCGTATTTCTCCCAGCCCCCCACCCACCTCCCCTCTGGTCACCAGCAGTGCGTTCTTTATAGTTAAGAGTCTTTTGGTTTGTCTCTTTGGTTTTCTTTGTTGGCTTATTTTACCTCTTAAATTCCACATCTGAGTGAAATCCTATGGTATCTGTCTTTCTCTGACTGACTTATTTCATTATACCCTCTAGCTCCATCCATGTCATTGCAAATGGCGAGATTTCATTCTTTTTTATGACTAATATCCCATTGTGTGTATGTGTGTGTGTGTGTGTGTGTGTATGTGTGTGTATTCACACCACATCTTTATCCATTCATCTATCAATAGACACTTGGGTTGTTCCCGTATCTTGGCGATTGTAAATAAAGCTGCTATACACATAAGGGTGCATGTATCCCTTCAAATTAGTGTTTTTGTATTCTTTGGGTAAATACCCAGTAGTGGAAGTACTGGATCATGGGGTACTTATATATTTTTTTAAGATTTTATTTTTATTTATTTGACACAGAGAGAGAGAGAGAGATCAGATCACAAGTAGGCAGAGAGGCAGGCAGAGAGAGAGGAGGAAGCAGGCTCCCCACTGAGCAGGGAGCCCGATGCGGGCCTCGATCCCAGGACCCTGAGATCATGACCTGAGCCGAAGGTAGAGGCTTTAACCCACTGAGCCACCCAGGCGCCCTTCTATTTTTTTAAAAGATTATTTATTTTGTTATTTGACAGAGAGAGAGAGAGAGAGAGAGAGAGAGAGAGAGAGAGAGAGAGAGCGCACAAGCCAGGGGAGGGGCAAAGAAGCAGACTCCCCACTGAGCAGAGAGCCCAACATGGGACTCGATCCCAGGACTCTGGGATCATGACCCAGGCCAAAGGCAGATGCTTAACACACTGAGCCACTCGGACACCCGGGTAGTTCTATTTTTAATTTTTTGAGGAACCTCCATACTGTTTTCCACACTGAACGCATGACTTGGCGTTCCCACCAATAGCGTATGAGGGTTCCTTTTGCTTCACATGGGATGGGAGTTTTGATTAGAAGAGGGAAGAGGATGAGCCTCTGGAACATCGGCCCCGGTACCCCTTCTGGCCGAGGGCAAACCTGGGCAGATACCAGTAGAGGCGGGGGGCTGGCACCTGCGCAGCTGGAGCCAAACAGGCAGCAGAAAGCAAGGTGGGAAGAAACAAGGACAAACTGTCAACTTCGGTTTCCTCCATTTAACGTCCTTTGGGGGAAAGAAGCAGAATATAAATACACTAAATGATACTTCAGCAGAGACAGAGTGCCTGGGTTCTCTTAACCTGTTTTGTCTCTCAAAGCATACTCCTGCTATTCAACTTCCTGAGGAGTGTGCTTTGTTTCTAAAAAAAGCCATTCCGTTCACAGGAAACAATACGGGACTCTATCGAAGAATTTGAACCAGAGATATGTTTTTCCCTGCTTTCAGTTACCATTGACTAATAATTCCACAAAGTCACACAGATGAATCCAGGTTCCGTGACAGGCTTACAACCAAGAAAAGTCTAATATAACACAGTAACCTTGGGATGTGCGCATTGGTGCAGTCCTTCAACATTTTATCTATAAAGGAAAGATGAACTCTTATGTAGAGCAAATAGTATTTTTATTTATTTTATTTTTATTTTTTTTTAAAGATTTTATTTATTTATTTGACACAGAGAGAGAGATTACAAGTAGGCAGAGAGGCAGGCAGAGAGAGAGGAGAGAGGAGGAAGCAGGATCCCTGCGGAGCAGAGAGCCCGACGCGGGCCTCGATCCCAGGACCCTGGGATCATGACCTGAGCCGAAGGCAGCGGCTTTAACCCACTGAGCCACCCAGGCGCCCGAGCAAATAGTATTTTTAAATGGCTTAGAGAAAATCGGAGATGAAAGAAAAGCTTCTCACAGAAACAAAAAAGCGAGGAGCAGAAGGGGTCAGTTCTCTGGTGCACGGCAGGCATTGCCGCATGACCCCAAATAGCCCACAAACGTGATGTGTTAATGCGGGTCCTAGATCACAGTGGAAAACAGTACTAAGTCTGTTTTGTGCAGACCATCTATGGTGGGATAGAAATCCCTAGAGGCAAGCACACTACTCCTGATTTTGCAATGTAGAAGAGATCAAAATCCTTTAGTCGACAGTCTGGTGGATGGGGCACCACATTTTCTAGTACACACAAATGGCTTCCTTCTCCTGCCCAGCATTTGAGGAGCCCCAGACAAGACTCAAACAACCCTGGCTCAAGTGACATTAGCAGAGCCTGTTGCTTGGTAACGTATTCTATAAACCCTTGGATCTTGTGTAAAGTGAAAGAGACCGAGTACATCTAGTTGTTTTGTTTCATTTTTAAAAAAATTCCTTTCTCTCTGCCTGCCTCTCTGCGTACTTGTAATCTCTTTCTCGGTGTCAAATAAATAAATAAAACCTTTTAAAAAATAAAAAAATAAAAAAATGAAAAAATAAAAAAATCCTTTCTTATAACCAAGGTCCAAAGGCTGATTCCTGCTTCATAGCTTTCCAGATACCCACAGCCCCTAACCAACAGGACCCTGGCAAATATCTCTAAAGTCAGACTCTTCTCCTGCCAGTAAGTGAGGGAGATTGGGAGGCCACATACACATTTACTATGTCACTGGGAGCTTTAGTAGTCCATAGCTTCTCTTTGAGTTTGACTTATCCATGAATTTATCTTGAAATTAACTAAAAGAAGTGGGAAGTCATACGAAGCTATTCCTAAGAGTTTTAGAAGACTCTGGAGAAAGTCAGGCCAGTTTATTTTCTAAATCAACAGGGATTATCTTTTGAAGGGAGTATGCCCTTTAGCTGATCATTTTAAACAGTAATGAATAATTGCATTTGGCCAAATAACAAAACCCAAGATCTACAAGATAAATTCTTTGAAAACAAATATAATCTGATGAACATGTTTTAATTTTTTGATGAATATTTTTTAAATAAAATAAACATATTTAAACATATTTCCTTACTCTCACTGATAGCTTTCCTATCCTAAGCAACATTTAACACAACAAATCCTTTAGAAAAGCAGGATCTCAAAATGAAAACAGTTTTCATTTTCATTACTTAAATGAACATGCACTGCTGGTGGGAATATAAAATGGTGAAATCACCTTGGAAAACAGGCTGGCAATTTCTTAATAAAGTTAAACATGCACTCGCCACTATAATATAGCAATTCTACTAGGTATTTACTCAAGAGAAATTAAAATATACATCCACACAAAAGTTAAAACACAAATATTCATAGCAGTTTTAATAATAATGGCCCCCAATTGGAAACAACCCATATGTGCATCAAAAGGTGAACAGCTAATGGTGCCTTATATATACAATGAAATATGACTCAGCAATAAAAAGTAACGAACTACTGATATGGGAAGCACCATGGATGGTCTAAAGACATTCAAAGCAAAACCAGCCGGACACAAAGGAGTACATACTATATGATTAAATATGTATATGAAATTTTACAAAAGAGAATCTGATCTATGGTGATAAAGAAAAGAAGATCCGTGATGACCTGAAGCCAGCAGTGGGGGTGGACAGTAACTACAAACGGGCATTTTCTGTGGCAATAGAAGTGGTCTAAACCTTAACTGCAAGCTTAAAAGGGGTGCAATCTATGATAAGTACATAAATTATATCTCAATAAAGTTGATATTAAGAATTAGCGTACATGGAACACTTAAAAAGTTGAAGACTTTAAAAAATATTTCTATGATTTTTATTTTTTATTTTTTTAGATTTTTATTTATTTATTTGACACACAGAGAGAAAGATCACAAGTAGGCAGAGAGGAAGGCAGCGCGAGAGAGGAGGAAGCAGGCTCCCTGCTGAGCAGAGAGCCCAATGCGGGGCTCAATCCCAGGACCCTGAGATCATGACCTGAGCCGAAGGCAGAGGCTTTAACCCACTGAGACACCCAGGTGCCCCACTATGATTTTTATTTTTTGTGTTTTTTTATGTAATCTCTATGCCCAATGTGGGGCTTAAACTCACAACACCAAGATCAAGAGTCACATCTCTACCAAACTGAGCCAGCCAGGTACCCCCAAAAGTTGAAGATTTAAAGTTATTTTTGCTTAGCAAGTATACGTATTAAACATCCTGTGTAAACTATGCACCAAGATGCAGTCCCTACAATGGGGAAACGACTCTCTTGAAAAAAACAGCGTGGAGGTTCCTCAAAAAGTTAAAAATAGAGCTACCCCATGACCCGGCAATTGCACTCCTGGGTATTTACCCTAAAGATACAGATGTAGTGAAAAGAAGGGCCATATGCACCCCAAAGTTCATAGCAGCAATGTCCACAATAGCCAAACTGTGGAAAGAGCTGAGATGCCCTTCAACAGACAAATGGTTAAAGAAGATATGGTCCATATACACAATGGAATATTACTCAGCCAGCAGAAAGGATGAATACCCTACTTTTGCATCAACTTGGATGGAACTGGAGATTATGCTAAGTGAAGTAAGTCAGAGAAAGACAATTATCGTATGGTTTCACTTATATGAGGAACATAAGGAATAGCATGGAAGACAATAGGAGAAGGAAGGGAATAATGAAGGGCGGGGAAACAGAGGGAGATGAACCATGAGAGACTATGGACTACGGGAAACAAACTGAAGGTTTCAGAGAGGAGGAGGGTGGGGGAGGTGAGCCCAGCGATGGGTATTAAGGAGGACACGTATTGCATGGAGCACTGGGTGTTATATGCAAACAATGAATCATGGAACACTACATCAAAAACTAAGGATGTACTGTATGGTGACTAACACAATACAATAAAAAAGAAAAAAACCAAAATACACAGACCAAGGTGACTGAGTGGGATGGTGGCAGCAGCCTTGTGGATCAGAGATGCAGACCTTTACGAAGACTCTGATGGGCAAGACGATCACCCTTGAGGCTGAGCCCAGTGACATCATTTTTTTAAAAAGATTTTATTTATTTATTTGTCAGAGAGAGAGAGAGAGAGCATGCACAAGCCAGGGGAGCAGCAGGCAGAGGGAGAACCAGGCTCCCTGCTGAGCAAGGACACCCGATGTGGGACTCGATCCCAGGACCCCGGGATCATGACCTCAGCCGAAGAAAGATGCTCAACCACCTGAGCCACTGAGCTGTCCTGCCCAGTGACATCATTAAGAATGTCAAAGCCTGGGCGCCTGGGTGGCTCAGTGGGTTAAAGCCTCTGCCTTCGGCTCAGGTCATGATCTCAGGGTCCTGGGATCGAGGCCCGCATCAGGCTCCCTGCTTAGCGGGGAGCCTGCTTCCTCCTCTCTCGCTCTGCCTGCCTCTCTGCCTACTTGTGATCTCTCTCTGTCTCTGTCAAATAAATAAATAAAATCTTAAAAAAAAAAAAAAGAATGTGAAAGCCAAGGAAGGCATCCTGCCAGACCAGCAGCGTCTGACTTTTGTAGGCAAACAGCTGGAGGATGGCCACACTCTCTCAGGCTATAATATCCAGAGAGAGTACACCCTGCACTTGGTGCTTCACCTGTGGGGTGGCATCATCGGGCTTCCCTCCACCAGCTGGCTCAGGAACAACCACCATGACAAGGTGATCTGCCTTGAGTGTTATTCTCAACTGCACCCCAGTGCTGTCAACGGCCACCAAGAAAAAGTGAGGCCACACCAACAACCTGCGCCACATGAAGGTCACATAAGGCCCCTCCACTGGCTTACTTTGCCTGCAGGGCAGCCTCCTGCCCAAGCCTCAAGGCCCTGTGGCCTCAGTAAAGCTTGTCTTCCATTGACTGGAGCAGTGAAAAAAAACAGCCAACAAACAAAACAACTGAGCACACGGGCACAGATTCATGGTGGAAGGCACTGGGCTGATGCTATTTGGAGCTGGTATACACAGTTTACTAGGATCTTTTAAATACTGCCTACCGGGCGCCTGGGTGGCTCAGTTGGTTAAGTGACTGCCTTCGGCTCAGGTAGTGATCCCAGAGTCCTGGGATGGAGTCCCGCATCGGGCTCCCAGCTCCACGGGGAGTTTGTTTCTCCCTCTGACCTTCTTCCCTCTCGTGCTCTTTCTTTCTCTCAAATAAATAAAATCCTTAAAAAAAATACTGCATACCATGTGGGCGGCATGACAAAAGGGATAAAAGGCAAAGGATTCATTAGGCTGGAAAGAAGACCACTGTATAGACTAGGTTGGTCAGGAGAACTGAGATCAGATCAAGGACAAGAAATGATATTCTACATCACCACGAACCCTGGCTTGTCACTGTCATCTTGTTAGGTGCCTCTCAAGAGAGAGGCCAGTCACTCTGGATGCAGCTTGACCTTGTCCAAAAACTGGAACCAATGATTGGGAAAAAGAGTAGAAAATGGTATAGGACAAGAGGTTCATCACATTCCTTGGCCAGACTGCAGGGACTCTCTTGACCTCCCCATCAGCATGAAAGTTCTTCTCATACTCCTTTCAGTGCTTGATCAAAAGTTCTACTAAACTTTTTAATAAATGCAGAAGACTGGATAAGGAATTGATCTGGAGTATTTTATTCATCTATATAACTTAGAAATTAAAAGATGGGAAAAGGGCTAATTGAGTATCTCTCATATATAATCTTATGATAGGATTCCAAGTACAGTCACACTGAACTGGGAAGTATTCTGAAATTACTTTTTTAATTAGAGAAATTGAATATCACAGTTTTTAAGGAACTGATAATGAGATGTGAAAAGAAATGTGTGGAGTGTTGTGGTCATTTCTGGGTACCACACTTGAAGGATATTGACAAACTGGAAAACATTCAGAAGCCAATGGCTAGGATGGTACAAGGTCTAGAAACCATCTCAAAAAGACTAGAATGGAAACCTAGAGGAGAAAGATGGTCGCTCTGGCCAAATATCTGGTGATGGACACTTGGGTTGTTGCCACCTTTTGGCTATTGTGAATAATGCTGCAAAGAACATTATCATACAAGTATCGGTTTGAGTGCTGGTTTTCAAGGAGTGGAATTCTTGGATCATATAATAATTCTACGTTTAATATTTTGAGGAACTGCCAAATTGCTTTCCACAGTCACTGCCCTATTTTACATTCAATTAGCAATGTACAAGGGTCATATTTCTCCACATCCTCACTAATACTTGTTCCTAGGAGCTGGATTTTGTTTATTTTGTGGTATTCCCTATGACAAATTAGGACCAAATGATGGAAAGTAGATTTTGGTTCATTATCAGGAAGGATTTTTGAATGAGCAGAACTTTCTAATAGTTGAAAGGCCCTTTGACTCTCCTTCAGTGAAAGTTCAAATAGAAGTAAGTGAAGAGTCCAATAAGCGGCAAGGAGTCTTGATCCTCTCATCCCCTCCCTCATATAATTAATAACCGCAGATAGGTTTCTAAAATACATTTATTTTAACTTCTATTATTTCCTGATTATACAACTAACCAATATTCCATGTGGAAAAATACGAAAATACAGACAAGCAAAGAGAAAAATAAATGAAAACAAAATCATCCATCTTCCCACCACCCAGAGACTTAAGCATTTTGGCATACAGCCTTACAAACTTTTTTCTGTTATATATCCATATAAAATATATACATATACTTTTTTAAAACAAAAATGAAATCCCATTAATCACACTGCTTTTTTACTTTACAATATAGTATAAACATCCTTCCATGTCAAGTGATATATGACCATGTCATCATTCTTAATGGGTGCACAGATTTCCATGGAATGAATGTACTGTAATTTGTTTAACCCAATGTTTTCCAAAGGGTCTACATAACATAAATCTCACAAAATGACCCTCAAAAACAAGAACTTAACTTAAACAGTTTAAAAATGCTTCATACCATATCTCTTTCGTTGGGCTTTCACAGTGTGAAAGAAATGATTTTAAATGATTTTCCTAAACTTACTTGACCATAGACTCCCCATGGCTTTTCCCTTCTTTCATTCTTCAGGACACTTACTTATTCACATTTTGTAAAACACCCTGGGAAATGATGGTTTAACTGATCCATTAGTGTTAAATACTAGGTTTTTTGTTTTTTACATAGAACTTGCCATTTCAACCACTTTTAAGAATACGATTCTGTGCCATTGATTATATTAACGTGCAACCATTCCCACTATATAGTTCCAAAACTTTTCCATCATCCCAAGCAGAAACTTTATATGCATTAAGAATTCCATTCCCCCTCCATTCCCCCTCCCGCCAGCCCTTGATAACCTGTAATCTGTTTTCTATCTCTATGAATTTATCTATTTTAAATATCTCATGTAAGTGGAGTCATGCAATATTTATCCTTTTGTGTCTGGCTTATTTTGCTTAGCATAATGTTTTCAAGTTTCATCCATGTGGTAGTATGTACCAGAACGTCATTCCTTTTTATAGCTAAACAACATCCCATTGTATGTATTGAACAGATTTTCATCCATTCATCTGGTGATGGACACTTGGGTTGTTGCCACCTTTTGGCTATTGTGCATAATGCCACAAGGAACACTAGCATACAAGTATCTGTTTGAGGCCTAGTTTTCAAGGAGTAGAATTGCTGGATCTTATGACAACTCTATGTTATCACAGAGTTTAATATTTTGTGGATATTTAATATGTTTTATATGTTTAATATTGTCAGGAACTTCCAAAATGTTTTCCATAGTCACTGCATTATTTTACATTCCAAACACCAATGTATAAGGGTCCTCTGTTTCTCCACATCTGCCCCATTACTTGTTACTATCTTTTTTATTCTAGCCAACCTAGTGGGTATGAAGTGACCTCTCTCTGTGGTCTTGATTTGCATTTCCCTAATGACTTAAGAAGTGGAACATCTTGGGCGCCTGGGTGGCTCAGTGGGTTAAAGCCTGTGCTTTCGGCTCAGGTCATGATCTCAGGGTCCTGGGATCGAGGCCCGCATCGGGCTCCCTGCTCAGCGGGGAGCCTGCTTCCCCCTCTCTCTGTCTGCCTGCCTCTCTGCCTCCTTGTGATCTCTCTCCCTCTGTGAAATAAATAAATAAAATCTTAAAAAAAAAAAGAAGTGGAACATCTTTTCATGGGCTTATAGGCCATATGTACATCTTCTTTGGAGACATTTCTATTCATAAAGTTGTTTGCCCATATTTTAGTTAGGTCGTTTGTCTTTTTGTAGCTGAGTTATAAGACTTCTTTACATATTCTAGATTAAACTCATCAGATATGATTTACAGATATTTTTGTTACTCTATAGGTTATCTTTTTCACTGTCCTGTTAATGTCCTTTCATGCACAAAAGTTCTCAACTTTGATAAAGTTCCACTTATCTATTTTCTTTTGTTGCTCATGTTTTTAGTGACGTGATTAAACAGTTTAAAAATGATTAAATTTTAATTAAATTTAGTGATTTCACTGCCAAATCCAAGGTCATATAGATTTACCCCTGTTTTCTCCCTAAGAATTTAATGGTTTTAGCTCTTAATATTTATGTCATTGACCTATTTTGAGTTAATTTTTGTATGTGGTGTGAGGTAGGAGTCCAACTTCATTATCTGGCATGCAGATATTCAGTTGTTCCAGCACCATCTGTTGAAAACGTTACACTTTTCACACCTACAAATAACACTACAGTAAACATCCTTTTCAACCTGTCCCATATTTTTCCCTAAGAAAAATTTCTAGAAGAATTGCTGTATTGAAAGATGTGCACATTTTGAAATTCTACCAAACTTCCTCCAGAAAGGACATTAAGAACACACCACAGGGAATTCAAACACGAGTTTCACCAAACTCTCAACAGCCATGTGTACTACAAACAAATTTTAAATCTCTAGTCATCAGTGTGGCATGGGAATGTATTCTAATTAAAGTTTAAGGGAGTTTTAGCTGAATTTGCCTTGGTAGCCCCAACATGCTAGCCTCAGCACCCTCCTTTCCAAAGGTTTCACACTTACGAAAAGATTATCTAAGAATAGGACTCGAGGTAAACCACTGCAGAGTTTAATATAAGTCTAGTTAAGCAAGCAAACTAAACCTCCCCTCTCGTAAGAGTGGGGATAGGAACGGAAAGTATAATTAGGTTCCTCCACGGGATAATGTAATTTCAAAATATTTCCTTCCTCAGCACAGTCACAACCAGCTGTTTGCGACTTTTTTTTGTTTGTTTGTTTGTGTTCAGTGGAGAGTTACCAAGCACAAGAGCCAGGTCATGAAATCAACTACACTGAAGTGAGAGGGTTTTCCTTAGAGCCATATAATGATTATCAAGGAAAAAGAAAAACTATTTTGCTGGTAGTCTGTGTTTTAGTACTAGTTGAGCACTTCCAAATATAAATTGCGCCTGAGTTTTTACAGTCAATGTAGCTTTTTTTGCCCTGTCTCTTTTGCTTCTCTGAAACAAACATACCAAGTGTATCTTTATTTTGTTTTGTCTCAAGCTGTAGTTATTAGAAAGAAAATGTTATGGTGAGTGCTTTGTCAGTGGGAACTTGTTATTAATATGGAAATCCTGAGAGGATCATTTATCCACACAAAACAAGAAACCAGGGGGAAATTAGCTTTCCACATTTCATCATAAAGCATGCATAATTCATAGAAGAGAGGAAACTATTGATGAGGCTGAACAAAATGAGTTTCTTGTTGCCAGAAAGAATAAAAATATTAGGCATAAAGCTCTCTAATTTCCTAAATATTTTCTTAAAGCCTTCTGAAGCTTAATGCCATAGTGACTTTCACTGGTACAGTAGCAAAGATGAAGTCAGATGCTTTTACAGAATCAATAAAATCTTAAGAGGCAGAAAGGATCTTGTAAATACCTAGTTCAACTCTATTTTACTTATTGGAAATCTGAAGCCCAGGTCGGTCAAGTGACCTGTCGAAAGTCATAGAGAGCAAGTGACAGAGCTGGAGCCACAAGTCAGGTCTCCTGACTCCTGCACTCATAATGTAGTCTGGGCATTCCCCCAAAAGGCTGATATAAGTAGCTATGTTACCGGCTTACTTTGCTATCACTGATACCACAGAGATCTCCAATCATATATATACATATGTCAATTTACAGGATTCAATTAATAACTACATTAATTTAATGCATTTCTTCTGAAAGGCCATGGTCATTAAGTCTCCCACTATTAAGAAAGTTGAGCAAGTTTCCAAGATTCCAATATGACAGATGACTCTCTCCACCCATACGTTATAGACATTTATAAAAAGCAATCTCATTGACTCTTGGGTTAAGAACCTCACTGGAAGAAATCTGTGAGATATCATGGAACTTAAGGGAAACAGAGCTACCTTTCTGCCAGAGTACTTATTGTTCTTTTGCCTTTTCTAAATGCACAGTTTCAACTACCTGACAGTAAAGTCTACCTATATGATAGATTTTTCAAGCTCAACTTTTAAGATCTAAAATATTTAAAAATACTTGAGGCAAATTGTAATTAGTTTTCTCCATAGATATCCAAAGTACTATACATGCATTTTCATCATGGATATTTATATATAGTTGCTTCTAGGTGAATTTTAAAAATTCATTTAGGAGATGAGATTAAATATATCCTGTAGTGGGAGTAGTAATAATTCAAGGAGCAGGGACAAAGATTAATGCTGAATTAGAATCTTAACTCATCTGCTTTTAATAGCTCCTTTGATTTGCCTCAGTTCTAAAGAGCCAATGAAACAGGCCACCTAGATACAAATTCTCACCCCATCCCCCCTTTCTCCCATCCAAGTACTAACCAGGCCCGAACTTGCTTAGCTTCCGAGATCAGACGAGATCGGGCATGTTCAGGGTGGTATGGATGTAGACTTTAACATAAGAGCTTTCTGATAGTGAGAGTTGTCCAACAGCAGAATGAGCTGTTGTATGAGAAAAGTTAGTTCATTACTACAAGATTTCAAACTGAGGCTAAAAGATCATTTGTCTGGGGCGCCTGGGTGGCTCAGTCGTTAAGCCTCTGCCTTTGGCTCAGGGCATGATCCCATGGTCCCGGGATTGAGCCCCACAACAGGCTCCCTGCTCATGGGAAGCCTGCTTCTCCCTCTCTCATGTCCCCTGCTTGTTTTCCCTCTCTCACTGTGTTTCTGTCAAGTGAATAAATAAAATCTTTAAAAAAAAAAGATCATTTGTCTGAAATTGGCTTAAAAGGATTTCTGCATTGAGAGGTAGACTTAAAGGCTTCTAAAATCTTATCATTCCAATATTGTCTTTCTCTCCTACTTTCATAGTAGAAAGGTCCCTTCACATATGTATCTGTAATCATCTTATCTTAGACTGCCTGGTATCAGTGTTATTTTTGTGCTTATCCTGCTTGAAGAGAGGGATGGTATTTTTACTCATATTCCTATATCTTACAATTTTAAGTATAGTTTCCTGTACATAGAAAGTATTCATTAGATACTTAATTGAATATACTTGAAATTACCAGCTTGATTGGTTGATTTAGTCATTATAAATCTTCAGCACCATATTTTTTTCCCTGACCTGAGAATCTTACTTATTACTATAGTGAATCTTCATGTTAGTATGAATCTGCAGTGCTCCTCTTTTTTCCTTTTTAAGATTTTATTTATTTATTTGTCAGAGAGAGAGTGAGAGAGAGCACAAGCAGGGGGAGAGAAAGGCAGAGGGAGAAGTAGACTCCCCGCTGAATAGCGAGCCCGATGCTGAACTCGATCCCAGGACCCTGGGATCATAACCTGAGCCAAAGGTAGACACTTAACTGACTAGCTACCCAGGCATCCCATGGAGTGGTGCTCTTTTATAACATTATAAGTAAAATAGGAATATTTGATTGAACATGAATACATATTAAGGCTTAAAAATGATGCTTTGAAAATATTTTAAAAACGTACTTCCACTTTCATTTATCCTTTTATTGATAATGTGAAAACTAGCATATCTATATATAAACATACATTTATATTTATAAATAAGCATATATTTATAATATATAAGAAGACATAACAATGCTATGTTCAATACAGTCACCTCTTGTTCTCATATTTTTTAAATGGGTTATAAGATAGATAATTTAAAAAACTAACTTAAGAAAAATGGAACAAGCAAAATAAAAATCCCCAAAGTAGTCTGCTGGGGGTTAAACTGTATACCCCAAAAGATGATGTTGAAATCCTAACCCCCAGTATCTGTAAACGTGACCTTAGATGGAAATGGGGTCTTTGCAGTTGTAATCAAGCTAAGATGAAGTCATACTGGATTAGCTTGGGCCCTAAATCCAGTGACTGGTGTCTTTGTAATAACCACATGAAAACACAGGAACACAGGGAGAAGCCTATATGATGACAGAGACAGAGACTGGAGTGGTATGTCTGCAAGGCAAGAATTTCTGGCACCTACCAGAAGCTAGGAGAGAGACATTAACAAATTCTCCCTCAGAGCCTCCAGAAGGAACCAACTCCAATGACACCCTGATCTTGAACTTTCAGCCTCCAGAACTGTGAGATAATCTATTTTGTTTAGGCTACCCAGTTTCTGGTACTTTGTTATGGCAGCCCTAGGAAACTAATACTTGTCTTTTACTATGAAGACTGACATGATGATTCCTTGGCAAGGTTAGGATGACAAAATATAGTCTCACCATAACTAAAAGTAATCAGGCACTCTGATAGGTGTGAGGTGATACCTCACCGTAGTTTTGATTTGTATTTCCCTGCCCAGCAACTGCACTACTAAGTATTTACCCAGAGGATACAAAAATACTGATTCGAAGGGACACATGCACCCTGATGTTTACAGCAGCATTATCAACAACAGCCAAGCTATAGAAAGAGCCAAAATGTCCATCAACTGATGAATGGATAAAGAAGATATAGTATATATATAATGGAATATTACTCAGCCATTTGCAATGACATGGTTGGAGCTAGAGTATATTATGCTAACTAAAATAAGTTAATCAGAGAAAGACAAATACCATCTGATTTCATTCATATGTAGAATTTAAGAAACAAAACAACTGAACATTAAGGGAAAAATAGAGAGAGACACACAAACCATAAAACAGACTCTTAACTATAGAGAACAAACTGAGAGCTGAAGGAGGGGAGGTGGGTAGGGGATGGGCTAAATGGATGATGGGCATTAAGAAGGGCACATGTTGTGATGGGCACTGGTTGTTATATGTAAGTGATGAATCACTAAATTCTACTCCTGAAATTAATGTTACACTGTAATGTTAACTAGAATTTAAATAAAAACTTGAAACAACAACAGTGAAAAAGAAAAAATCAACCACAAAAAATATCATGTAAAAGTTAGAACTACTTTGGTCTGAAAACCACTTAAGAAATGAAAAATCAGGAGCGCCTGGGTGGCTCAGTTGTTAAGCATCTGCCTTCAGCTCAGGTCATGATCCCAGGGTCCTGGGATCGAGCCCCGCATCTGGGCTCCCTGCTCAGCCGGAGGCCTGCTTCTCCCTCTCCCACTCCCCCTGCTTGTGTTCCCTCTCTCACAGTCTCTCTCTCTCTCTCTGTCAAATGAATAAATAAAATCTTAAAAAAAAGAAGTGAAAAATCATTTAAGAAACAGATCCTCCCAATACAAAAGCTCGAAAGACAGCAGACCGGAAAACCAACTATAAAATCCTTGACTCTGAGCATATTATAGTAAGTTGTGGCATCCTGGAGTACGACTAAAACAATAAAAATTGAATAGGGCAAAAGGAATTGTCTGAGTTTAAAGAGATGCATTCAGATTGTCAAGATTACCAAGATTTATTGACTAAAAGTTCTTTATGGGATGCCTGGGTGGCTCTGTCAGTGAAGCGTAGTGATCCCAGGACCCTGGGATCCATTTCCGCATTGGGCTCCTTGCTCAGCAGGGGAGCCTGCCCCTCCCCCACTTGCGCACACACTCTGACAAATGAATAAAATCTTTAAAAAATAAAAAATAAAATAAAATAAAAGCTCTTTATACAACTGATTAGCAGTCCCACCCCCATTGTTCACTTTCTCCATCCTTGGTCCTTGTGTCTGAATATTTCCCAAACCTCTTTTTTTCTCTTGCCCAAGTGGCAATAATACATGAGGACACTGTCTGTCAATGATCTACAATTTCAGCAAGGAACATCACTTCAGTCACAGCTCAGCCCATGAGGGCCCCCGTACATGTTCACCATTGGTCCACTAAGGACCTGGCAAATATAGAAGCTGAGTTACGAAGGCAATACTGATAGTTCATTTGTCCTTGGGCAATTTGTAGAATCCTGTCCCAGTTTCCAGAGACTATCAAGATCCCAGTCATCTCATAAATATTCACTTATTCATAGGTGAATAAAATCTTCCCCCACATATCTAGCCATGTTAATCAATTCCACTGGGGCCACTGTCAAACAATTCTTTTTTTTTTAAGATTTTATTTACTTATTTGAGAGAGAGGGAGCATGAGTAAGCAAGAGAGAGAGCAGGAGCACCAGCAGAGGGAGAGGCAGAGGGAGAGGGGAAAAGCAGGCTCCCTGCTTCAGTGGGAGCAGGGAGCCCCATGTGGGGCTCCTTCCTAGCACCCTGGGATCATGACCTGAACTGAACACAGATGTTTAACCGACTGAGCCACCTAGGCGCCCTTGTCAAACAATTCTTGATGCAACAATCTTTTTCTCATGTGGGGCATACTTACATCCAATTTTCATCATTCTGGTTATTTCTAATGACAAGGAAAAACTTTTTATAAACATTTTAGATAACCATTCCTATTTCATTAGCTAAGGAAATTTAAACTAATTCTGAACTTTATGAGGATACATTTCTATTTTTCTAAATGCTAGTGATATCCTCAATTACTTAAAGCACTCATTTTAGATTTTAAATTTTAACACATAATTTTTCTTATTTGGAAAACCCTTAAGACTTTTGAATAGAAAATTGGGGTTTAAACAAACATTTGTAGCCCTTAGGGAACAACTGGAAGTATATGATTCTTGCAGAAAAAACTCTAACATATTAAGCCTTATTTAATCAAATCAGTAGTCATGATGATGAATAAAGAGTAATTCATAGAAATGTAAAAGACCACAATTTATCAACATTGTCTTTTTCCCACACTTAATTAGAATACAAAATTGATCAGGGATAATCAGGTTAAGTACAAATTGAGTGAAGCCTAATTACATATTATTTTCGTCCTACTCAATTACCTTTCTTCATCTTGTTTTCCCTACCTATTTCTTTCCAATTAAATGCCCAAGGATTCATGTACAAAATAGACAATCCTTGTATCAGCATGGTATAACTAGCTTAGTTTTATTTATTTTTATTTTTATTTTTTAAAGATTTTATTTATTTATTTGACAGAGAGAGACACAGGGAGAGAGGGAAAACAGGCAGGGAGAGGGGCAGAGGGAGAAGCAGGCCCCTCGCCAAGCAGGGAGCCCGATGCGGGGCTTGATCCCAGGACCCTGGGACCATGACCCAAGCCGAAGGCAGATGCTTAACGACTGAGTTGCCCCTGGAAAACATCTTTGAAAGTATCACTACATTGGTTTTAAGGGGATACACAGCAATTAGATATGCAAATTCTGTATATAAACAGAATTTTAGGAAATTGAGAAAATAAAGTAATAAGAAATAGTTGTTCTAACTTGTGTGTGTGTGAGAGAGAGAACAGAGAAGCAAAACGTGTTTCTGTGCTGGTGAGAAAGTCTTGGGATGGATGAATCACCTAGTTGGAAGTTCATCTACTACAATTACCTGAAGAACGTGAATCAGAAGATGATATGGGAGAATGTGACAGTGCTGATTCTAACTGGTGAATTACAAGACGATCCTGTACCACTATTGTTTCCATCAAGAATATCTAAAGATAGACTAGGAGTAGAAAATGCTGTTCATTGATAACAGAATTCAAAAGATCTCTGTGCATTCTGCTTTTTCTACAAATGAACACAAAATATGTGAAGCAAAGAACTGGCACTAGTTACAAGAGCAATTTTACAAGAGCAGTAAAACAAAGCCAACGGTAACATTAAATAAAAACCCATTCACTGCATTTCCCATCTTGATTATTAAAGCATGCTTTCTTAGCATGCTTCTCAGTAATACGCTCAGCCTAACAGAGCACACAAACATTCAAGGAAGAAAAGATGGGCGGAAGATGCTTTTTTTCAAGCTTGCATTTTTATATATTTCTCTAATACCTCTTTTTTAAATATTTTATGTATTTGAGAGAGAGAGAGAGAGAGAGAGGAGGAGCAAAAGGGGAAGGAGAGGGAGGGGGAATCTCAAGCAGACTCTGTGCTGAGCTCAGAGCAACCCCCCCCACTGCAACAAGGGGTTTGACCTCACAACCCTGAAATCATGACCCTGAGAGCATGTCCTGAGCTGAAACCAAGAGTCAGACGCTTAACTGACTGAGCCACCCAGGCACCCCTTCTCTAATACCTCTTAATCAAATCCCAAGACTCTACTTCTGATAATGTTTCCAGCATGTATTAATGTCACACATAAATAAATGTTAGGGAGAAGAACTGAAGTTAATGGCATTCATTTGGGATATTAGTTTTTTTAAGATTTTATTTATTTATTTACTTAACAGAGAGAGAGAGAGAAAGAGAGAGAGAGAGAAAGAGATCACAAGTAGGCAGAGAGGCAGGCAGAGAGAGAAGGAGAAGCAGGCTCTCGGCAGAGCAGAGAGCCCGTTGTGGGGCTTGATCCCAGGACCCTGAGATCATGACCTGAGCCAAAGGCAGAGACTTAACCCACTGAGCTACTACCCAGGTGCCCCTGGGATATTAGTTTTATAACTTCTAAAGATATTTAATAATATTTCTGAATACATACAATAGTAAGAATAGGTTTAAAAAGCAAGTGAAAAACAGCCAATGAATGTTTAAAATCTCATGCTAATACTCACCACACATTCATATCAGACTGTTGAGTAGTATCAGAAGAAACCGTGTTGGTTGTGCCTTGGAAAGGCTTCTTTGGCGGATCTTCATATGTCATTTCACCTATGACAAAAAAGCAGATCAAAGGAGATATGTTTTATCTAACATGCTTTTAACTGCAAAAGTAAAACTTGTTTATTGAAAATAATTTATAAGATACTAAAAACAAAGGAAAAAGTTTTATATCCCCATTACCCAGAAATAACTACTTTTCAGTAATTTCTAAATATGTGTGTGTACACATGATTGTTTTTTTTTAAAGATTTTATTTATTTATTTGACACAGAGAGAGAGAGAGAGATTACAAGTAGGCAGAGAGGTAGGCAGAGAGAGAGGAGGAAGCAGGCTCCCTGCTGAGCAGAGAGCCCGATGCGGGCCTCGATCCCAGGACGCTGAGATCATGACCTGAGCCGAAGGCAGTGGCTTTAAACCACTGAGCCACCCAGGCGCCCCACATGATTGTTTTTAAACAAAATTTCATTTGCATCATACATAATACCAATATGTAAGCTACTTTTTGTTTTTAATGATTACAATTTTCTCACATTATATTAACTAAATTCTACAATGTGATTTTATAGAGCTATGTAGTATGGTCATACCATAATTTAACCTCATTCATTATTTTAAATGTTTAGTTTGTTGCTATCTTTATTTTGCCAAACACATGCAATGGAATAGACCAATTCTTTTATAGCATACAATGAACAAAATAAATATATTTTTAAAGATTAAGGAGGGCACCTGGGTGGCTCAGTGGGTTAAAGCCTCTGCCTTCAGCTCAGGTCACGATCCCAGGGTCCTGAGATAAGGCCCCGAGTCTGGCTCCATGCCTGTTTCTCCCTTTCCCTCTGCTGTTCTCTCTCCTCTCTCTCAAATACATAAATAAAATCTTTTTAAAGATTAAAAATACACACACACACACACACACACACACACACACATATCCTGGGGAACCTGGGCGGCTCAGTCAGTTAAGTGTTGGGACTCTTGGTTTTGGCTCAGGTTGTGACTTTGGGGTTCCGGGATCGAGTCCTGCAAGGGGCTCTGTGCTTGGCACAGAGTCTGCTGGAGATTGTCTCTCCTCTACTCTTCCCCTGCTCACACACACCTTCTCTCTCAAATAAATAAATAAAATCTTTAAAAAAAATATGTGTGTGTGTGTGTGTGTGTGTATCCCTAGAAGTAGAGATTCCACAGATCTTCCTTAGGAGTATAATCGTGGCTCATAAAGCTCAAAAGAGCATATCCTGGGTATCCTGTCCCATGCCAGATTACAATCACATTATTATGGAAAAACTACTCACCTTTCCTTTTGGGTTTAAAAGCCAGACATAACAAGACAAATTCATCATATAAAAAAAATGAAATTTTCTTTGCTGAAAACATTATTACTTGTAAAATACTCTTTATAGCTGTCTGATTTCTGCAGATTTCTCAGAATTCCCCCTTGAAGCCTCATTTGCTTTTGCTTATTTTTAGTGGAAGTAGGTGCAGCTTATCACCATACAATGCGCCTTTATATGCTTGGAGATTCTAACTGCTATTTCACACTCTCCTATTTTATACAGTCTTCATTCTTTTTTCTCCTCCACCCAAGACCTCTTTGGATTTTTTTATACCTTCTTTCCCCACATTTCATTTGTATTAACATGCTCCAAATAAAACATCATTTGTTGTTTCCCAAATGGACATTCATATTCCCAAACAGATAAATAAAATTAAATTTGTTTAATCTGTTACCGTGTCCAAAATCCCACATGAATTTTGACCAAACTTGTACAGGCTGTGTTTGGAAAGGTCTGACTTAAAAGACAGACCATGTAGTACATACAGAATTTGCTTTGGAGTTCTTAGGGATACCTCGAAGAAACGAGGCAGTAATCCTCCAGAGCAACTGAAAACCCAGTATGACAGGCTTGTGTGAGACATGCCACATCTGCCAAGATACTGGGCAGAAACCAAGTGTATTATGTAAAAATTATAATATAAAACAATTTTTTAAATCATAAATTCTAAGAAAATTCTAGGAACTTTCAATGTCATAAAACATTTTATGTGTAAATATCTAGAAGGAGAATTATTTTTATTTAATTTTTTTTATTTTTAAGATTTTATCTATTTATTTGTCAGAGAGAGCACAAGCAGGGGGAGTGGTAGGCAAAGGGAAAGGGAGAAGCAGGCTCCCCACCAAGCGAGGAGCTAGATGTGGGACTCCATTCCAGGACCCGGGGATCCGTGACTGGAGTCAAAGGCAGACGCCTAACCGATTAAGCCACCTACGTGTGGAAGATTTATTTATTTTAGAGAAGGAAAGTGTGCAAACGGGGGAGGGGGAAAGGGAGAGGGAAAGAGAGAGAGAAGCACACTCTGTGCTGAGCATGGAGCTCAACAAGGTATTTGATCTCACGACCCTGAGACCATGACCTGAGCCAAAATCAAGAGTTGGACACTCAACCGACTGAGCCATCCAGGCTTCTTAAAAGGAGAGTTATTGGGGTGCCTGGGTGGCTCAGTGGGTTAAAGCCTCTGCCTTCGGCTCAGGTGATGATCTCAGGGTCCTGGGATCGAGTCCTGCATCGGGCTCTCGGCTTGGCAAGGAGCTTGCTTCCTCCTCTCTCTCTGCCTGCCTCTCTGCCTACTTGTGATCTGATCTCTCTCCGTCAAATAAATAAATATGATCTTTTTAAAAAAAGGAGAGTTCTTTTAATTTAGTAAAACACTGTCTTCCATTTACACATATTTTACTTTATTGATTTTTTTTTAAGATTTTATTTTTAAGTAATCTCCACACCCAACATGGGCCTTGAACTCACAACCCTGAGATCAAGAGTCACACTCTCCACCAACTGAGCCAGCCAGGTGCCCCTAAACATATTTTGTTTTAATTTAATTTTTTTATTTGTTTAAAAAAGATTTTATTTATGTGACAAAGAGATAGAGAGCACAGGGAGAGGGAGAAGCAGCTCTCCACTGAGCAGGAAGCCTGATGTGGAACTCGATCGCAGGACCCTGGGATCATAACACGAGCTGAAGGCAGCCACTTAACCAAGTGAGCCACCCAGGCACCCACATATTTTATTTTATTTTTTAAGATTTTATTTATTTATTTGACAGAGAGAGAGATCACAACTTAGGCAGAGAGGCAGGCAGACAGAGAGGAGGAAGCAGGCTCCCCACTGAGGAGAGAGCCCAATGCGGGGCTCGATCCCAGGACTCTGAGATCATGACCTGGGCCAAAGGCAGAGGCTTAACCCACTGAGCCACCCAGGCGCCCCATTATTTTAAATACTCAAATGACCCCAACTGTCTAACAGCTCTTAAATTTAACATATTTAAATGTTTTGTCAACACTAGCCCCTAACTTCACAGCACATGCTAAAGATCCCTAAGCTAGGTTATTGATCCATCATTGTAAAACAAAGTGCTTAGTTTGAAAGAGTGTTTTCCAGAATTGGTCTAGTCTTAGCCTTAGAATATAATAAGTACATGCTGAGTTAGATGTGTTGTTATGACAACTGCCATTAATTAATCCAGAATACGTGCCAGATTGAAGTACATTTTAATTTCAATTTCTTTCCCTATAATTTTGCTTTCCTCCTTCCCCTTCTCCTTTCCTTCCCTCTTTTCCTCCTCTTTTTTCTCCTCCTTCTTCTATCCTATCTTGGTGGATTTTTCACAAATACACATTTTAAAAGTTTAACCTCCTTTCCTATTTATCCATTTTCTCTCCCTACTGTAGTTAAACTCAGTAGTGGTATTAACAAAAAAGGAAGAACAAACCTAGCTTAGTGAGGCCAGGTTGAGAAATGGGACCCAGGGTTGTCAGAGTTAAAACAAAAACAAAAACAAAACAAAACAAAATCTTCTGTTTTTTTCACTGCCCTTTTATTCCTGGGTAGGTGGGTCATTTTCCATATATTTAACCAAAATTAACCCCCATGAAGAAGTGAAACATCAGAGAACACATAACTTAGCATATATTTTTAGCGTAGTAAGAGGATCTGATTTGTGTCAACTTATTCAAATGATGTCAACAAGTAGCTGTGGCAGCAAGCAGGGCAGGGGTCGATATTCGGTGGAATACTAGGACTGATTCATTGTTCATTCATTCACTCCCCCCCCACCTTGTTTCAGAAAGTACTTAAGGCAGCTAGCTTGGTGAATTATATAATGAAAATCATAATAGTTGACTAAACTGTAATTAAATTTCTCAATTCACATTTATATGGCCTTTTATAAGCTTTTAAAATTGTCTCTACATAGTATTATTTGAGTAAAACAAAAGGCCTCTAGTAACTTGTCAAATATATTTTAAATAAATCCTTTAAAGTTAATTTCTTATAACACTTGATTTTATATGATACTTTATAAAAATAATTCGAAGTTATATTTATTTTTGCTGGTAGATAAAAGTACCTTTTCTTTTTAATGGTCCACAGATACTTGGTCTAATAATGTTGGTGGGGTTTTGACTTCTTCTAAAATAAAATTATGACAATCATTACAAGAAAAATTTGAACAATATCAGCTATGGCTATTTCATTATAATAGACCTAAGGACATACACTAACAAAGGACTGCTGTGGTATCACATCACTTATTGCTCTTCTCTAAATCTGGGTTAAAAACAGGAATGCCTCAGGATAGCAAACTGTCTTGTAATTTATAAGGATTCAGGATTCTCTGAAGTTGTGTGTGGGGGAGGGAAGCTAGAAAGACCTACAGTTCTGGTTGTGACTTGCCTTGAATCAAGGTGAAAATCATGGGTAAATGAGCAGGTACAGTTGTTTATAGTTTAAGAATTAGCTCTGATCCTTATCGTCAAGCTTGGAGAGGAAGACTATGTTCAAACAGGGCTAATGAATTACTGATTCTTCGTGTGTTCACATGTTCTCACATGTTCTTAGTCACTTGATTCTTTTCAATATACAAAATAATAAATCAAAACAATGGCATTTTAATTTAGCTAAAAACACACGACTTCTTTGGTTGTCATAGAACCTGGAGCTACCATTTCTTGTAAGTTTCTAAAATTCGTATTTTATAAGCAATTTGTTATATTTTCATACAGCATATACTTACATTGGAAATTGTTGCGTAGGACTGGGAATAGGACTTGGAGGCAAAGTGGTGCCACTCACACAAGTTTGAAACGATGGAGGAAAACATTGCTAAAAACAAATTAGAACAGAGGTTTTAAAACCACCACTCTTCTCAGAAAGCAGATCACTGGTTTCCTAGGGTGGGCGGGGGCTGGGGGCAGAGGATATCAAGTGCAGAAGATCACGGGGCCATTGCTTAGAGTGTGGGAACTGTTCTATATCTCGATTATGGTTATGGTTACAGGATCGTACACAATTATAAAAATTAATCAAATCATATACTTAAAAGTTGGTGACTTTTGTTATATGTTAATAATAGTTCAATAGATGAAAATAAAGGGGAAAATGCCACTTAGCATCAGATGTCCTATGGCAAAATATATCCCCCCAAAATGTGGGTAGTGAAACATTAACATTTTATAAAAATTTCAAGGGACACAGATTCTTAGGCTCTCCTTTCTTACCTTTCCAATCCCCCTGGTGGGAGGAGTTGCTGGAATTAAATCGATGTGCTCTGAAGATGGTTTTTCTATATCACTGTTACTCTGTATAAGCAGAAAGCAGTGTACCATTGTAGCACCAATTGCTTACCTATCACATACTTAGGGAGATAGTTGCTGCCTGGGGAAGGGAATCCTTACTGAGTCAGTGGTTGTACCATGGTGAGGAACTCATATCATCCTAAAGCAAGAAGGGAACCCAAGGTTCACTTCACTTTCTCCTTTTGGGAAAGAGAGCTCATGGCAAGTTGAGGGGCTTCCCTAGTGTCCCCAGAAGGCCTAGAACGTGAGCACTTGATAACGAACAATACTTACCAGTGTATACACATATCCTAAATTAAAATTTTTCTCTTGGCGTCTGACCTGTGCTTTGTTGTTGAAAACTACAATACTATGTTCACGGAATAATCAAAAAGGATTTGGTTAGAACTAAGATACAAATGGGACAGCAAAAATAACTACAGCTATAAAAAATGTTTATAGGTTTTATGTGGGCAAAATCAGTACTGCATAATTCAGGCCTTTAAAATGTACTCTTTTCTTTTCTTTCCTAAGACACAGTACAGTTATATTCCCTTCCTCTTCCTAACACATTCACAGATTCACTCACTTGTGCCAACACATAAAGTAATTAGAATTGGGTTAAAGGAATCCAACAGCATCTATAAATTGTATTAGCACCAAACATGAAAAGGGGCAGGCTTCAGAGGTTATCTACTCAATCTTTAGGACCTACTCCTAAATCAGGGATAGATGTCCATCTAAGGCGCTCAGGGCTCAAAGGAAAATACGATGTCACCCTTTCTGTTGATGACCCATTTCCTAGTGTAGTGACTCCCAAATCTGGACACTAACATCTAGCCAGAATCTCTTCTACCCAAGTTTCTTCTCAATTCTCTGTCATTATCTGAAATGCCCATGGAAAAGAATCCTAAACATCGCTCAACTTCTACAACTAAGTAATCATAATGTGTAAAGAAACATTAAAAAATGTTAGCAGGGGATATAACTAAATTCCAAATATGTTCAAATTAAAGGCTGCATGTTAAAATGTTAGTGGGAGTGTATGAGTTACAGGCATAGAAATGTAGTATTTATCCAGAAACCCATTGTCTGTGGTTTGAAACTCTAATACCTAGTTAATAAATTATGTAGGAAGGAGTGAAATCATTCATTGTTTTGTCAACTAAGCAATTTGGCCAGCAGAACTGAACTTTTCTTAGACTCAATAGGTCAGAGAGGAAGCTGGTCCACAACAACAATGGTTTTGTATCAGACAACTATTTACTATGAACCCCACTTTCAAATGATGTCAGTTATTTTTGTGAGTAAGTCATGAACTGTTTCTTAGGAGCAATAAAAATTATTTATGCAGCATATAAATTTCAGTTTCAAATGAGAACTTAGATTTCTAGAAATTACAGCAAAACTAGGTAGTGCCAATACTGAAAATCAGTAAAAATTTCAAATTTTCTATAAAACTGAAGTGTTAATACCATACCAAGTTCAAACTTTCTTCCCAAGACTGAATTATCCGTAGTGCGGTTTGTACCTCCCTGCAAAAGAAGAGATATCAGTACTGGAGTTTGCCGAACTAAAAGCAAAGAAGTGGGCGCCTGGGTGGCTCAGTGGGTTAAAGCCTCTGCCTTCGGCTCAGGTCATGATCCCAGGGTCCTGGGATCGAGGCCCGCATCGGGCTCTCTGCTCGGCGGGGAGCCTGCTTCCTCCTCTCTCCTCTCTCTTTGCCTGCCTCTCTGCCTACTTGTGATCTCTCTCTCTGTGTCAAATAAAAAAAAAAAAAAAAAAAAAAAAAAAAAAAAAAAAAAAAAAAAAAAAAAAATAAAAGCAAAGAAGTAACTGAATACAGAGATGATCAGAATAGTAATTCAAAGTATACTACTCACCATTCATGCATTGCTTCTCTAGTTGCTAAATCCATGCTTGCCTCCTGAAAGGCAGAACATGAGAATAAATGAATACCAGATCTTATGGTTTTACAAATTATTAATCATTTGGTCGTACCTTTATTATTATTCACTGGGCTATAAAAGAGCCAGAGTATAAACAAATCTCTGAACAAGTGTTAGTTCTCTACTTTCAATTGTTGCACTTACTACACCAAAGATCTATTACTAATGCATTATGGTACATCAAATATGCAGAAACTTTTTAAATGAAGAACTTTATAACTTTCTTCATTCAAAAGAGCAACATCAAGCATTCATCATTATACTATTTTTCCTACCATTAATACTATGATATTAATAAATATTACTCACAGTCCAAAGCAAACTAAATGTCTATCAATATTGGTTTGTTTAACTAAATGATGGTACAAACATGATTTATTTTTTTTAAAAAAGATTTTATTTATTTATTTGAGAGAGAGAGAGAGAGAGCATGCATGAGAAGGGGATGGGGCAGAGGAAGAGAGACAAGCAGACTCCCCACTGAGCAGGGAGCCCAATGCAGGACTCAATCCCAGGACTCTGGGACCATGACCTGAGCTGAAGGCAGACACTTAACCGACTGAGCCACCCAGGCACCCCTATATGCAAACATGATTTAAATCTAGTCATTCACAGTGAAGAATATGTATGACATATTAAGTAGGAAAAAACCTCAGATGCTATATATGTAGAATTATAAATAAGAGAGGTTCAGAAGGATGTTCACCAAAAAGTTCACAGTACTTATCAATGAGTAGTGAGATTTAGGGTAATTTTTTCTTTCTTTCCTTGTACTTTACCATATTGTTTGGTCTTTTTTTTTAATAAATGCAAGTATCATTTCTCACATAAATAGTTATTTTAAAAATAACCCACATATGGAAAGATGTCCTGTGTTGATGAATTGGAAAATGTAATATTTTTAAGATGGCAATACTACCCAAAGTGATTAACAGATGCAGTGCAATGCTTGTCAAGATCCCAGTGTCATTTTTTGCAGAAATAGAAAAACCCATACTGAAATTCACATGGAAGAAAAAATAAAATTCACATGGAATCACAAGGAGCCCTGAATAACCAAAACAATCTTGAAAAAAAAGTATAAATTTGGAGGACTCATACTTCTTGATTTCAAAACTTACTATAAAGCTACAGTAATCAAAATAGTGTGGTACTGGCATAAGGACAGACATATAGATCAATGGAATAAAACAGAGAGCCCAGAAACGAACACCCACATACACTGTCAGTTAATTTTCCATAAGGGTGCCAAACCATTCAATGGGGGAAAGGATGGTCTTTTCAACAGATGGTTCTGGGAAAACTGAACATCCACATGCAAAAGACTGAAGTTGAATCCTTTCCTTACACCATGTATAAAAATTAACTTGACATGGATGAAAGATCTAAACATAAGACCTAAAAATTATAAAACTCTATAAGAAAACATAGGGCAAGGGCCTCATGAATTGGATTTGGTAATGATTTCTCAGATACAGTAAAAAAGCACAGGTAACATAAGAAAAAAATAGATAAACTGGACTTCATAAAATTTAAAGTTTTTGTGCATCAAAAGACACTATATCAAGAGAGTGAAAGACAATTACAAAACTGGAGAAGATAGGGGTGCTTGGGTGGCTCAGTCAGTTAAAAGCGTCTGACTCTTGATTTCAGCTCACATCACAACCTCAGGGTTGTGGGATCAAGCCCCACGTCTGGCCTTGCACTCAGTGTGGAGTCGCTTGAACATTCTCTCTCTCTCCCTCTCCCTCTGCCCCTCCCCACCACACTGGTGTTCTCTCTCTCTCTCAAATAAATAAATTAATTGGGTGCCTGGGTGGCTCCATTGGTTGAGCGTCTGGGTTTGGCTCAGGTCATGATCCTGGGGTCCTGGGATCAAGCCCCATGTTGGGCTCCCTACTCAGTGGGGAGCCTGCTTCTCCCTCTCACTCTGCCACTCCCCCTGCTTGTGCTATCTTGCTCTCTCTCAAATAAATAAACTCTTTAAAAAATATAATTAATTAATTAATTTTAAAAATCTTTCGAAAAAAGAGTTGGAGAAGATATTTGTAAATCTTATATATCCAGAATATATAAAGAACTCCTATAATTCAACAACAAGAACAAGATAAACAATCTAATTAAAATAGGGGCAAAGGACTTGAACGGACATTTTTCTGAAGAAGATATACAAAGGGTTAATAAGCATGTGAAAAGACGTTCAACATTTGCCATTAGGGAAATGCAATTCAAAACCACAATGAGCTAACACTTCACACTTACTAGGATAGCTAATTACTTTGCATTTTATTTATTTTATTTTATTTTAAAGACTTTATTTGGGGCACCTGGGTGGCTCAGTCATTGAGTGTCTGCCTTCAGCTCAGGTCATGATCCCAGGATTCTGGGATTGAGCCCCGTTGTCAGGCTCCTTGCTCAGAGGGAAGCCTGCTTCTCCCTCTCCCACTCCCCCTGCTTGTGTTCCCTCTCTTGCTGTGTCTCTGTCAGATAAATAAAATCTTTAAAAAAAGATTTTATTTATTTATTTGAGAGAGAGAGAGCACAAGCAGGGTGAAGGGCAGAGGGAAAGGGAGAAGCAGACTCCCTGCTGAGCAGGGAGTCCGATGTGGAACTTGATCCTGGGACTCCAGGATCATTACCTGATCTGAAGGCAGATGCTTAACCAACCGAGCCACCCAGGTGCCCCTAGGATAGCTATTATTTTAAAATGTAGACAGTAACAAGTGTTGGTGAGAATGTGGAGAAATTGGAACTCCTATACATTGCTGGTGGGAATGTAAAGTGGTGCAGACTCTGTGGAAGACAATTTGATGGTTTCTCAAAAAGTTCAACATTGGGGAGCACCTGGGTGGCTCAGTGGGTTAAAGCCTCTGCCTTCAGCTCAGGTCATGATCTCAGGGTCCTGGGATCGAGCCCCACATCAGGCTCTCTGCTTAGCAGGGAGCCTGCTTCCACCTCTCTCTCTGCCTGCCTCTCTGGTTACTTGTGATCTCTCTCTCTCTCTGTCAAGTAAATAAATAAAATCTTTAAAAAAAAGTTCAACATTGAACTACCATATGATCCACCAATCCTATTCCTATGCATAGACCCAAAAGTATTGAAAAAGGGACTCAAAGGGGTACTTATACACCAATGTTCATTAGGAGCACTAGTCACAATAGCCCAAAGAACCCAAGTGTTGGAAACCACCCAAGTATCATCACCAGATGAATGGATTAAAAAATGTGATATACACATACAATGGACTTATCATTTGGCCATGAAAAGGAATGAAGTTCTGACACATGCTACAACAGGGATGAATACTGTAAACATTATGTTCAGTGAAAAAGCAAACACAAAAGAACAAGTATTGTATAATGCTACTTTTATGAGGTACCTAGAACAGTCAAATCTTCATAGAGACTGAAAGTAGAACAGAAGTTATAGGAGATTGAGGTTAAATAGGAAGTTATAGCTGAATGGGTATACAGTTTCTGTTTAGCACAATGAAAAACTTCTGAAAATGAAAAGTGATGATGGTTGCTCGATAACACCGAATTGTACTCTTAAAAATGGTTGAAATGGCTTTAAGAGATTGCACAATCCAAATTCATCCTAGTATGTTAAAAACATATTTCACACATAATCAAGTATCTAGGCTAGTGCTGGGCAACTATGGTGCTAAATATTATGGGGAACATGAAATAAGAGAATGAGCTTTTCCTTAAATGGCCTAGAATCAGATTTGAGAGACAAGTTTTATACACATTAAGTTGGTGCTCTCCAAAGTAAGCATGATCATAGCCCAGGAAGTATACAACGTGATCCACTGAGAAGCAAAAAGAAAAACACAGAAATTCAACTTATATATTTTAAAATCTAAGATAGTAAGAAATGAAGGTTTGCTAATAGTCTACAGCTTGACACAGGTGCCCTCACTCAGCCCGGTGTTCCAAGATTTTTCAAAACACCCCCATGTTTTTGGTCTTTAGCTAATTATAACTAATTGCAAGGTAGGTGGCCATATGGATATATTATCCAGTTTTAATTAAACTGAGTTCCACAAAATAGACAAGTATCTTAACAAGATTTCTATAAAGAAATGTTGGACAGAAGATATGTAATACAAGTCTAAGTGAATGACAGGGAAATGACAAAGGTGAAGCTCCTACCTAGCACAGCACACATCATCTGCCACCTTCCTGCGAAAACACAATGCTGAGCTAATCTCTATCAAGGCACTGGCTAAAATAATTTTAAATCATGAAGACTACTGGAAATATGAACTCATATTCACCCTCAATAATGACTTGTAGTTAATAAAATACAATTTAAAATGTTCCAAAAACATCATTTCATCTTTAGCTCATCCTTTTTATATTTGTATTTTGCATAGATTCAATGATTCACATTATATACTAGCTTGGGAGTATATGTCCATCATGTATTGGAAGGATACATTATTTACATATATTGGAAGGATGTGCTAAAATATTTTGTACTGATGCAGTGTATGATCAAAAGAGTTTAAATATTATTGTCAATATAAACAATACACGTTATGGGTAGTCTGGAATAGAAAAGTGGCTTAAATTGTGTGAATTAAAATGCGATCTAGGGGACGCCAGGGTAGCTCAGTCGGTTAAGCATCTGCCTGTGGCTCGGGTCATGATCCCAGGGTTCTGGGATCGAGCCCCACATCAGGGTCCTTGCTCAGCAGGTAGCCTGCTTCTCCCTCTGCCTGCCACACTCCCCCTGCCTGTGCTCTCTCTCTCTCTCTCTCTCTCTCTCTCTGACAAATAAATAAATAAATAAATGGGACCTAGGCCTTGAAAGTGGTTTAAAACATGGACAAACAGAGGGTGAAGGGGAAAGGTATTCCAAGCAGAGGGAACCATGTGAACAAAGGCTTAGAGGGAAAGAACATGGCAGGTTTCAGGGTAGTGAGATTAGCTTGACTGAAACAGAGTGTGTAATATGAAGTAATGAGAGATAAAGCTGGAGAGCTAAAATGGGGCCAAATTTCTAGGATCTTAAATAACTGAAGGATTTGAGCTTAAAGAGTTTGGGCAGAATAGCATAGTTGTTAGGACCACAGGCTTTGGAGCCAAATGGAACTAGGTTGAATTTCAGCTCTGTAATTTATCACCTGTGCAACCCTAGGCAAGTGACTGAACTTGAGCCTCAGTCTCCTCATCCATATGATGATGATAAGAATTGAGGATAATGAAGTGGGTGTACAGTTCTTTTCCACAGTGCCTGGCAACCTATGTAAGTAAGCACTCACTACGACCTAGATATTCTTATTCTTACTCCTATTCAATAGGTAATGGGAAGCCATTATAACTTTTTGCACAGGGGAGAAGAGGTGAAAATGATGTCTTTGGGAAGTTATCTTGGTGTTGGTTGTGGAAGTTGGATTATACTGGCAGAGACAGGAAATCCCTTAGAATATTATTAGGGTAATCTGGACCCAAGGGACAGAAGGAAGTGGGAACAGAGAGGATGTTGTCAAGGAAGAATTAATAGGATTAGATGCCTAATTAGATACAGGAGAAAAATAAGGAAGAACTGAAGGTGAACCTAGAGCTTTGAGTTATTTTGATGTCATTATGGAAAATGAGGGAAATTGGGAAAGGAAGTTTAAGAAGGTAGTCTTTTAAAACAACGGAATAACAGTAAATCTTTTCAACAAAATGTAAGGTTAGTATAGTCCTTCCATTTAATACTGATGTAGGCGTTTTCCTGTAGTGAGAAGCTCAAAGTATTTTGTAGTTTACTCAACCAACAAGAGCAATTTTTCCCAAAGTAGGACAGGATTTTGCCTATTGTTCCTCCCACTGAAAGCTGGAGCATTAGCCAACATCAGTTATTTTGAGGGTTGTTAGTAAAGGCAGGTTGACTCTTTTATCGTTTATATCTTGCCTATTTCCAAAACACCTATGAGGTGCTTATAATGAAATAAGATTATTAAAATAAAGTCAAGAGCCATGTAACTGTCAAGGGCAAAAGGTACTGTATGCTAGAAACCCAGGTTAAGGAGAGCTGCTGCACTTGAGTGCTAAACTTAGCTTTGACGTTTTTAGGCTCCAAGGTAAAAATGGAAATGGTAAGTTAGCCACTTGTGCTCTCTGAAGGTGAGTATGCCTGAAAGATTTTAGTTGCTCAGTGCTGGCACAGTGCTTAACAGATGCTTGCTGAAAGAATGAAACGATTTGTAAACTAAGATCAAATTAAACATATCTTCCTAAAAAAGACTACGTACTTAGTAGGTTTCAAGGAAGACTGGAAAACATATCACCGAAATCTAACGCCTCTGCTCTCCTAGACTGTGGAAACTAAACTGTGGTATCTAAGTGGTCCCTCTCAAAATCATGCCCGGCACTCCTGGCATCAGCTGTTTCAAAAGCTTCGTTTCACAAAGTTCCCTTACACTTGTGTCTAAACCCAGTTTAATTTATCCAAACCAGGTAAGATAAAACAAAGAATGTAATATGTGCTGCTAAAGTTTGCATTTGTGAAGATATAAAAGGAAGAGATGCTAGAAATGCACCGGTAATATGTAAGTAGATGACTTGACGGATGTCACTTAAGGCACTGCAGAAAAAAGTCACATTCTTACTGGGTATCAGTGATTTTATATCCTACTGAACAAGGCAGGAAATAAAGCTAAAGTTATAGAACCATATACTGTGAACAAACTGTTATGGGTGGAATTGTGTCCCCCTAAAATCCAGTATGCTGAATTCCTAACCCCCAGTGCCTCAGAATATGACCTCATTTGGAGATAGGGTATTTGCAGAGGTAATCAAGTTAGGATAAGATGAATAAGGGTGGGACCTAATCCAGTATGTCCTTAGAAAAAAGGAGACAGACATATGTGTAGGGAAAACACCATCTGAACATGAAGATGGCTATTTACAAGCCAAGGACAGAGGCCTGGAACAGACAAACGCTCCTCTCACAGCCCTCAGAAGAAACCAATCCTGCCAATACCTTGATTTCACACTTTCAGCCTCCAGAGCTGTGAGCAACTAAATTTCTGTTGTTTGAGCCCCCCTGTTTGTGGTACTTTGTTGTGGCAGCCCTAGCAAACTAATGCACAAACTATTTCAGCAGGATGGTTACTTATGTTTAGGGTTTTGGGATAGGGAACTAAAAGCTGAGTGCTTCTAAACCTCTTGAAACATAAACTTGATTGTTACTGGGAAAGGAAAATTACAAAAAAGAATAGTTCTTGAACACGTAGGAAGTACTATGTGTTTAGAAAATTAACTTCCATACTCATCACCTCACACTATATACATAAATCATCATGTTGTACACTTTACACTTAGACAATGTTATATGTCAATTACCTATCAATAAAGCTGGGGAGGGGGCAGAAAAGTAACTTCCAACTTCATTTTCTCAAGCTCCCTAATACCTAGAAAATAGCTACCAGCCCCAGCTGAGAAGAAATTATTCACTAACTGCCTGCTAGGAAAGGGGCAACTTAAATCACACATTGACTTAAATGTTGACCTAGAACCTAATACTGACTGGGGCTGTGTGTTTATTTAAAAGTAAAAGAAAATGTAATCAAATCAGTTTATAGGAAATGCAGGGAACAAAAGAACATATTAAACACCACATGGAAGCAGAATCAGAATGTGGGGCAGTCTACAGGACAAATGGCCTAGTTTCTTCAATAAATAAGTGGCATGGAATAGAAAACAGGAGGGGAAAGGAATGTTTTAAATAAAAGAGAGCTGAGGGGCTCCTGGGTGGCTCAGTTGGTTAAGTTTGCCTTTAGCTCAGGTCATGATCTCAGGGTCCTGGGATTGAGCTCCACATCAGGCTCCCCACTCAGTGGGGAGTTGGCTTCTCCCTCTGCCCCTCCCCTGCCTCGTGCTCTCTCTCTCTCTCAAATAAATAAGAAAAATCTTACAAAAAGAGAGATCTGGGAGATCATGGGTGGAACATGTTTGAATTAGTAAAAAAGACGTTTTTGAGAATAGTGATAATATTAATATGGAATGGTTATTAGATGATATTAAAGAATAACTTAATTCTGCTAGATGTAATGATGGCATTGTGATTATGTAAGAAAAAAGTCCTTCACAGAGATTCATACTGAGTGTGTGTGGGTGAAAAGAGATCAGGGATTTACTTTCAGGCATCCTCCTCCCCAAAGGGTTAATAAGTTCAATAGCTAAAAAGAAATCACAGTTAAAGAATGCATATAAAGAGGGGCGCCTGGGTGGCTCAGTCTGTTAAGCATCTGACTCGATTTCAGCTCAGGTCATGATCTCAGGGTCGTGAAATTGAGCCCTGCGTTGGGCTGTAACCCAGGCATGGAGCCTGCTTGGGACTCTTTCTCTCCCTCTTCTCTGCCCCTCACCCTCTGCTCATGTGTTCTCTCTCCCTCTAAAAAAAAAGAACGCATATAAAGAAATATGCAATTTAAGATATCTATCAGACCACTAAGCTGCTAAAAATAAGTCTTGATTTTCCATTCAATCAGTACCAAAATTGAAAGCTAATATTATTTCTGTTTTCCCATTTAATTTACTTTCTACTTGTGTTTCATTTTAAATGTTTATAACATAGATTCTGTCACTATGGAAATAGATTGCTGTAAAATTTACTGACCAGTTAAATGTTTCTTGGTTTCAAGCTTCATAGTTAAATAACAACATGTAATCAAATTTCAAAAAATTATCTTGATTTCAAGCTTCGTAATCAAATAGAAACAATCAATTTTTAAGTATTGATCTCATTTAGGGAAAGCAACAAAAATAATTGCACAGATAAACCAGAGGTCATCTAATCTACTAATTTTAGGTTCTTTCATTAAGAACTTATAAAAGAGCTCCATACTCTCCTAGACAGTTAAAGAATGTTTTATCTACTAAAAAGCAAAATAATCTTTTTTAATAAAAGATTTTATTTATTTACTTGACAGAGAGAGAGAGAGAGAGAGAGAGAGAGAGATTGACCACAAGTAGGCAGAGAGGCAGGCAGAGGGAGAGGGGGAAGCAGGCTCTCCCGCTGAGCAGAGAGCCCAATGCGGGGCTCGATCCCAAGACCCTGAGACCAGGACCTGAGCCAAAGGCAGTGGCTTAACCCACTGAGCCACCCAGGCACCCCACGCAAAAGAATCTTTTTGCCATACTTGTTTGCTACTGGATGACAGGCTGGACTTTAGAGAAGCCATGGTGTAAAGGAGAGAGGGAAAGGAAGCAGGAGTTGGAGTCCTAAACACCAGGCTCATGAGATACTATGGCTTTTGTGCCACTGAAACAGGGAAAGGGTAGCTGGAAAGGAAACCAGTAATTTGGGACTAAATCTGGCCCTGAAATTCCACTAACTCTGAACATTGGGTAAATTACTAAATTTCTCCTGTCGTTAGTTTCTGATCTTATGTTGTGAGATAAAATGAGAGCACAGATGTAAAGTACCTATTTTAGTGCTAAGTGAATAATAAGTACTTCATAACAGTTAAGCCCCCTTGAACAAAAGTCTGCTTGTATTTGGGTCAGAAAAAACCTACCACCTGTGGCGGAGTGGTGATTTGATCTTTTGAGTTCTGTGGCTAATCTTTGGATAATTAAAAGGTTTAACTGTGTATTAGGCATTTGCTTTTAAACACACACACACACACACACACACACACACACACACACACACGCCTGCGCACGTGCGCACACACCAGGCCTGCACAAAACATAAGCCAGTGAGGTACAATGTGTCCCTGAACTCAGATCACTAAGAAATAACACAAAATGGTAGCATAAAGGCCATATTGTCTGTCAAAAAAATTTTTAATCTGAAGGTTTACAAAAACATGATAATTATGGTCATTATGAACCTAACAATTAATATTCTTTTTTCTTTGCGATCTCTGAAAGAGGCCAGATTCAAGGCAGAAGAGTATATTGTCTTTCTGGAAACTATCGGTTTATTAAAATAGGTAATAACCCAAAGAATATAGGACTCCTTAGTTGTTTTTGTTTTAGAGGAACCATTCCTGGATTAGAAACAGAATCACATGTGACCTCATTTGGAATTACTGAACCACGGGTATTTTTTTTAAAAGAAAAATAAAGTTTTCTTTTTACTGAACAGCTATCAGTTTTGAGTCTTCTTACCTGTTTGATTTGATGAAGGCGACCAAAGGAAGCACAGACGGGGATGGGAGAAGGTGGCAGAAGCTGAAATTTAAAATATAAAAGTCAATACCTGAAACTAACATAACATTGAATGTTAATCATACTTCAATAAAAAAATAAATAGAAGTCAAGCTGGCTTTAATGTTTCTGATTAATTACTTCTAAACATTAATTAAGTCAATGTTGAATTACCTAAAATGTCTGAATACCTAATGTATGTTAGCAACAGTATTAGCTAAGTTTCAAATTAAAGAAATAAAAGATCCAAATGACTCTTGACTGAAAATTATCCTAACAACAAGTATATATATATAACAGAACAAAACAACTGTTAACATAAGAGATACTGGGCAGAACATCAACAGAACATTTTGTTTATCTCTACTTTCCCTTTCCTGAGGCACTGGATCTTAAAATCACCTCATTTTTTCTTGCTAGTTTTGCCTTGCAAAAAACAAACAAAATAACCCCATCACATATCTTAGAACCCAGCTGAAGAAACCATACTTTCATAATATGAAATGACTTAAGGCAGTCACTTCCAAGTAGCTCAGGACATTTACTCTTGCTTGTTCAGATACTTGTCATCTAGACTACTTTCTCCTGCCCTGTCTTATTGCAAAGCTTATGAGGATCCACGCAAGAGGGGAATGAAATGGAGGGATTTAAAGCTAAGTGTGAAAATGAGGCTTGAAAAGTACCTTTAGAATTCATTTATCCATTCTATCTGTATCCTGGTTAGTTCTTGAAATGCCAGATAATGAATCTACCATATCTTACTTTTACATTGTGTCTGAAGAGCACAATGAGTTGTGCATTCAGAAATATTTAATGAGGTAAATCACCGTGCTAGACCCTGAAGATCCAAAGAGAAATAAAAAATTTTCCTGTCCTTGAGAAATTCAAAGTGTAGGTAGGGAAAATGACGCCATAGGCCAGTGCTAGAACAAGTTATGATTTGTGCGAAGTCAAAGCACAGAGGCTCTATCTCCGTCTGGGATTCCTGGGGAAGGCTTCACAGAGGAGGATAGGAATTCAATAGACAGGGAAGAGGAAGCAGGGTATTTCAGGGAGTGGGAAGAGATGCTCAGGCAGAGGAATGTTTGGGAACACAGAGATTCAGGGTGGCTGAAATTTGGTACATGATAGGGCATGAAAGGAAGCAAATTTGGGGAAATTTGGCTGAAACAAGATTATGGATTTTGGACTTTAGCCTTTTGAGCCCAATAGGAAACCTAAAGCAAAGATCCTTCTGAGTTCTTAAAACTCAAAAGTATTTAAATTTTTAAAAATTTAAATTTTTTTTTTTAAATTTGTATTTATTTATTTGACAGAGAGGGATCACAAGCAGGCAGTGTGGCAGGCAGAGAGAGAGGGAGAAGCAGGCTCCCTGCTGAGCAGAGAGCTCGATGCGGGGTTCGATCCCAGGACCCTGAGACCATGACCTGAGCCGAAGGCAGAAGCTTAACCCACTGAGCCACCCAGGCGCCCCTTAAGGATTTTATTTATTTGACAGAGAGAGACACAGCGAGAACACAAGCAGGGGTAGAGGGAGAGGGAGAAACAGGCTCTGCACTGAGCAGGAACCCTGATGCGGGGCTCGATCCCAGGACTGCGGGCATGACCTGAGCCAAAGGCAGATGCTTAATGACTGAGCCACCTGGGCGCCCCAACTCAAAAGTATTTTAAACAAGATCCTATCTGTTTTAGAAAGGCAATCCTAACAGCATGTACAGAACAAATTGAGGGTGGAGGGAAGAGGGACCAGAAACAGGATCAAAGGCCAGGTAAGAGATAATCAGAGTCTGAATGAAAAAATGGCAGGATGAAGAGAAGGAGGTGGACTGGAGAAATGATGAGAAAGTGAAAAGAGGGGTGCCTGGCTGGCTCAGTCAGTAGAGCACATGACCCATAATCTCAGGGTTGTGAGTTCGAGCCCCACGTTGGGAGTAGAGATTACTTAAAAATAAAATCCTTAGGGGCGCCTGGGTGGCTCAGTCAGATGAGCATTCGACTCTTGATTTTGGCTCAGGTCATGATCTCAGGACGTGGGATTGAGCCCTGAGTGAGGCTCTGAGCTGAGCACAGAGCCTGCATAAGATTCTCTCTCTCCCTCTGCCCCTCCCGCCCTGCACTCGCACATGCTCTCTCTCTAAAACAATAAAAATTTAAAAAATAAAATAAAATCTTAAAAAACAAAGAGTGAAAGAGTGAAAAGAGCTCAAGATTGGTCTGAGGGTCCTAGCTGAAACCCACGGATGGGTGGTAGCCAGGAAAGGCAATAAGAGGAATAAGCTGGTGTGTGGGGAGAAGATGAGTGCTCAAAAAGCTGTGTTAGATACACAAGTATTTCTATGAGGTAGCTAGTGTGAATTTTTATTAGGTTTTAAAATGTATCATGTCACTCTTTAAGGAGCCTTTTCTTTCACTAATTACATTTTGCTTAAGAAAGTATTAAAACTAGTTTGTTTTTTTCTAATCATTTGCCAGAAGGTGGGGGAAAGGTTGTAGAAGTAATAATGGAAAATTCATATGAGGATCACTGAAAATTCACTACATTTAAATTACATTGGACAATGAGCCATAATTACTTTATCATAACAAGTTGCTGTCAGAAAAATAGGGCTAATTCTTAAGTATCTCAATATTTCTTGGGCCCTTATTATGTTTAAAGAACTGTTCTTCTGCTCAGAGGGGAAGGAGAGATTTAAAGAAAAATAAGCCATAGTTATTACCCACAGACACCTTACAGTCCAGACATGAGAGCTAACTATGATTTAAGAGACAAGGAAAATAGTGTCACATGGAGGCAGAGTGGGCTGGGGATGAAAAGCAAAGATTAAATTAATGAGCACAGGGAGTGGGAGATGGGCGATAGGTAAGGCACAAGGTGGTGGTGTAAGTTGGGCCTCGTAGGGCGAAGAGTTTGACAGCATAAGCAAGAGAAAAGGGAAAGTGCTAGGCATGTTTTAGGAGATGTGTTTTACGAAAGGTTGTTAGTCCTGTGTGAGTGCAATGTGAGGTGTCTCTAGAGGGATAGAAGATTCTGAGGCCAAGAGGGCGAAGATGCTGGAAAGCCTTGAATGCCACACTAAAAAAAAAAAATTGAACTGTGGCAAAATGATCTACTTTGATATACACAGATTAGCAGATTATAGCTAACAGCACTGTCTATTTAACTTTGGAAGAGACACTCACATATTCATCGGCCCTGAGCCTGGTTTGGGCTCTATCCAGAGGACGGGCGTGAAGAAGGAGGTATCAGGCAGCTAATGACTGCTGACTGGCCAGAAATTCAGACTAGCCTACACTAATCATGTTCCAGGGTTGACAGTTCAAGAAAATTCCTAATTTGGGGCACCTAGGTGGTTCAGTTGATTAAGAATCCAACTCTTAATTTTGGCTCAGGTCACAATCTCAGGATTGTGAGATGGGGCCCCATGTTGGGCTCTGTGCTGAGTGGGGATCCTGCTTAGGATTCTCTCTCCCTCTGCCTTTGCAGCTCTCCCTGCTCCCCTCCTACACACACACACACTTGCTCGCTCTCTCTCTCTCAAAAAAGAAATATAGTTTTAAAAAAAAGAAAATTCTTGGGGCGCCTGGGTGGCTCAGTGGGTTAAAGCCTCTGCCTTCGGCTCAGGTCATGATCTCAGGGTCCTGGGATCGAGCCCCGCATCGGGCTCTCTGCTCCGCAGGGAGCTTGCTTCCTCCTCTCTCTGCCTGCCTCTCTGCCTACTTGTGATCTTTCTCTCGCTATCAAATAAGTAAATATAATCTTAAAAAATAGAAAGAAAAAAAGAAAAAAGAAAAGTCCTAATTCAAATCAATAAGGCTACTAGCTGACCCTTATCATAAAAGTCAGCAAACTTCTACATAAAATTTGCAAAAAAGGCTTATATTGGACATATGATTTGTTGCTATATGGAATACTGCTATGAACGATGTAACAAGAGTTTCTCTTTCAAGTGTCTCTTTGCATGAAATATGATAATGGTGATAATGCAAGTAATTAATATGCTTCACATACCACCTGGCACAGAGTATGTGCTCAGTCAATGGTAACTATTACTACCACTACCACCATTATCACCACCATCATCAAATATTTCTAGAATTCAATGTTTAATGGTATATAAACAACAACTAGAATTATACGTGGTAGCTTTACAAGACTCAGATATCTATTCCTTGCTACCCAGCATTCTTTATTCTTTTTTCCATCTGATCTTTTAATTAATTTACTTTTAAAAAATATTTTTAAAGATTTTATTTATTTATTTGAGAGAGTGAGAGAGAGCATGAGAGGGGAGAAGGTCAGAGGAAGAAGCAGACTCCCCACGGAGCTGGGAGCCCGATGCAAGCCTCGATCCCAGGACCCACTGAGCCACCCAGGCACCCTGAAATTCTCTATTCTTGATGCACTACACTCCCTTCCCTTTCTAGGCCTTCACACGTGCCATTTTTTTTGTTTTTACCTGGAATCTTATCTGCCCCTATGATCCATATCTCAAGCTAGCTAACTCCTACACAACAGTAAGATCTCAACTAAGGGAGGTCACTTCCTACCTCTGCCCCCACACTAGGTTAGATCTCTCTGGCAACTACATTAGAGCTTAATACATAGGAGATTCCTTAAAAAAATTTGTTGACTTGGCTGAGTAGTAAAGAAGAATGACTAGGTATGGAGGTCTTCGATAGACAAGCAAGCACTCAATAAATATCATTAAATGAATGAGTAAATGAGTGAGTGAACAGAGGAAGAAAGATATGTTTAATGAACAATTCTAACTTTTTTCCAGTATAATATTGTATTTGTGGAAATAATATTGGATAGATACCATTCTACAAAGAAGAAAATATCCAGTTTCTTTTTTAATAATTTTTAAAAAGATTTATTTATTTATTTTAGAGAGAGAGAGAGGGTGTGTGTGAGTGTGGGGAAGGGGCAGAGGGAGAGGGAGAGAAAGTGTCAAGCAGACTCCGTGCTGAGCACAGAGCCTAGCTCGATCCCATGACCCATGAGATCACAACCTGAGCTGAAACTGAGTTGGACGCTTAACTGACTACACCACCCACGCATCCTGGAAAATATCCAGTTTCAGGATTAGGAGGCAATATTTTAAAATGGGTTCCAAGCTATAACATTTCACTAAAAAATCATGTAAGAGAAATCTATGAACAATTATATGTCAACAAATTAGATAATTGAGAAGAAATAGACAAATTCCTAAAAACAAGAGAAAAGAGAAAAATCTCAACAGATCTGTAAATAAGTACAGATATAAAATCTGTTTCAAAACCCTCCCAACAAAGTCTGGGACCGGATATGACTTCACTGGTGAATTTTACCAAACATTTGAAGAATAATCAATACCAGTTCTACTTAAACTCTTCCAAAAATAGAAGAAGAGGAACATTTCCTAACACATTCTATGAGATCAGCATTACCCTGATACCAAAGCCAGCAAAGATACTATATGAAGAGGAAACTAAAGACAAATGTCCCTTATGAATACATATGGAAAAATTCTCAACAAAATAACAGCAAGCCAAATCTAACAGTACATTAAAAGGATTATACAACAGAACCAAATGGGATTTATCCCAGGAATGTAAAGGTGGTTCAATATAAGAAAATCAATGTAATGCATCACATTAACAGAACGGAGGGGAAAAAAAATACACGATCATCTCAACAGAAGCAGAAAAGTATTTGAAACAATTCAACATGCTTTCATGATAAAAATACTCCATAGGTAAGAACAGAAAGGAATTTCCCTAACACAATAAAGGGCATTTACCAAAACCTATAGCTAATATCATACTCAATGATAAAAGACTGAAAGCTTCCCACCTAGGGAACAAGACAAGGATGTATGCTTTTTTTTCTTTTTTTGAGAGGGAGGATGGGGGAGGGGCAGAGAGAGACTCTCAAGCAGGCTCCATGCCCAGCACAGAGCCGGCACGGGGCTGGATCTCACGACCCTGAGATCATGACCTGAGCCAAAATCAAGAATCAGATGCTCCAGGGAAATACAAATCAAAACCACAGTGAGATCCACCTCACACCAGTCAGAATGGCTAAAATCAACAAGTCAGGAGATTACATTAGATTAGAGATTACATTATAACACCATGAAAAACAAGTCAGGAAATGACAGATGTTGGCGAGGATGCAGAGAAAGGGGAACCCTCCTACACTGCTGGTGGGAATGAAAGCTGGTGCAGCCACTCTGGGAAACAGTATGGAGGTTCCTCAAAAAGTTGAAAATAGAGCTACCCTATGACCCAGCAATCGCACTACTGGGTATTTACCTTAAAGATACAAAGGCAGTGATCCTCAGGGGCACATGCACCCGAATGTTTATAGCAGCAATGTCCACAATAGCCAAACTATGGAAAGAACCTAGATGTCCTTCAACAGATGAATGGATAAAGAAGAGGTGGTATATATAAACAATAGAATACTATGCAGCCATCAAAAGAAACGAAATCTTGCCATTTGCAATGACGTGGATGGAACTAGAGGGTATTATGCTGAGTGAAATAAGTCAATCACAGAAAGACAATTATCATATGATCTCTCTGATATGAGAAACTTGAGGGGCAGGGTGGGGGGTTGTAGGGGGTAGGGAGGGAAAAATAATGAAACAAGATGGGATGGGGAAGGAGACAAACCATAAGAGACTCTGAATCTCACAAAACAAACTAAGGGTTACTGGGGGTGGGAGGGTAGGGATAGGGTGGATGGGTGATGGACATTGGGGAGGGTTTGTGCTATGGTGAGTGCTGTGAAAGGTGTAAGCCTGATGATTCACAGACCTGTACCCCTGGGGCAAATAATAATAAAAAATTTTTCTCAAAAAAAAAAGAATCAGATGCTCAACAGACTGAGACACCCAGGCGCCCCAGGATGTCTGCTTTTGGAAAGAAAAGAGAGGTGGCAGCTGAACAACATTGTAAATGCATTAAATGCCCCTGATTTGTATACTTTAAAATAGTTAACTATATCTTACATGAATTTCACATCAATAAAAAGATTCATATAGTGAATCATTTGTTCATTGTGGTTTACTGATCTACAAGCATTTTTCCTACGTTTACGGGATAATTAGTAGATAAGAGTTATAATTTAGAGATTACATTATAACACCATGAAAAACAAACCTTATTTTCATTGCAAGATAAATGTGAGATAAAAGTTGAAATAAAAGCATAAAAACTACTCTTAGGAGAGCTTGCAAATTTTTCTCTCAAAATTAGAATGTTCTTTTAAAAATTGGAAGCCAGATGGTCTTATACATAAAAACAAATCTCAATGTTAAATCCAGATGGGATTTAAACGTTAATTCTGCTGCAGCTGCAGCAAAGCAATCATAACTGTAGTTAACATATTTATTTTTCCTTCAGTGATGTTTAGAGCACTGTTTCTCAAACTGGGAACTTGTTGGAAATGCAAATTCTCAGGCCCCGCCCCAGACCCCCAGAATCAGAAACTCTGGGGTTGAGGGCCAGTAGTCTGTTTTAACAAGGCTTCCAGGTGCACACTCAAGTTTGAGGACCACTAGTTAAGACCAATAGCACAAAGTCTTGGCCAGCGAGGCTGCTACAAACATTTTCTTACCAGACAGTGTTGTGCCATGAATGTTGTGTTATTTCTTGGAGTTGACATGTCAGCTTGGAACACCTGTGAGTTATCACTAGGAAGAAAAAGAAAACATCTGAAATACATTACAAAATTTTGTAAAAAGAAATAAGGTTTCAAATACTTAAACAGCAATGCCATTAATGTAAATGGGTTCTTTGTGGAGACAGCTGTGCAGATGGAGAAATTAGAACAAGCGCACGCGCGCGCGCACACACACCCACGCACACGCACACACACAAAGCCTTAGTTAGTTGGCTGAGCCTAAACAAATCTCCGTGTAAGGGAAGGAATTCTCAAGCATGCCACTTTACCACTAATCATGCTACCAAGAATAAGTATAATTTTCGTGACCCTGGAAATGCATCATTTTCTGTGCAAACCTGTAACTGATTTAAATTTATGTTTGAAGCTACAATGTGCAGGCCCAATTCCCTCTCAACTCTGAAGTTTTCACATGAACAAGAGGGATAATCAATAGCAGGAGTGAACAGAATGGAGATTTTCACAGATACGTTTTGTTTGACCTACTCGGTATTAAAATATTTTAAGTTAGTCGCACACACTCAAAATGCTGAGGGGGTTCCCATAGATAATCCAGATTCCAGATTTCTAGCTTCTGTTGAAAATTTGCAAGCTGTGTCCACACTGGGCTACATTCCCACATGGCAACAACAGACTGGAGCTAAGCAACTGTTGTCTGCTGAAGCGGGGGCTAGTCTTCCTCAGCCTCGCTGGTGCCTCGGCCCTATTTGAGCTTGGGACCCTGAGGAAGTCTTTTCCTTTTTATGTCTTTTTGTTTTAACTTTTTATTTTGAAGCAGTTTAAGATCCCCAAGACGTTGCAAAAATCCAGAGGGTTCCTATGTACCTTTCATCCTGGTTTCCCCGATGATGGTAAGAAGTCAATGTTAACACTTCCTTTTTTTTTTTTTTTTGCCATATGCAGTCAAGTGCTAGGTCTCTCTTATAGCCATCTTTTTTCTTTTTTTAAAGATTTTATTTGTTTATTTGACAGAGAGACACAGCGAGAGAGGGAACACAAGCAAGGGGAGTGGGAGAGGGAGAAGCAGGCTTCCCGCTGAGCAGGGAGCCTGACTCGGGGCTTGATCTCACCTGAGCCAAGGCAGATGCTTAACGACTGAGCCACCCAGGTGCCCCTCTTATAGTCATCATACTCTTTTCAGGTTCCTTGCCAAAAACCAATTCCAAGCCTTTTCACTTTTCTGCAGACCCTGCAATAGTCTAATTTGTTTGACCCTTCATCTCGCGTTTGTCCTTATGGCAGTCTACCTGCTCACAACTTTCAATAACTCTTTATCATGAGCTGAGTTCAGTTACATTCTCGACTACGACATTCAAAGTCCGCCACCATTTAGCTCTAGACTTTTGGATTTCACGGACTAGTAAATTTCAAAACAAAATCTTGGCACAAATATACAGTTGCTAACAATCTTTCTTTTGCCTAGTAAGGTCATTAAAAAAAATCCCACCATCTACCATTTATAAAAGGACATTTTGGTATTTAAAAAAAATTATAACTGACAATCTCAGGATCAAGTACAGTCCCGCCCAGGAAAGGACAATTAGCCAACTATACCGCTACATATTTAAGTACTCTGCACTTAACTTTTTTCAAAAACATGGGTTAGTGAAAAAGTCACCTAGGATCAGCACTGGTCAGCAGATGAGTATCTGGGAGCCAGTGATCCAGGCAGAGTTGGCCAACTGTCTGGAATACATCTGTTTTTCTGTCTCCAAGCTTGTTCCATATACTCGGAATGCTGTCCAGGCTCTCTAGCTCCCCTCTCCCCATCTGCATCCTATCAATCCATCAGGACCCACCTCATATGCCTCCTCTCCAAGAACATTCTCCTTACCCCTCACCAATCCTGCTGTCATTTCTCACTCCATTCTTCCGATCTCCCTAGCACTTTCTTTCCCCTCCCTAAGCATAGATCTTCTCTATCGTATATTTAAGTCCTTTGATTACTTATTTGCCTTACTAAGTTAAAAGCTTATTGAGTTGAGATACGACTTTGCAGCATGGTCATTTGTATGTAAGAGGCAGTTATTCAGTATTTTGTGAGAGCATAGGTGTATATATAGGGCTAAGTTTTACTTCATTTTCGAGTCATTTTCCCCTATAAGAACAGGAATGGATTCTAGCAGTCATTTATAAGAAAGCTTGGGTGACCCTAATGAGTTACATATATCCACTTTCTTGTATGTGGGGGGTAATTCTTAAGGCTGGCATTTATATTCTCCCCTAAAATTTTGTCTGTCAATTTTAATAGGACTACAACTGAAAAAAATCATTGAGGAAGCATATATTTCAATTGGTAGGGGTCATTCAACATGAATTCATAAAATCCTAGGTGATACCTACAACTGAGTTAAGTGCTACAGCTTAGAAAAAGTACAGACACTATAACTAGATACATGTTCAATGCTCCACATCAAATGATCAATAAGCAGCTCTGTCTAAATATCTAAACTGTAATATGCTTATGCCAGTTATGTTTACAGAGCAACCACTCTCTATGGCCACTACTCTCTTTCCAAGTTTGTAAGAATTTAATAAAACAGATGGTTGGCAAACTTCTGCAAAGGGCCAGACAGTAAATATTTTGGGCTTTGTGCGACATCCGATCTCTGTGTTAACTACTTAGCTCTGTCACTATAGTGGGAAAGTGGCCGTGGACAATAAGTAAGCAAATGGGCATGGCTATGTTCCAGTAAAACTTTATTTACAAAATCAAGTAGCAGGCTGGATTTGACCCATAGGCAATTCTTTTTTTTTTTATAAAGAGAGGAGGAAGCAGGCTCTCTGCTGAGTAGAGCCCGATGTGGGCCTTGATCCCAGGACCCTGAGATCATGACCTGAGCCAAAGGCAGAGGCTTTAACCCACTGAGCCACCCAGGCGCCTGACCCACAGGCAGTTTTTTGACATTCAAACAGTTTAAAGGCAGGGTCAGGCTAGAGGTATTTACAGGGGGAAGGCACTGGCAGATATCCTAGAACTTACTCTAATTCTCATAAGGGCCAGAGAGAAGTGAAAGCAAAAAAAACCCCTACTACCTTTAAACAAAGTTACTGACACCAGAGGTGAAGTCAGCTAAATAGAGGGCTAAAAAGGATAAAGAACCAAGAGGTTCAAAACTTTTGACATTGGTATTTTTATTAATAGAAGATGTACACAAAACAGTGCAAGAACTTCTTTAAAAACAGTAATACTTGTATTAAAGAGTTAATCTTTAAGAAAAATTCTGCAAATGCTGGTGCAAGAGAGACTGTGTGTATATACAGGAAGCATCAAGCAAAATTGGAAAATTACTTGAAAGAAGTACAATAATTATTTAGTGAGCAGTGAAAGAAGCAAGGCAACAAGTACTGGAGGCTCAATTAAGTGAAAGTAGTGAAAGTGAGGGAAGTGAGCAGTGTACATATGCAACCGAAAAGAATGGAGGTGAACATGAATTCAACTGAGGTGTTGTGTAATTCTACTCTAGATTGTTCTCGCTTCCCTGACCACACCCTAAACTGGCCACGACAGCACAAAATCTGCCCTCAGGAGATCGTTTCGCCCAGTTTCCTGACCTCAGGCATGTATCATCCTTATGCTACCTCTTCTTGACAACTGGTCCACCTTGCAGTTTCTTTATCTTGAACTCCTACTAACTAGGTAAATATGCAATTGCCTCTAACCTTTCTGTACCAGTTTTGCTTCATCCATCAGGAGCTTAAGCTACAGAATTTGACACTGTAACTATGCTCTAATATGATGAAAAAAATTTAAGTCCTTTGCAGAACAAAACAAAGCATGAAGGGATAACTGCCATCACTCTCCTTGTTTCTAGGCCTGTTTGCGACTTGTTTTTTTCATTTCATAAAGGCTTCCAATAAAACCAACATTCACCCAAGTGCTTTCTTCTAGCAGAGCGGGTTCACAATTCATGTTTTCATACAACACGATTAGAGTCAATCCTGAATTTATAGAATGTTCTTGTTTTCAGCCCAATATGCACAGCTGCTTCCCCTTTATTTCTCTATTTAAAAAGTTCCTGTATTTTATTTTTCTTAATATTAGTTTGCATTTCCTTTTGTACAGTATATTCTTCCTTACCTCAAGTGACCAGAAAGCTGCATTTGGTTAGAGTTAATAAGCGTAGAAGTTGAGGGGCACCTGGGTGGACAGTCTGTTAACCATCTGATTCTCGGTTTCGGCTCAGGTCATGGGATCAAGCCCTGAGTCGGGCTCCACGCTCAGCACAGAATCTGCTTGAGTTTCTCTCTCCTTCTCCCTTTGATCCTCCCCCCAATACTTGTACTCTCCCTAAAATAAACAAATCTTTTTTAAAAAGCTTAGAAGTTGATTAGTAGTGGACAAATCACCAGCTTAGGAATCAGGAGATACAGGTTCCTAGTACTGGCTCTATTACTATGTCATTTTAGAGACTTATAGGCCTCAGTTTCCTCACATGTTAAATAAGGAGGGTAGGGCACCTGGGTGGCTCAGTGGGTTAAAGCCTCTGCCTTCAGCTCAGGTCATGATCTCAGGGTCCTGGGATCGAGGCCCGTGTTGGGCTCCCTGCTCAGCGGGGAGCCTGCTTCCTCCTCTCTCTGCCTACCTCTCTGCCTACTTGTGATCTCTCTCTGTCAAATAAATAAATAAATAAAATCTTAAAAAAATAAGGAGGGTAGATCTGGTGTCCAAGTTCACTTCTGACAGTTGCAATTTATACCTATAGCTAGAAAAGGGAGGAGTAAAGTTACTAACACAGGGAGTGAATGCATTTTTCAAACATTTTTACAATACTGATAAAACTTTATGATACTGGGATGTGAGATCCAAGATCTTATTTTCAAATTCTGTTTTAAGAAATTATAAGCACGTGTCATGCCAGACTTTTGGATATGTGCAGGAAATAGTTAATCTTATGCTTCTCATTACCAGCCCTCTAAGGAGCTGTTTTTGACATTCCCCCCCCCCATTACTCCCTCTTGAAAATTCTCATGGAATTTTTTTATTTATAGCTGTGGCTTATACATAAAAAGATCAAGATTTTTTCACATACTCCTAAGAACCAAGTTGGGGGCAGTATTGGCCATTGAGAATGCAAAATTTAGGAGATCAAGTTTCTGTGGTACCTAAACTTGTTCAGATAAAAACTAGGTGTAAAAAAGGTTCAAGTTTTTTCATTTGGCAACCATTTCCATTTGCTGGAGGTGAAGGTCAGAAGTGACAAAGCAGCTGAGAGAATGACAGAAAATTACAGTCTCACAGAAGATCTGGAGGCGAAGGTGGGGAATGCTCAGCTTCTTCGAAGGAGTGGGTAAGAGGTGGGGTGAAGTTAGAAAAGTCGTGCTCCACACCAATAGGTTGCTGCTTTTGGGTCCCGGTGGACTGTCAGAAGAGGACATCCAGGTTCACATGTGTGTCAACCTCAGGGCAGGTGTGCGCTCTCCCTCCGGCCAGCCCATCCCACTCCCCCCAAAGCTGAGGGTGAGATCTCCGGACAGCAGGAACAAGGGAGATACCTGTAGAACCCCGATGGAGAAAGGCATGGGGATGCTATCGGACGTCACTTTCCCCACCTCCTGCCACCCACCCCCCGCTTGCTCACCCAAGCTCATTGATCAAAGGGGCGCTGTTGGATCTTCTCAGCATGGCATCTGAGGTGGTCGAACTCGACAGCAGCTCCAAGTCTAGTTCCATTTTCTCTTGTGCCATGTCCACGTCGAAGAAGAAACCACTGCTTGGTTTGAAGTTCTCAAGGTTTTCTGGCTGGCGTTCACATAAGGACAAGTCAACTGGGTGAGGAGTTGTGGGCAGAGAGGAAAAGAGCGGAAAGAGAAGAAAGGAGGAAACTCTTAGACGTGTGGGGTGCTCTTTACAGTCCTACCATCCCTAATACCAGTGGGCACAAAGTTGGGCAGGACTGCTCTGAACCTCCTACCCCCCGACCTCGGGGTCCCTGACGCTTAGAAGACTCTCCACTCAAAGTCTATAACGAAAATGAGGATTTTGTCTTAGTCACCCCCGCGAATCGTTCTTTATTACTCTCAGCAAAGGAAACCCCAAGTAAGGCTTTCCGGCCAAAACAAAAACTACAACCTGTCGCCTTCGAGAATCCGGGGCGGGGCGGTGCCGCCCCTCCGCGCCTGCGCCCCGTGGCCCGCCCGCTGACGCATGCTGATTACGCAAGCAATGAGCGTCAACGGGGGCGCCTTTGTCAGCCTTACCCCGGGCGCACGCGCAGTCTTAGGAGCCGCCTTTTTATCCCGAGCCCCGTCCTCCCTTTACTCCTAGTGGAGATTCACGGTGCTTGTTTCTCGGCTTCAGTGTGAATCCTGGGATGATTTCACTGACCGTTATTCAGGAAAGGAAGGGTGGGGAGGAGTAAGCTGTATGCGAGCGCCGTTCTTTCTGTACTATGTCTAATACTCAATTTTCCCAGTTTTGATTAGCCCGTTATCCTCTTGTAACCGAGGCCAACAAGCTTGTGAACTCCCATGACGAATATTTCCATCCTGTGATAGCCCACACTACACCATTGTAATTTAAAAAATGAAAAAAATGCTCTACGTAAAAAAAAAAAAAAAGGCGCTATACGTCTGGGACAAAAACCAAACCAACCCAAGACCTGCCACCTGCTCCTAAAGTGTCCTGTAGGGCGCCAACACAATTGAGCCAATTGTTCGGACGAATCACTGTTTTCCATGTGATCTCATTGTTTATTTGGTTTTTAACCATAATCGTGAGTGTATTTTTACACTAAAGAAAATTTAACTTCTCAAAGCTATTCATCTAAGAAAATGATTTGAGTTAGAGAAGCTCATTTACGTAAAACGAATATCTCAGAATTTAGTATCCATCCAAATCAGGGTTTCCATTTAATAATGCTGTCATGGGGGACGCCTGGGGGGCTCAGTGGGTTAAGCGTCTGCCTTGGGTTCAGGTCATGATCCCGGGGTCCTGGGATCTAGTGCCGCATTGGGCTTCCTGCTCATCCAGGAGCCTGCTTCTCCCTATGCCTCTGCCTGCTGCTCTGCCTACTTGTGCTCGCTCTCTCTGTGTCAAACAAATAAAATCTTCTTTTTTTAAAAAAAGATTTTATTTATTTGACAGAGAGCGAGCACAAGTAGGCTGAGAGGCAGGTCAAGAGAGAGGAGGAAGCAGGCTCCCCGCTGAGCAGAGAGCCCGATGCAGGCCTGTATCCCAGGACCCCAGGATCATGACCTGAGCCGGAGGCAGAGGCTTTAACCCACTGAGCCACTCAGGCGCCCAAATAAATAAAATCTTTAAAAAAAGGAACTAAAAAAAATAATGCTGTCATGGTTCAAACATTATAAGAAATGCGTAAGACTGATGATTCACGGATCTGTACCCCTGGGACAAATAATACATTATATGTTAATAAAAAAAGAAACAAAATTGCTCTTTTAGAATTTTTCACCACCAGTTAGTGAGCCACATTGAGTACTGAAATCTGAACTCCATGCTAATAATTTTGTAAAACCATACCTTTTAAAAAGGAGCCATATAGAGGACTGGCACAGAAGGCAAGTGAAACTACTGAAATGAGAGTTATTAATTAAAATAATCATTACGTGGTATAGCACTTTACAGTTTAAAAAATGTCTTCACATCTTTATCTCAATTGGTTCAATCATGAGCCCTGCTCAGCTAATCAGTGGTGAACTTAAAAATAATGGGATTATCTTGAAACGGTTCATGACAAGTCATGACATGAATGATCATAATCATTCTTCATTCATTCTGAGAGTAGAATAAGAAAAGCTTAATTGTATTAGGCAGAATTGGGTTATCTAAATCCCAGACATGAGGACGATTTGGAGTCTCCTTTCCCGATGCAAGACAGGTTAACAATAGCTACCATTTTTCATGCTCTTAATTATGTGCCAGGCACTGTCCTAAGCACTTTAAATATGTGATTGCATTTAATGCTTACAGTAACTCTGTGAGGTAGGCACCACCACAATGCCCATTTTTCAAAGGAGGAAACCGAAGCCCAGAGGGGTTACCCAAATTATAACTGCTAAGTGGCAAAGCCAAGATTCCTCTGCCCTCCTGTTTAAGTGAAAAGACAGATGAGGTGCCTCTGGATATTTCTCTGGATACTATTTCTGTACTCATAAGCGCTTTGATAAATATTTATTAAATTATTTTACGAATAAATGCAGGTTTAAATAACCTGTCATCCACAGCAATTGCATAAAGTAGGCAAGTCACTTCTATTTTAGAGTTGATAAAATTCCAGAGAGATTAATGGCACATAATTAGGTAGCAGTAGAATCTGAACTGATACCAAGATCTCCTGAAGGCCACTGTTAAAGTTCCCAAGGTACCTGGAAAGGTTACAAAAGATGACAGTTAAAGCTGAGTAAAGTCAGGGTGAATGTAGAAGACAGTCGTTAAATACAGAACGGGGGTCAAAGCCAAACTGAATAACAGAAAAATGGTGGGTACGCCAGAAAATAAGTATATCTTCTCTCCGTTGTACTGCTCATTTTACTTTTCAGTGTTTGTTAATATTCGTGGCAAGTAATAAGGTTTAATGGATCTATTCTGAATGAATAGACAATCTCATCATGTCTAAGCATCACAGACACTCATTTTTAAAAATCTCAGTACAAGAACACTAAGAAAATAGATGATAATATGACAAAGAAATAGCAACTGAGAGACTTTCAAGAAAAGGGGTCATAATATGAAACGCCTACATGCTTGAGATGGCAGGAAGTTTTCAGCTATTATCAAAGGGGAGGAATTCTCTAAAGAGTAGCTGAATACCAGGAACCCATAGTACATATGCAAATTAGAATGTCAAAAGGAACAAGTACTGGAAAAACAATTCTGTACACTATAGTGGCAAACACAACATTTAAAGAGATTATTTTTACTTCATCCCCTTTCTATTCATGCATTATTATACCAACCGAGCTCTGTGTCATGATCGTCTCCTGCTCTTCCAATAGCAATATTCCATGATCTTAGATGGCTGGTTTGCTTAGATCTATACCTTGCCGCTTATGCTACTCCTGTCTTTGCTTTGTCCCAGTCTGCTGCCATTTGCACCAGGCCTCTTTCTTATAAAAGGTGTCCCACAGATATGTCATAATCAGTTGTTTAGTTTATCAGTCATCATGGCAACTTTTAAGCTACTGGTTAACCTTTAGTTATCACAAGAGCAAGACAAAGATAAGCTGAAACCAAGCCCACAAACCACAAATACCCCAAACCTCCCAAAAGATTTACGTGAAGGGTAAAAGAAACTAGGTAGGCAAGAATGATATGAATAATATCATTATAATATAATATCAATAATAGCTCTGGAAATAATGCCAAAGTAGCAGCCATCTTCTCACATGTCTTTGAGTTTCTCCTAATTGTTAAGCTCCTAAAAGTTAGGGATTCTTTTTTTTTAAGATTTTATTTATTTATTTGAGCGAGAGCATGCACGAGAGAGAGCATGAGTAGGGGAGAGGGGCAGAGAGAGAGGGAGAAGAAGACTCCCCGATGAGCAGGGAGCCTGATGTGATGCGGGGCTTGATTCCTGGACCCTGGGATCGGAACCTGAGCCAAGGCAGCCACTTAACCAACTGAGCCACCCAGGCACTCCTGAAAGTTAGGGATTCTAAACTGTTTGATTCCTCAGAGTTAAGAACTCTGCATGTGGTCAACAGACGATTATTTACTAGTTATTGTGAACAATAGAATATGTTTTTTTGAGCAGATGAGGGGGTTGCTGAGACCTTGAGATAAAGACTTACATAAATTGATCAAAACAGAGCTTGCTTTTCTAATCCAGTTGACAGAAAAATATAGGCAATTTAAGGGAAACTATCCCCAAACTCTTAAAAACTGTATTACAAACAGCAAATATTAACATTGAAGAATAAAATGATTGGGCTTGGCAAGTTAAATGTGGGACAACTAAGTTGAAGAGGCAGGTAAAGCTATTTTTGCTAAATTTTGAAGCCAATTCCATAACTATTAAATTCCCTATATTTCTCTGTATGTATGATTAACACAATACAATACTATCTTTATCCCAGGGCCATTCACGTAGTGAGGATTAAATGAGTTAATATTACTAAAGCTCTTAGAATGTGGCCAGGACATGGTAACTGCTATGTGGGTGTTTGTTACAGAAAATAAATAATTCCAGGCCTCACACATGCTGAATGGCTATTGTTAGGGTCTCCGTAAATCCTAGAAAGAAAAAAAAAATCGGCTCTGCTACTCGATCTTCAGGACGTTTCCTAATATCGTTGAAGCGAACAGTGCTTTGTAAAATGGAGATGAGGGCTTGCCACTCGCTATATGAAATCTCATTAGATTCCCTTTATTTCTACACCACTGCTTTTGTTTTTTCATTTCCTTCGGTCTAGTGCATCCAAATGGATTATCTGAAAAAGAAACCAGCCCCTCCAAAAACCAGCAAAATCAAGGGATTTAAGAAATGCGCGGAGGTCGCAGAGATCAGAGCAAACAAATTGGCATTGAAAAAAAAAAACCCTGGAAACCACAAGTTTCTATTTCCCATGAATATCGGCCCAAACTCCTCTGAAGGAGGATGCTCCAGTGTCTCCAAACTATTGGTTCTTTTCAAAATCGGGCGCCAGGGTCCCCGGGCCAATGCTAGAGAGGAAGGCGCCGGGCCCCCTGGAAACGATCCTCCCCTTTGGAGGAGGTTTGCGGGGCGGGGCTCTCACGCATGCTCCGTGCCCGCGGGCTCATTGGCGCGGCTGCTGGGCGCGTGCGCAGGACCCGATGGGTGCCCGGACGCGGAAGACCTGGCCCCGCGGAGGTGCCCGCTTCTGAAGCGTGGGAGGCGGAAGAGGCGGCAGGTTGTAGATTTTGGTCTTGGCCCCCAAGGGGTTCCTCCGGGCCATTAGAACCCAAGAGAGGAAGAGGAGGCACCGCGGCGGCGGCTGAGGGGCTGAACCCCCCACCTGTCCTCCAGGCGGGGAGGGGGGGTAGGGAGGGGAGAAGCACCCCTCACAGGGCTGAGGAGCCTCCGGGACCGGGTCCCAGAGCATGGGGGGCTGGACCGGGTCCCCGAGCATGGGGAGCTGGAGCCGTCGAGGCCACCCGGCCGGGCCCTGCCCGACTGTCAGCTTTTCGGTGCTAGCGCTGCCCGGGCAGCCGCGGTGTTTGTAGCCCGGCCCCGCTTGAGGTCGTCGGCCGAAAGATAGCAACATGAGTTCCGCCGCTGCCTAGTTTCCTCCCCCTCCTCTTCTCCCTCTGTCCGCTTCCTTCTTCCTCTCTCCTCTTCCCCACACCTCGTCTTTTTCTTTCCCTCCCTCGTGTTCCTCTTTTCCCTCCACCCTGTCCCTCTCCTCCCCCTCGGTCCTCCTCCTTTCCCGCATCTTCTTCCTTTCCCGATCCTGCCCTTGTTTTACCCTCTCTGTTTTCCTGCTTTTCCATCCATCCGCTTTTCCTGCCTCTTGTTCTTTTCCCTCCATCCCTCTTTTTCCTCCATCCTCTCCCTTTATTCTGTCGCGGTCCACCACCACCACCTCCCTCTCCACTACCACCTCCCCTTTCTCCTCCCCTCACTCACTATCATCCTCCCTTCCTCATCCTCATCCTTGCTCCCTCCTCCTCCTCTCCTGCTTTTCTCCGCCCTAGCCCCCGCCCCCAAGCCTCCGCCCCTTAGCCCCCGCCCCCAGCTGCCAGTCCCCAGCAGCTCAGTCCTGCAGTGAGAGTCTTGGGAGTCCATAGCTAAGCACCAGGAGCTGAGCCCTGTCCGCTGTGCCTGCCTGCAAGTCTCCGACATGGCTCAGGAGAAAATGGAGCTGGACTTTGAGCCTGATACATCTGATGGGGGCACCCTGAGGAGATCCAGCAGCGCTCCCCTGATCCATGGGCTCAGGTGAGGCGGGTTGGGAACGATGAAGTGCGGGGTTCAGGGGTTCCTCGGCCCCCTGCAAGCAATCTTCCTTCCCTAAAGTGAGAGTTGGCGTTCGTTTGGGTTTTCTAAACTGAGGGGGTGGGGACTTGTTTGCTTGACAGTCACTTGGGTCCCAAGGTGGAGTGAAAGTTTGACCCCAAACTCTGGGAACTGTGGGAAAAATGGGGCCCTCTTTACCTGGAGCTCTGTTGGCCCACTCTGAAAGGATCTACAAGAAGCTTCTGGCTCTTCTAACAGGTTGCTTACACCACTGAATGTCAGACTGAAGCCCCTGGAACTAGACTTGCAACTTGACACCTGTCTCTAAGAGCTGCTATTTCTAAGCTTAGTTTAGGAACCCTGGTGTTAACAGAGCATTTGCTTTAATAAATCACAATTTATCTAATAACTTGTAATCAAGTGGCGTGTTCATGGCACATTAAGTGATTCGGATTTGTCGTAACGTTTTCAGATTCTGAAACTGCCAGAAATGCATTCCAGTGAATAAAAAAGGAAGGGTGTCGTGTAGCTTAGGTCAGTGAAAATAACAGGTTTCAGAAAACAATGGAAAGAATCAACCCTTGAATTTTAGTGGTAGGGGCTTGTATTTTCATGTTAAGTCAACAGAGGGTCTATTTTAGGGTAGAATCTTAGGATAGTGAAGGTTGGGTTGGCAGACCTCCTGAGCCTATTACATTTCACTCTTATAAGTAGACAATTCATCTTAGTAGAGAGCTCATTTGTGAGACCCTGTAGAAATGGAATTAGTCCAAAAAAGGGGATGGGAGTAGAATTAGCCAAAATCATTACTCAAGCACAGTGAGGGCAAAGAAATAGGTAATTCTTGTCTATCAAACTGATTATAATATCTGTATTTTGGGGGAAAATGGAATTAACTCATTTTCTTTTATTAAATTTTGAAACTGAGGGAATGATGGAGTGACTGCTTTCGTAATGCTGTCTTCAGCTCTACATTTATTTTTGATTCTGTAGGCATAAATTGGTCTTTTGGGGTTTTGGGGTTGTCTTTTTAAATCTGGTAAGCAAATACTAGGGACCAGGGCGATCCTGCTGACCTGCATTTAGACTGTTGTAGAAATAACACGGTTTTTTTTGAGTCAGGAATCAAGTATTTACTTGCAGGGTAGCATGATGTGACAGGAGAAGGGGTGAGGAGACTAGACCTAGTCCCAATATTTCTCCCTAACTGTAATCAGCAGTGACTCACTTAGCCTTTCTGAGTGTCTGTTTTCTCATTTGAAACTTAGGAGAGCTGAATTAGGTGATCTCAGTGGGCCCTTGAAACCCAATTCAGTTCAGTCCTGAAAATCTTTCTTGGCCTCTTATGGTGGGCATAGCACTCTGCTAGCCATGGCAGGGATGTTATACAAAGAGGAACAAAAGGCTTCGACCACGGAGTTTAAGACACAGGCACACTTTTCTTTAATAAAAGGTAAAGTCGGTGTCTCAAGAAGCATCTCATTTCCCATTGTGCTCTTTGGACTCAAAAGGAGGGAATGATTGCATTCGGTTTGTGGATTGAAGAGAGGCCCCATGAAGTGGATTGCGTCGAGATGGGGTTGAATGCAGGGAGAAGAAGGATTTGGGCGGATGGTGGTGGGAGGGAGGACAGTGGAGGTAGAAGAGGCAACAGGAGCAAAACTCCAGGCATGTCTGTTTAGGTGCACAGCAGGTTCACGGGCAGAACACATATTTAGGGCAACAGTGGGAGATGTGCTGTGGAACAGGGCTCCCCAGCCCTCCTCACCCTCATGGCACACACAGAAAGCAGGAATACGTTTAGGTGCTCTGGGGTAAGCAGATGAGGCTGCTCCTGTCTGGTGGGAACCGGTTTGGGGGCGTGTGCTCTGACCAGAAGCAGCTGGAGGCAACCAGTCTGGAGCTCCGCCCCACACCTCTCCTAGCCGCCCCCAACCACTAAGGAGATCAGTATCTGGGCAAACCTGTCATCCACAGCACACCGGGGTGGAAGCTCTGAAGAGGTCGGTGAGGGGTTTATTCATTGTACGGAATGAGGAGCCATGGAAGATTTCATTGTTGACCAGAGGGTTGACGGGTATCTTAAATGAGAAGACATTATTAATTTATTATTTTTTTTAGTGACCTTTCACAGGTTTTTCAACCTTATACCTTTAGAACTCGGAGGAATAGTACAACGATTATGAGCCGTCATAGCCTGGTAAGTATAGGAGTAAGTATTTTTAGTGGTATGGATTGGGGGAAACACTTTCCAGTGTGGTACTCATTCTTAAGATGATGTGCTGTGCACCATTGTTCACAAAAGAAAAAAAAAATTTTTACCTACCTTCCTCACGTGTGGCCGTTTTCAGCTTTTGGTGCAAAAAAAGAGATCTAGTTAAAGTTTTTTCCTGGCTGTGGGACTTTTTATTTTTAAAAACTATTCATTGTTTGTTTTTTTTTTTGTCACTACTGGCATCATGGTTATGAGGTAAATCAGGATTAACTTCTAAATATAGCTGAAAAAGTGGTCTTTATTTGTCCTCGGAAGCAAAAATCATTTCGACAGTAGTGGAGTATTTATTTCTGACACATAGCTGTTGGACAACGTTCTTTATCCAAAGTAAGATCTCCTTTCTAATGCTTGTATTTATATTCCTGGTAGAGTTGCTAATAGTGACTGTTTTATATAGCCAGCGCTGTCAGGGATCACCTTATTAGTTGGTCGCATTGGGAGAAATTATGATGAGGTTTTTTATATAGTAGCACTTCACATGCAGAGCCCACTTATCCAGTAGCTGCAGCGCTCTGGAAGACATCTGAGATGTAAGCAAACAGACCTCTGAATGGCTGTGCTTGATTTCCATAGCCTGTGCACAAAGGTTCATCAGTTTATTTATAGGGAGCCTCTCTGACCTCTGAATCATCTAAAATTTATGCACAATTATAATAAGCTTCCAACTCGGTAGTGTGGAGAAGCAGCAAATCAGAAGAGGTACATTTGGGTTTAAGGTATACTAATAGCTACTAACAAGGGAGGAGAGGGAGAAACTGAAAAGCGGAAAGAGGCTTTTAAAAAATTAGTCCGTGGCTTAGTACAAGGGCTAAGAGCCTGTTAATAGACCCTGAGGGTCTCGCTGGCCTAGAACTGTAAAATACTTGATATTCTTAAGGAAACCTGGGTCATTACCCTTTTCTTAAATTATACTAGTACGTATAGTAGTGCTCTGGTATAGTAGTACTCTACCCATGCTTGTGAGGTATTCTGCATGTTACAGAGCCCTTTCACACTTGTCATTCTCATAGCAACCCGTATGAAGTAGGCAGGACAAAAGATGTTTTTCCCAGTTAAAAGAGGCAGCAGCTAAGACTCAGCTGATAGAAGCGACTCGTTTAGAATCACATAATTGGGGAGCGGTAGAGCTGGGATTACAATAGAGATACGCCAGTGCCATTCTGTTTGGCAAAATCTGTTTAAGAAAGGGGGGAAAAAATACAACCCTTTCAAGAAAGATTTCCAGCCGAAGTGGCTAAAAATACTTAAAGGGGGAAATGTTAGCAATCTGGAGGTTTGATTCACATCACCTTCCCTGAGGATGCTGGAAAATAGAATTTAATTTTGCTGTGTATATGAAAAATGTTTCCACTTGTTACGCAGCTGTGTTCCTGATACCAGTAGTAGAGCAAAGAAGGGAAAATGAATTTGCCTCTTTATACTTGACTTTTGCTCTTTTCTAAGATGCAGAGATTCTTACCCGCTCCGCCTAGGCTCATCTCTCCCTACCCGCTGACGAAATACTTTTTTCTCAGGCTGCACTAAAATCCCTAGCTTGCTGGAGGAGCCGTGTTGATTCACTGCTCTTTGTTGATCCTTACGTTGTCTGGCCCTCTATCCCCTTGTTCTTTTGAGCTTCCTGGTTCGAGAAGCCTTCCACAGCACCGTTTGGGTACTTCTATCACCACTGATTACACCTTATATGTTATATCACAGTGTCCTCTATAAATCGTTTTTTAAAGAATTTATTTATTTGACACAGAGAGAGCACACGAGGAGGGAGAGCGGCAGGCAGAGGTGGGGGGAGAAGCAGACTCCCTGCCGAGCAGAGAGCCGGACTCAGGACTCGATCCTATGACCCTGAGATCATGACCTGAGCTGAAGGCAGATGCTTAACCCACTGAACCACCCAGGCGCTCCCTCTATAAATCTTAATGCGCTTCCCTGCATCTTGTATTAACCTGCCAAAGGCCAGGTGTGGAGGGGAGGAGTGTGCTCCTTTCCTGCACACAGGAAGATGTGCAGAGGTTGTTTCTTCATGATTTGACAACGGATTAGATATAAACGCAGGGAGGAGGACTCCAGGGGACTGAACTTTTATTTCTCAGTGACCAGGGAAAAGGTGTTGCCTGTATATAAGTAAGGAAATTTCAAGGAACTGGTCATTTGAAGGGCCAGGAGATAATTCTTCCTGGGCATTTTGGGTTCCAGGTGCTGTTCTCCAAAGCAATATTCTAATTTTGAATAAAATTCTACAAGCTTCCTACACCTTTCCCTTTCGGCAGGTGACCCTTCTCCGTTCACAGAGCACGCAGATGGCCATCTTGTCTACACGTCAGCTTTCTGCTCCTGAAAATGTCTTTACCTTCACATGTGGTGCTTTCTCCTAATGGTTCCTAGATTTTCTGAGTCTCCCGTCACTCTGCTCAGGCTCTTGTCTCCCTTTCAGTCCCTTCCTCCCTGGCTTTTTTGCTCCCACTTTCTTCCGACTCACACATCTAATATCTGGAATACAGACTTGTCTTTTTTTCATAGATCTCTCTTTCCCTGTTTTCTTTCCACCCCTCTGAGCTTTCACAGAGCTTAATCCACACCACACTGCCTCTCATTCCTTGTCTCCTAGTTTCTTGCCAACTACTCAGCCAGTTTATGATCTCACTACCTCTATCACCACGCTATTAAAAATCTGTTCCCGGGGTACCTGGGTGGCTCAGTCGGTTAAGCCTCTGCCTTTGGCTCAGGTCATGATCTCAGGGTCCTGGGATCGAGCCCCAGGTCAGGCTCCCTGCACAGTGGAGAGCCTGTTTCTCCCTCTCCCTCTGCTCACCCCCGAGTCACGCATGCTCTCTCTCTCTCTCTGTCTCTCTTTCTCTCACTTGCTCTCTCTATCACAAATAAATCTTTAAAAAACTGTTCTTGGAGGGGTGCCTGTGACTCAGTCGGTTAAGCGTCCGACTCTTGATTTCAGCTCAGGTCATGATCTTAGGGTCCTGGGATCAAGCCCCGAGTCGGGCTCTGTGCTCAGTGCAGAGTTGGCTTGTCCCTCTCCCGCTGCTCCTCCTCCTGCTCTCACTCTCTCTCTCTAAGATAAATAAATAAAATCTTAAAAACCTGTTCTTGTGAAAGTCACCAGTGCCCGCCTGAACCCTATGGCAGGGGCCTCCTTTCTTACCCCGCTTGAGCTCTTTGCTGTACTTAACACCATTAACCGGCACCCTCCTTGAAGTGCTTGGCTTTTTTCTCAGCCTGTACATTGACACTTGTTTCCAGTACTAGCCACAGCATTGTTCTTCCCTCTGCCCCTTTTGGGTCTTCTTTCCAGTTCTGTCTACATTGACAAGTTGGATGTCATAGAGACGTACGATCTACCCTTCTGACTTTCTCTGCCATCATCTTTTTGCAATCTTTGGCCTTCCTGATGATTCTGCGGCCTCTGGGGTTTCTTTTGTTCCTTGCCAGACACATCCATGCCTTCTCCCACAGTATCCTCTTAGTCTTTCCTGCCTTATTTTCTTGCCTAGTAGCTTAGTGTTTTTCTTTCCCTTTAAGATTATTTATTTATTTATTTGCGAGAGTGAGGGAGAGCGAGGGAGAGCGAGGGAGATCACGCACCAGTGGGGGAGGGGGAGGGGCAGAGGGAGTGCGAGAATCCACAAGCAGGCTGAGCACGGAGCCCCACTCGGGGTTCCATCCCAGGACCCCAAGATCATGACCCGAGCTGAAATCGAGAGTCGGCTGCGTAACCACCTGTGTCCGTTCCCCTGCCCCCGGGTGCCCCGCTTAGTGTTTCTCAAATGGCCTTTAAATAGTAAGAGTTTACCAGTAACCATGTATTCATTTTCTAGTGGGAAAAAAAAAACTTAAATCTGATTTAAGAGGAATTTATTCGTAAAGTTTTTTTTTTATTTTCAGAGCCTAGGAGAGGAAAAAGTAAGAGGAAGGGGAGGGTACTGAAGAGATACCCTTTGAGGTAAAAGTCTATTTCAGTGTATAACTTAAAAAAAAATTTCACCTGACTTAGCTTTCGCCTAAAAAACTTGGAGCAGTTTATCACCATTTTATACGACTCACTACATTGGGATTTTTAGACATTTTAATCGGATGGGGCCTCTTGTAACAGGGCCATTGTCTTATTTGGTTTTACAGCACTACAGGTTTATTTGCATTAGGGACTAAGTAGCAGTTGTTTACATTATGGCTGTTAGAGCAGTGTAAGAGCTGTTGAGATGAATTGTACCCTTCATCTTGTGATCAGATTGTGATTATTTTGAAGGAACATAATTTGCCCCCCCATCATTTTAGTTTCGTATTGTCAAAAAATGATGATCTAAGGGAAAGCAGCAGTTGTCTGAAAAATACGCATTGCCTTCCACATTGATTTTTCTTAACTAGTAAGTAGGGTTTGCGGTGATAGGGGTGGTGACCACATTTCAGAATTGATTTAGATCACACAAGCAAAATTGTATTGCAGTTTTAAAGTGTTTTTGATGAACCCTAATCATAGAGTATTATCCTGGGCTTCTGAGCCTGTCTTCCTCCGTTGCTGCATTGGTGTTAAAATGACCAAAATCAGTTTTTTTCTTTCCCTTCTTATCTAGTTCCTTATTTTAGATAAGTGGGGTAATGGATATTTCCAAGGCCTGCAATCTTTTTTTTTTACATAAACATACACAGCCCTGCATTCATCTGGGAAAAGTGTTAAAGTCAGTGCCTGTCTAGCGACAGATGGTGCTTTGAGGTTGGACACCTGGTATACTTTCCAAAGACTGAATGTCCTGCCTCTAGTGCGTTAATGTTCAGTCATCTAAAGAGCTACATCTCCGAGAAGAATATGAAATCTTATCTGGGAGGAGGTTGGACACTGGGACCGACAGCAGACTGCTGCTTTGTGATTCAGAAAATAGTAAATGTTTACTTTTCCTTTCCAGTTGCTGTCATCCTCACCTAACCGTGTTCCTAGCAGCAGGCTGCATCAGATCAAAAGGGTAAATTTTACTTCCTAGCTCAGAGCTACAGTTGTCTGAATGGTCCACTTTGCTTCTATTTTCATTCCGAAGATTTAGCCATTAAACATGAATAGCCACCGACAGCTGGAAATTCTTCTGAGTGTGCAGGTGAAACACAGATGTGGCAGGGGTGACCAAATTAGAATGTTCTTCTGTGCTGAGATGATGTCAGGGCAGAAAAGACTTAAAATTTTCTTCGAAGTAGAGAACTGTGTGGATGTGGATAAATACTGTGTTTTCAGTACGTGTTTGTCTTTGCAGGAGGAAGGCATGGATCTGATGAACAGGGAAACTGCACACGAACGGTTAGTGCTCCATAAGAACAGAGCCTAGACTGATGGATGTCTTGTGCCCGTGCACTGAAGGGCCTTTTATTTCTGTTTGTTTCAGGGAAGTGCAGTCAGCAATGCAGATAAGCCAATCATGGGATGAGAGCTTGAGCCTGGTAAAGTTAATCCCATGTTTGCTTGTTTTTTTCCTTTTTTTTTTCTATTTTTTGGAAACCTTTATGTTGTTCATTGGCTTCGTTAATTTTTTTTTGTCATACCCTTCTGTCGCCCCTCCCCCATTACCAAATTTGTATTCATTTTTGATCTCTGCTTTTCCACCAGAACACGAGAGTGCAACTTTTTAGAGTCTGTACATTTCTATTCTGAAAATGTGGGCGTGTTTGAGTAGTAAAGAGCTGTGATGTGCTGGATTGTGAATTATGAGGAAATAACGCTTTATGTTTACAGAGTGACAGCGATTTTGAGAAGCCGGAGAAACTATATTCTCCTAAAAGGATTGACTTCACTCCAGTTTCTCCGGCACCATCGCCCACCAGAGGATTTGGAAAGGTAGGCTCATTGACCAGATGTTAACTCTTTTGCACACACTGAGCTGTTTATTCTCTAAAACGCACGTGTGCGCACACACACCGCCCCCAAACACACCCCCCCCACCCCCCCACACACACNAGAATCCAATGACGAGAAGGAAAATTAATGAAAGTCTGTGACAGTAACTTGAAAAACACGGCCTGCCAGTATATGTGTATATTCTCTCTTGTGTGTATGTGTGTACATCTATGTAGATATACAGAGACAGCTAAGTAATTCTAAGGATGTTGTTTCTGTTATCTTGAGAACCTTTTGAAAGCTGGAGCACTAGAACTATGTTAATATCAAATATGTTTTCTCTAGCAATGTTTTTCACCATCCCTACAAATGTTTGTGAGCAGCAGCGGGCTGCCACCAAGTCCTGTTCCTAGTCCAAGACGCTTTACCAGGTAAGTGAACCTGCTTTTCAAAAGCTTGTCTCTCCTGATGAACTTTTCCTCCAACATTTTCTTATGGAAATATTCGAATAGACAACAAAATTGAACACAATGAGCATCCGTATGCTACCTATTACCTATATTCTACCAGTGACATTTTAACCCCCCCCCACACACACTAATATATCTTTTATAAGGATAAGGGGAAAAAAGTAAGATTGTAGACCAGTCAAGTCAAAATACCTTTTTAATAAGGTTTATCTTTAAAAAAAACTGTTACGGATACCCTGTCTTATAGAATGATTTTTAAAAATAGCTTGAAACGCCATGTTGTCTCAGATTGCCATAGGCCAGCTCAGATCATGTTTTGGCATTTCAGTTCTTCAACTTTTAACACTGGCATTTTCCATCGTTTTCTAGATGACTGTCAGTTTTATTGATTTATTTGGTGGGCTATAACTTTTATCTTGCACCTTAGAAGCACTTCACATCCTCCTGTTTGTTTATTCTTTGGAGCAGGAGGAGTCAGAGTCCAGTCAAGTGCATCAGGCCCAGTGTTCTTGGTCCTCTGAAAAGAAAAGGTAAGTGTCACACTTCTGATACTAAACCTGTTGATCTTGAAGGACAAATTAGAATTTGTCTGAAATTAGCTCAAGGCATGAGTCCTTTTTTCTAAAGAAATGTGAAATATTCTTCCTAACGTATGCTTTATAGATTCTAAATTTTGTAAATTAGTTATCTGATACCGTCTGTTTTTTGTACTTCATAACCGAATTTTATTCATATATTCATATTACCAATATATATTCCAGAAACTTTGCCTCTCAGTGATCTGAATAGAAAATAGATGCAAGTTAATACATTGCAGAAATATGTGCTTATGTCCTAGTAAATAGGTCTCTAAACATGCTGCATATTCAGATATAAGCCACCACCAAATTATGCCTCACAGAGAGAAACTGCCTCATGTTCAAGTCCATAGGGTTTTGATATGGTGGGGGTGCTCTTAATTACCTTATTTTGAACCACAGGGCACTAAACTAAAATGATCTCACTTGGTGCTAGTTTCAGATGCCTTTGAGGGCCCCTTATGGAGTCTATTTTAAAAAGGCACAAAAAATTAACATAGGTTGAGTCATCATTCTTGGGGCTATACCCATATGATTGCAAGTGTTGGATGTCATTTTATTTTATTTTTTTAATTTTTTAAAGATTTTATTTATTTAACAGAGAGATTACAAGTAGGCAGAGAGAGAGGAGGAAGCAGACTCCCTGCTGAGCAGAGAGCCTGATGTGGGGCTCGATCCCAGGACCCTGAGATCATGACCTGAGCCGAAGGCAGAGGCTTTAACCCACTGAGCCACCCAGGCGCCCCAGTTGGATGTCATTTTAAGCAAGAGTTTTAACCATAATTTTGAAAAAGCAATTCAGCAAGTGGTTTCTTTGTGCAGATCACCTCTGGGGCCAGGAAAACAGTCCCACTCCTAATACTAGGTAAACAGGTACTTGGAGCATTGGTGGAAACTTTCCACCGGTAGCATCTTGCACAGATTCAGAAAGTACAATATTTCAGATACCGTACTTTTTTTTGGAAGATAGGTTTTGATATGGTGACGATGTTTGTATTTAGTGAATAAATTTTATAACCCAGTGGTCTTATACCTTAATGCTGCAAGGAATTATTTACAACCCTAAGAACCTTCTCAGGAGCTGTTAGGTGAAAATAACACTTGGAAATTAAAGCCATTATTATTATTCTTATTATTAATTTTTGATACATTGCAGGATGTTGGTGGAATTAGTATATGGTTGTATTGTTTCAAAGCTATTCCAAAATATACCAGCAGATGGAGGAATTCTTTGCTAAAAAGGGCTGAAGTCTTTTGCTAATGAGGTGTTGTTGAAAGCCCGGCAGTAGCTTCTAAAAGCTCCATATTAAATCATGGCAAAAGCAAATAAAAATACCACTTTTCCTGAGTTAGTAATTTCTAAAATAGCTCCAGAAGAAAGATAATATGAATTAATTGATAATATGAGGAAAAAAATGAATGTTGCATTTGTTCTTGCTTGATCTTTTTCCATCAGAAGAATCTTGTATGGCTGTAAATTCAGTTACTAATTTCCCACTGGAACATATAGTTAGGCCCAAGAATTAAGTTTTATTTAATATTCCATTTTAAAGCTCAGATGAAGAGCCTCAAAACTAAGGTATTTATGTGTTTTAAAATCATAGCTTATTTGGAAAGGGGCTTTTTCTGTCTTTTTTTTTTTTTAAAGATTTTATTTATTTATTTGACACAGAGAGAGAGATTACAAGTAGGCAGAGAGGCAGGCAGAGAGAAGGGAGAGGAGGAAGCAGGCTCCCCGCTGAGCAGAGAGCCCGATGTGGGCCTCGATCCCAGGACACTGAGATCATGACCTGAGCCAAAAGCAGAGGCTTTAACCCACTGAGCCACCCAGGCGCCCGGGCTTTTTCTGTCTTAACTGAGGGTTTTTAGTCTTTGCACTCCTGGTGGCAAAATGTTGTAATTCTGATTGATGCAAAGTTTTTCTACTACCTTATAGATATTCTGAGACAGTCTGTAAGAGTGAGGTGTAGCCAGTACAACACCAGTTTCCCTAATGGATTAATAATTGCTTTCAATTACAGATGGGCATTCAAAGTTACTTTTTATTTTTTTTATTTTTAGTTTATTTTTATTTTTTTAAAGATTTTATTTATTTTTTTGACAGAGAGAGAGATCACAAGTAGGCAGAGAGGCAGGAAGAGGGAGAGGGGGAAACAGGCTCCCCGCTGAGCAGAGAGCCTGATGCGGGGCTCGATCTTTGGGGATTCTTTATTTCTGTTGGCGTAAGCCTTGATTCATTTTGCCCAATGCAGTCCATATTCCGGTTTTGCCCTTCTATTAAAGAATGTGACTATATCTGTAGCATGCTAAATAAGCTTGTTTTTTTTTTTAGGTCTGCTTACTTTTTGGTTGAGGTTATATGAAAGTATATTTCTTCCACTTTAAAGACCGTGGAAGAACAGCTTTGAAGTAATGGTTTGACAAAGCATTCTGTGCTTTAGTTAAACAGTGATCATCCCATTTTAGCACCATGCCTGTGTCTGTAAAATTGTTCTACGGTAGCATCATCTCTTTCTGTTTTAGGTGAAATGGAGACAGAAAGCCAGCCCAAGAGGCTCTTCCAAGGCACCACCAGTATGCTGTCTCCAGAGGCTGCGCAACTGTCTGATCTCAGTTCATGGTAAAAAATGAAATCAAATCCAAAGGATGTTAGGGTATGATCTATTAAAAAAGAGCCACATCCAAACTATGTTGGGGTCATTTGAAATAACATTCGACTTTTTATTCACGCTCTATAGAGGGGAAAGCTCCAGGGAGGCACAGAGAATGTGAAAAACAGCAGATCATTTGAAAGTCATTGAGTACTCCTTCGGAAGCGTGTGTATGTTTTTGGCACCTTCCCCTCCCCCCTAGCTCCTATTAGGTCAGCCTCCCTCAGTAGGTGCTAATGGTGTGGGAGCGTGGCAACAGCTGGATGGCGTGAGAGAGAGTTTCTGGGTTGCTGTGGATAATGTGCATTGATTGTAGCTGCTCTGCTTGCATTTCGTATTCTATTTGACTTAGCAGAGAATACCAGCATCCTCTGCAGCATGGCATTTTGTATACCATTTTCTGTTGTTATAAAGTGTTTTTGCAATTTTTGGGGTGTTCTGTCATTGTCCTACCCATGTTTTGTTTTTTAGTATAAAAACAAGTGTTAGTATACACTTCCTGTTTCCCGTGGTCTAGTCACATAATCTTATTTTAGCCTTACTCATCTAACTTAAGGCCCTTCAGTGTTTTTGTGCAAAAGTTAACTTCTTTTCATATACGTGAAGTTGAGTACTTGGATGCTGACATACATATTGGAAGGAAGGGGAAGGGATAGTGGCAGTGGCCAGGTAATATTTTTGAACTCTTTCAGTACGTATTTCTTTTTTTTAAATATTTTTTAAAGATTTTATTTATTTATTTAATAGAGAGAGAGAGAGAGAGTGAGAGGGCACAAGCAGGGGGGAACGACAGAGGGAGAGTGAGAAGCAGACTCCCTGCTGAGCAGGGAGTCCGATGTGGGGCTCCATCCCAGGACTCTGGGATCATGACCTGAGCCGAAGGCAGATACTTAACCAACCAAGCCACCCAGGCACCTTGGTACATATTTCCAATCAGTTCACTGAGCCCCTGTGTTCTAGACACAACTGTGTAGTACCTTTCAGGACTTTTTGTTTCCTGAGTTGTATAGCTGACGATCTTTTTTAAGAGCCCAAAAATGCATTCACTTTAAAAATATAAGGATGGTATCCTCTAAACGGAAGAACTGTGCACACCACTTCTAAGGTATAAGGATTAGTGATTCTGTCTTTCCAGATCACATATTTATTGTTTTGTGTAAGATAACCTATACTTCTGGTTGACCAAGAAGTCACAGATTCTTCTAGTTTATTAGACTCGTTGATCAGTACTGTTCTAACCTTGGAACAGATGCCTTTTAGATTGTTCTAGCTATTTTCAGCCCCACAGTCTCTCTTCTCTCTCATCTATGTCTGACCTTGGTAGCTCAGTGTGCTAATTTTGGTACAGAGTGCCTTTCCAGGTATGTAGATGATTGCAAAGAGAAAACTTCTAAAGCTTGTCAAGAGGACTAGTGGATGAAACTCTATACTTAGTGGAAACTGCCTATCACTTTTATGGTAAAGTGTGTTTTAATATAGGCACATGACAGTATAAATAGCTTTGCTTACCCAGTTGCTGAAAAAGTAACCAAATTAGGGAAAAGATAGGATAGCATTTCGCCAAGTTGAAAACATACAGGGTGAAGTGATTTTTTAAAAAAAATATTGTCATAGACTGTACAGGATGCCATAAAACAATAAAGAAGAAAGGAAAGCGAAGGGTCTGGGATTTACCAAGGGTCCTCACCCCTTGTCCAGATGTTTATTCCTCTGAATACCAAAACCTAAGTTAACAATGGTGTCTACAGTAAGGGTCCTATTTCTGTTGCCACCACTTCCACTCTTTCTCCTTAGAACCATGACTAGCTATGAGAGCACTGGGGACATCGACATTGGTGATTAAGGGCACTTTTGATCCATAAAGACAAAAAGCATTGCCTCACATACTGAGTCCCACTGATGTGGGACTCGGTGCCAGGACCCTGGGATCATGACCTGAGCCGAAGGCAGTGGCTTGACCGACTGAGCCGCCCAGGTGCCCCAAGATTTGCTTCCTTCATGGCCAGTCAGAGCAGTCACAAGACAACGTGTGGCTTAAGTAATAGGTTACAAAGCAGTTTATTACTCCAAGTTCACAAAACTAAGTGTGAAATATATTTAAGCATTAAACTTTAAAAGATATTTTCAGTAAGCTTGTAGCATTTGGACTCCTGCGGATATTAAAGCTTAAAATTGCTCTGACTTTTGGGGTACCTTGTATCCTAATATTGCTGACATTTGTGTCTGCGGTGAGGAGATTTTAAACAGGAGTTAGTCATGATTCATAAAAATTAGATTCTGCTTTTGCAAATCCTTTTTTTTCCTATCTCCGTAGTGCAGTTTCATTGATCAGACTTTCTTTCATTGATCAGTATTGTTAGAAATGAGGAGAGAGACAGACACTAGCTGTGTTCTGGTTTCTGTTGCCAAGGATAGCCAATCTACTTGATAACCAAGGAAACCATTTGTATACATTTTAGGGAGCAGAAAAGGTACTGGATCGCTAGTAGATGGTGTCTCATCATTTCAGTTGTGATAGTTTGTACCCCTGCCCCACCCCACAAAGGAAAGATGGGTTTTAAAAATTTAAGTTATACTTCACAGATTAGATAACAGTCTTTAAAATCTGACAACTGGGGCCTCCTGGGTGTCTCATTCGGTTAAGTCTGTCATTGGCTCAGGTCATGATCCCAGGGTACTGGGATTGAGCCCCACATTGGGTTCCTTGCTCAGAAGGAAGCTTGCTTCTCTCTCCCCCTCTGCCTTCTGCTCCCCCTGCTTGTGCGTGCTCTCTCTCTCTCTTTCCCTCTGTCAAATAAATAAATGTTTAAAAAAAGGATATGGTTAAAAAAGGAAATAAAAGCTGACATCTTTGAAGTGTAAATTAAGCGTGAAGTTTGAGTAGAGACCTATTTGGGGTTTGTGTCCAATGTGGTGACTGCTGCCCAAAGGAATAGTAAGGCCCGCTCTTGATACCGTATTTCTTTTACTCGATGAAGTCTCTGAAATCTTTGCCAATGAAATCCGGGGAATGTTGTCAACCACAAGGCAGGAATTCTGTCATTCTGCATTTAGTTCTTCTGAACCTCAAGAATTTGATCATAGCTTGGAAGTATCCCTTTCCTTGGTGCTTTTGATTCCTTTTGTGTGTTGGGGACTCTTGTTCTGCTCCTCGTTCTTATGGGAACAAGATTATCTGTTTTTAGCACCACTAGCCATGTAGTGAAGATTCAGTGATAGTCTGTTTCTCATACAGGAAAGGGAAAGTTCTCCCATGAAATTCTTGCCCAGTGCATCAGTGTTAGTGTGACTGCTGATTTAACCTTTATAGTTTTAACATTTTTCACTGGATTTCACTTAGTGATTTTCACATTATTTTTAATGGCATATGTTTCACGGCAAGAAAACTTAATCAGGAATATGTGACGTGTACTAAGAATAAGATTGAATCATGATTTATTTAATAATAGAACCATATACATATACCTTGAATGTGTTTAAGTGAGCAACTTAGACATCTGTGCTGGTACTTTAAACTCCTATCCCCAAGGTGACTCTGGAAATGTTTAATATCGCAATATGTGATCTTAAAAACTTAGAAGTTATGCAGAAATATCATGTTGGATCTTTCTAAGATAAGATAGTAGAGACCAGAAAACCTACCCTGTGGACCACTTTAACCCACACCAAGGGGAAGTCCCAGAATCTGTGCGGGGGTTGGTAGGGCTGTGGCTAATTGCTAGTACATTTACCTGCCTGTCCTTACTCAGATAGAACTCATTTTATTGACTGTACAAGGCACAAAGTGACTCAGCCAGATGGGTAATACCATGAGTCACACTGGACATCCTGATTTTATTGTTTAACATTTGAATGTTCCAATAATTCTCTTATACTTTCACTCTTACTTTTTTTAGACTGAGGCCACTACCTTAGTAGTCATAAATATTTTTGGTCGTGTGGTTCAGATATTGCATCAGTATGTATAGTCATTGGCTGGAATGAATTAGAATTGGTTCATTTTTGATTCTTGTATTCATGTGTCCAGCTTGAACTGTCCAGCTCCTTTGCTTTCCTTGCACTGTCTGGCTTTCAGCCATCAGTCTGAGGTCCATTAATACCTCCATCAGAGCTTCAGCTAGGAAAGAAAAAGATAAACTCAAATTGGACCATACTCTGTTGCTTTTAGAAGGCCTGGTAGAAGGTTTAGTAATGAACGCTGTGAAAGTCACTTTTATTCAGGGATCTCTCTGTGAGTAAAAAAAAAAATCACGTAAGTCTTGCTTTACACGGATTTACCAACAGTGGGTAATCTATGACCTGTAGTCTCTGCTTCCGTGACCAAGTGTAGTAGTGTCAGATTTATTAGAATAAAAACTAGACCTTAGACCTTAGGTTAGTGAAAATACCTGGTTAACGGTTTAGCAAGTTCTGAATCTAAATTACGCTGGAGGCTAAATGTAAGTATGCTATTTTACTATTAATGAACACAATTTTTCATATGTTCATATTTAATAATAGAGAAGAAATTCCTGAAAAGGAATATATGAAATGAAATGTTCAGGTTTGTATTCTTTTTTCGCCCGGTAACTTCTTAATAATTTCCCCGTTAGCTTATTTCTCTTAAGGTAATCAACCGTGTTGGATGAGAGCTTTCTCCTCATGAGCCATGTTCTGTGTTTTTGAATGAATACAGGATTCTCCTAAGCAAGCAGGTCTTGTTACAAATAGAATCTTAACCCAGGGCTCACCAGAAGTCCGGTGGTTGGAATAAGAAAGTCTTTATTTATATTCAGATTATCTGCTTGGTGGCCAAATTTTAATCTAAGCCCGTTTCTTCTTGCCAAGTAGCACAGAGCGTGTCCTTCGGCTGCCCAGTCAATATGTGCTTTAGGAAAGTAAATTCATTTTAATATTAGTCTAGGCAAAATGCTGCAGGAGGAAAAATCACATGTGTTCCAAAGGCAAATATAAAGGTCTTTTGATTTTCTAATGCCTTAGATTATCTGTGTAACTCTCTTTCAGTAGTTCGAATAATTCATATTTTAGACCTGTTTTACCAGTGGGTTGAAAAAAGAGCAGTGCCAGCTAAATTTTCCGAACTTCTTACTTAAAAGTGCTGTTATTAACGATGCATTTCACAGCAGTGAGCATAGTGTGGGAGTACCGTGGACTGTACTGCTTCCATTTTTATGTTTACTTTTCTTTTCTTTTTTTTTAAAGATTTTATTTATTTATTTGACACAGAGAGAGAGATTACAAGTAGGCAGAGAAGCAGGCAGAGAGACAGAGAGAGGAGGAAGCAGGCTCCCTGCTGAGCAGAGAGCCTGATGCGGGCCTCGATCCCAGGACGCTGAGATCATGACCTGAGCCGAAAGCAGAGGCTTTAACCCACTGAGCCACCCAGGCGCCCTATGTTTACTTTTCTGAAGTTTATTTGTATTGTCTCTGCCCAAAAAACAATCCACAGGCAATAGAAAAAAGAGCAGAGAAGTGGGGGGAAAGTGTTACATGTTGTTGAGGTCGGGGGGAGGGTGTAGGGCCCAGAAACTTACAAGTGTGCCATGGGTTGCTTAACACTGGAAATGTATTAAATTGGAGATCCATAAAAGTGATCATATTCAAGGTTCCTAATATTTAGCCTCAGAGCATATTAGACCAGGGTGGGCTTTTATAAAAGAGCTAGTGACCAGACTTCAGCTAGAACCCATGTTTCCTGATTCATTATTCCTTCTCCAATTCTATGCTTGCTTACCTTTTCAAAATTAAAAAGTGTGTCTTTGTAAATCCTAAAACCACCCGACTACCTCTCCAGCTTTGTCTCTCTTTGTGTTCTCACTCTATCTACTTAACAGCCACACTAGCCTGCTTTCAGCTCCTAAAACCACCCTTGCTTCCTCCCAAACCAGACCTAGTTAATGCCTGCTCATCTTTCAGATGACAGCTCAAGTGTCACTTTTGGGGAATGTGTTCCTCCCAGTTCCTCCAAATTAGATCAGGTTACCCATGTTATGTACTTGCAGAGCCCTTGTAGCTTGCTTGTGCTGCTTTGATCACAAATTATACGTGGATTAGCATGATTACTTATATGTCTGTCTCCCGCACTGTACTTGGTAAGTTCCATGAGGACAAGGACCATGTCTATCTTAGACGCCATCGTATTTCTAAGATCTAGCATACTTCCTGCACTTGGCAGATACTCTGTAAATATTAGAGTAAGTGAAGGAGTGAATTCATGCCAGATATAGAGAGCATAGAACTTATATGTTGGACCGATGGGACTCAGAGCCAGAAAGGCAGCCTGGTGTGAAATTGTGAATACTGAAGTGTGAAGCCAGGTTTATTACGAAGCAGGCCAGATGGGTGGTCGGCAACCATGAGAGCCTAGGCTGGACGGGTAAGGCATCCCTGGGCTGGATTCTAGAGGCTCTGGTGCCCAGATCGGGAGTTTTAGTGGAAAGGTGGGAGCGGAAGCTAGCTGTCAGAATCAAAGAGGCAAATGGAGGGTGAGGGTATTGGATCCGTGGCTATAGAACATTCCTTTTAGCAGCCTAACTGGGTAGTAACTGAAGGGGGCTTGTAGAGATACCAGGGACACCTTTGGGTTCTGAAAGCAGGAGAAGAGGAAACAGTGTCAGAAGTTCATCAGATGAGAAGAATATAAAAGACAAACGGTGGAGGGAGAAATTAGGAAAAAAAAGTGTTTGAATTGAAGGCATGTTGGGAAGGGGGAAGTAGTCAGATCTAGAGTAGTCAAAGGACCGTGTTCTGGCGTAGAGGAACCATGAAGCAGCGAACTTACTAGAGTACTTCAGACAGTCCAGGGTACCTCAGTGAGTAACCAGCCCTCTTACTCGAAGGCCGATGGGAAGGGAAGAAGGGAAATCTAAGGATAGCCATCTCTTGAGCTGAAGGTAGGGGAACTCCCACCCCAAAATCATGACACGTCGAGGAGTGCTCACTCTGTGTTGGACGTTCTGGTGCCTCCAGGAGAGCACCAAAGTGATACAGAACCTGGAAAGTCCTCTGGATTTCTGTGACCTTGTTTTTGCAGGTATCCGAATATAGCACACTGTGTAGGTCATTGCTGTTGCTTGTGCTTTTTATTATTTACAAATGCTCTTACTGATGTGTGAGTTCTCGAAACTATGTCATTCATTGCATGTTATGTTTACATTTATCCCGATAGATGCATCTGCTTATAATTCTTTTTGCTTTGTCCTCAGTTCAGATATTTTGGATGGCAGTAGTAGCAGCAGTGGCTTATCCTCAGACTCACTGGCTAAAGGCAGCACAACCGCAGTCTCCAGTAGCATGCTCCAATCCATGCTCTCCGTTCATCTTGATGGATGATCTCTCACCCAAGTGACTTACCCATTTCTGATTCAGCGTTTTTAACTGCTGTTCCTTACGTAAAACATTCAGTGAGGAACGCAGAGAACTTTGATCCATATGAGGATTAAAGTGTGACAGACTTAAAAAAAAAAACATTTCGATGCCATTCTGTTTGGCATCTCTCTTCTCTAAAAGTTCAATTTTACGAGCGTAGTGACCTTACTTATGTCTCTTTTTGCTGATCTCATTTTGGATCTAGTGACTAAATCTCCAATACTCATTTTCAATTGTTTAGACTATATATATATATATATATATATATATATATATATATATATATATATATATTTGTTTATATATATAAACATTTTTTTCCTCAGTGCCTCAGAGAGCACTTATTGTGGAGTCTATACGTTTAAGGAAAGCACTGATGTGTATTTTCAACAGTGGTTCTTTTTCCCAGCAGTGACCCGACAGCTAAAGTTGATCAGAAATTCTCTTGCTTGAGAGATTTGGGTTTTTTTGTTTGTTTGTTTGTTTGTTTTTTGTTTTGTTTTGTTCTCTGTTGACTACATAGTTTCAGATCTCTTTATTTCACAACAATAGATGGATTGCTTTTGATCATATTAAGTTTTTATTTTTCCACATCAGCTTAAAATACATCATTTTGTTTCCCTTTCCTGTTTGAGCTGCTTACTTGCCGTTTCTCACAGAGGGGAAGAAACTCGTAGTCACTTTCATTGCTATCCATATCGCTTCTTTGCTGGTGGAGTGTATGACGTGAGGATTGATTTTAGTGCTGAGAATGTAAATGGACTTGACAGGATGCCTGGATGACTCTCCACAGGTTCTTATGCCTTAGCCACCGCAGTTGATATTTTTCTCCCCAACCCAGTTGCCCGAAGGAATATATAAAATATTGTTAATGTTTCTAGGTGGTGTTATCAAGGAGAAGAAATTCCTGCCTTGACCAGATGTGTGGAGCATCTACAAATGAATGAATAATGTTCTTTACACCCAAAGCACTGTGTAGAAAAACGTGCATGGAGCTTGACAGCTTGTCTCGGGTGGTATTATGAGGCCTCAGGTGCCTTGGGGTACTGTGTTGTGCTGTAAAGATGGATGTCACGAGGTAGGGTAGAAAAGGGGGCTTTAATGTGTCTGATTGCCACATACTGTTTTGATTGCTGCTTTTTTCCTTTCTTCCTGATTACTTTTCTGTCACTGGATTTGTTGGTTTTGTCACGTGATGAGTGCGTGCTGCCGCTGACTGTGTTCGGGTTATCGTGTTGCCACCAGAGTCCGAATCCAGTTCTTGTTGGTGCTGCCCCCTAGTAAGGGCAATTTAATATCTACAAGGAAGCTTTTAGGAGCTGAAGAAAGTCGACGCTACTGTGCATTCTGCTTTTACGAAGCTGTTTAAGCTGTGAACAGTGTACGTGATAGTTAAGTGTGAGGTACCGTAAGTTCTTTAATTTTTAAAAAAGGAAAATCCTGATAGAGCTATTTAAACAACAACAACAACAACAACAAACCCCGAGTGTAATCTATCGTTGTGTTATTTATTATTTAAAACTGTATAAAAATGTCTGTTAATATTCAGACATCGTGGTTGGATTGTCTGTGTTTAATATGCAAATTTGCCTGCTAGGATCACGAAATTCCACTTTTGAAATGAATGTAAGAAATGGAAACTACTGCCCCTGTGTCCTTTGAAGGCAAAGATGCTTGAATTTTAAAGGAAGATGATGTGCTTTGAGGGTGCTCACAGAGTAGTCCTACCGTATGGCTTGAAGGGAAAGGCCATTCTTTTTGACTTGCAAGAGAGCATCACTTAGCTTGCAGTAAGTGATTCTGTTCCGGCATCAGGTGTGGTGTTGATTTTAAACTGTACTAACTGCCACCATGGCCATGAATGGCTTGATTTCTCGTATTGCTTTCACCTGTGCAAGGTTCACCAGCTTTCAAGCCTCACATCAATGTACATATTATGAAACGTGTTCCCTAGCGTGCCATTTTTAAAGAAGAATTACTTCGATGGTATCCAGTGTGTCTGTTCTGTTTCTGAAAGAACCGCATTCAGTTGTCTCTGCCCGTATAATGCCGAGAGATGGTTTCCTCTTTTACAGGCTGTTTATCCACCTTCGCCCTACTGTCTTCTTTGCCTTAAAGGGATACTTTTGTCCATGATTTTTTGGCTCTAATTTAGGACTCGTAAGAAACAACCTTCGGAATGCGATGGTATTTACATTTCTTCTTGAAATTCGGCGGTGGGTGAGAACTGGGACAGGAAACTGTAGTCGTTAACGGTAGTGTGAGAACTAGGAGACGAGACGAGTCACTTCATCGTTGAAACCGAGGTTCGTTTTTATTGTTCAAATTGATTAGAAAGTTAAGTTTATGCAGGGATCGTTTTGGAAGAAATAAAAGATGGAGACGCTAACCTTCAGATGAGCTTTGTTGACAGTACCCCTTTATTTTTATATAAAGTCTAATATTTGGAAAGTGGTCATTATTACAAAGTAAAATTTTCTCTTCCTATTCTAATATATCGTATTTCAGGCATCTATTTGAAAGCAAAGTGCAAGAGATGATATGATACAATCCTATAAATGTTCTTTTTGCTTGACTAACTTATATAATCATTCTCTGTTTCATGATAACTGCTTTTGGAATAAATAGGAAGTTTTGTGAAATGCTGACCTTGTGTATATCTTAGAATGCAAATTTAATAAAATGTATACACCTGCGTAAAATTCTGTAAAAGTTTTTCAAGTCTATCTCTTTTATCCTTATTAATAATTATTTTCTGCCTCCGTGTCCCAGTATCGCATGCTCTGTGGCTAATAGCAGTCAAGTTTGGAGTAAAATGATAACCAGGAGCACAGAAGAATAGCTGCACTGAAGTTTGGGCTGTTTCCCAAAACAAAAAGAAGCCTCTCCACATGATCGCTCAAACTTTCACAAGCATTTTGTAGAATTGGACAATTTAGACAGTTTTTGCCAAGGCCACACATATTTCTTACTTATTTTCAATTTATTTTCCATTTTTTTGACATGTTCCAAAGCAATTTAGTCTTATGAATAAGGTGGGGGGAGTTGACAGGTAAAAAATAAAAGCCTTTTCTGCATGACTCGGGTTCTAAACACTCAATTTTCTTTTCAGTATCTTAAAAACATGAAATGGCATATTTCACACTTATAGAAAAGTGGCAAGAACAGCATGAGGACTTCCTGTGTATCTTTCACCGGGTTCCCTGATTTCCCTGATTGTTAGCATTTCCCCATGTTTGCTTTACCATTCTCTCCCTCCCCCCTCTCCCCCCGCCCCCGTGTGTGTGAGTATTCACGTATTTCTTTTGAACCATCGGAGAAATTACCAAAATGACTCCCTATTACCCTTACCTGCTTTTCAGTACATTTCCTAAAGACTGTGTCAGACTTTCTACACAACCATATTATAGCTATCAAAATCAGGAAATTACCTTTGATACAAAAGCACCATCTAATCTAGAGACTCCATTCAAATGTTGCCTGTGGTCTCAATAATTCTCTTTTAGCAAAAAGGAAAAAAAAAATCTTTTCTTCTGACCCAGGAATCAAGCCAAGATTATGTGTTACACTTCATTGTTACGGGTCTTTGATCTCCCACAGTCTGGAAGTGCCCCAGTCTTTCCTTCTGTGATTTTCATATTTTTTGAAATGTTCTAGCCAATTTTGCAAATGTCTCTCAATTTAGGTTTGACTGATGTTTCCTAGTTATTAAATTCAGGTTATGCATTCTGGGCAGAAGTGCCACAGAAGCGATGCCGCATTCTGTGTTATTATCGTGGGGGGCATGTGATGTCACTGTCCTATTACTGGTGATGGTAACCCTGATCCTTCGGTTAAGGTGGTGTCTGCCAGCTACCTGTACAGTTAATGTTTTCCCTTTGAAATTAATAAAATAGTTTGTGCAGAGGTACTTTGATGGTCTATAAATATGCTGTGTTCTCAAACTTTCACTCGTTAGTTTTAATATACATTGATCTTTCATGCCTGATTGTGGTAGGATGGCCACCTAATGGTGACCCTCGTTCTATCATTCTTTCTACACTTATTAGTTGGCATTCTACTGTAAAAAAGAAATTTCCCTTCACCTTTTATTTGCATCAGCGTGGACTCGTGGACTCCTATTTTAGTCATTGGGGTTTAAATTATTTTCATCATTGGGGTGCCTGGGTGGCACAGTTGGTTAAATGTCCGACTCTTGACTTTAGCTCAGGTCACGATCTCAGGGTCTTGAGATCGAGCCCCATTTGGGGCTCTGCTTTCAGCACAGAGTCGGCTTAAGATTCTCTGTCTCGGGCACCTGGGTGGCTCAGTGGGTTAAAGCCTCTGCTTTCGGCTCAGGTCATGATCTCAGCATCCTGGGATCGAGGCCCGCATCGGGCTCTCTGCTCAGCGGGGAGCCTGCTTCCTCCTCTCCCTGTCTCTCTGCTTGCCTCTCTGCCTACTTGTAATCTCTCTCTCTCTCTGTGTCAAATAAATAAATAAAATCTTTTTTAAAAAAAAAAAGATTCTCTGTCTCCCCCCACTCGTGCACATGCGCTCTCTTGCTCACTCTCTCTAAATAAAATCTTTAAAAAAATCATTTTCATTATTTTGATATTCACATCTCAGATTTGGACAATTGAGAGCCCCTCCAGGCTGGCTCCTGTGTCCTTTTGAAAAATCTCAGGGTTTTTGGAGCAGTGTTTCAGTACCTGGCTTAAGATGTCCCAGATTCATACTTTCCTTGCCCCAGCCTTGGGATCAGACATTTCTCTAAGGAGCCCCGAGTGCTTTTAATGGAAAATGGCATTTCAAAGCCAAGGTGTAGGCACTACATATATTGTTGCTACCAGGGCATCACGGTTTAAAGGCTTTCTTGGCATAGAGAAAATATATGTAAATGTGTATACACACACACATCTGTTCATCTAATTTTACAAATGAGTTTAAACTGGTACCTCCAGTTCCAGTTCAACACCACAGGGTTCCTTCCAGTGTGCATCCTACCCATACTTGTAACTCCGTTCTCTGGTAGGGACAGCCCTGGTCCCCCTCATCCCCAATATGACTGCTCATTTCCCCTGGACGTAAACGATTTCTGACCCTGCCACCCTGGCTGCCTCCTCGGCCCCAGCCACCTTGCGCCACCAGCCCCGGATGCCTCTGCAGAAGGAAAAGGGAAGAAGGGCTACATACTCAGGTTTTTTTTTTTTTAAAGATTTTATTTATTTATTTCACAGAGGGAGAGAGATCACAAGGAGGCAGAGAGGCAGGCAGAGAGAGAGAGGGGGAAGCAGGCTCCCCGCTGAGCAGGGAGCCCGATGTGGGCCTCGATCCCAGGACCCTGAGATCATGACCTGAGCCGAAAGCAGAGGCTTTAACCCACTGAGCCACCCAGGCGCCCACATGCTCAGGTTTTAAGTATCCCTGGCTCCTACCCATCCCGGCTACCCCTCCCCAGCTCCTCTTCCTCTGTGTTGAGTGGTTCACAGCTCAGGGATTTCTTATATTGATCAATTTGACAAATACTGAGCCCTGTGCTGGGAACTGAATGCAGATTACATTCGTGCCTTCAAGTAGACCAGCCTAGTGCAATAAACAGAACTAGACCAGGCAGTAGAAGCAGCTCTGGTGTTGGGTGATGCACTGAGTGTGCAGGGAACATGGAAGGAGAGCAGCCCATAACCTGGGCTGTGCTTCGGAATGATTGCTCGAAGAGGTAACCCGGAAGCTGAATCTTGAAGAACAAACCTGGGGTGCCGGTGGGAGTTGGGTGGAGGGAAATAGAACACAGGTGCTATCATCACACACACAGAAGTAATTTGCTAATAGAAGAAAATGAGGCCGGAGAGAGAAACAGGGGCCACATGGAGAAAAGTCGGGCTGGTGTGGCTTGAATAAAGGGGGGGGGCGCTGAGGAGGTGGAGACAAGCAGCACAGTCTGTGTTTAAATATTCTAACTTCCTCTTTCCCTTCTCTTCCAACCCTTGCTCAGTTCCAGCCCCAAATTGCTCCCCGTTTTCTCCTCTGCAGCCTTGGCGGCTAGCACTGTATCCAAAATGTAACAGTCACTCAATAAAATTTTCTTGAACAGCAACCCCACACTCTAATCAATAGGGGGAGCTAAAAGAAAAGCACTCTCATCTGTAGAAGGCGCTGGAAGAAATCCCTGAGGAAGTGTTAACCACACACTGACCTCTAGGAGGAGCTTCAGGCTTCTTCCAGACACTGCTGAGGAAAACTTGCTTGAGGAGTCTGCGTCGAGGAGTACCACCTTGAGGTAATATTTATTAGTATATACCTAATCTGTACCTTCTGTTTGTGGCATGTGGGGCCGGTTTCCCATTTATGATAGTGATGTGAAGTTTTCTGGTGGCATAGATTTAGCAAACAATATTTTTAAATACGTGTATTTAAGCAATGAACATAACAAGCGAGTTGATATGAGTGATACCTAGATACGTCCCAAATATTCAAAGTGAAATCTGAATCAGAATTTAGATCCAGGGAAAGCACTGGGTCGCAGTGGTGTGTGGAGCTGATGGTATGAAGAGGTTTAAAGCTGTTGAATCTGTGCGAAGTGATTTTCTTGGGTGCCTCTTGGATCCTCTCTTTCTGGGATTCTGATTCTGCTCTTCTCCTGTGAAGTGTGGTCAGAGAAGTCTGGTACCTCTTCTATAGCTTCTGAGGAGAAGAAACCCCTCTGGCACCTTGAAGGTCAAGGGGGAACTTGGTTGCGGCTCAGGGAAAAAGGAGCCTAAAGAGGACTTGAGGCCTGATTTGTTAGGTCCTGGTTTGCTTGGAACTGAGGTGTTTCCTGGGGACTTTCAGTGCTAAAACAAGGAAAGTCCCGGGCAAACTAGGACTGTTCAGCCACCCTAAAAGGTTTCTTGCCTTCCCTACGTGTGGTTTTCCTTCAGTTTCTTTCCTTACCTCTCTTCTGACTGCAGGAGTGTTTAGGGCTCCAAAGCTAAGGTCAGAAGGTCAGCCTCAGAGAAAGAATTTTCTAGTGTGGGTCAGTGAAACCTGTCTACTTTGGGCAAAAGGAATATTTATTTGTTTGTTTATTTATTTAAGATTTTATTTATTTATCAGAGAGAGAGAGCGCGCGCGTGCGCATGCTCGTGTGCAGGTGAGCACAAGCAGGGGGAGAAGCAGGCTCCTTGCCCAACAAGGAGCCCCATGCAGAACTCCATCCCAGGACCCTGGGATCATGACCTGAGCTAAAAGCAGCTGCTTAACCAACTGAGCCTCCCAGACGTCCCAGGCAAAAGGAATGTTTAGCCTATAAAATTTTTAGTCTATATTTTTAGTTATCTACTGACTACACTGAAGTTTGAGGCGAAAACCTGGGCTGGTAAAGTGTTTCTTTGAATCTGTTCTTCAGGCATTTCATTCCCTCCAAGACCCATGGGCTAGGGGTGGCGGGAAGGGGGTCGCTGGCTGTTGCAGTTGGTGGGTCAAGAATCATAGGATTTATAATCCTGATGGTGTATAGTTTGTCCTCAAGGACAAAACTAAAGTCTCGTAGCCGTACTTAAAATGAGGTTTTTTTTGTGTGTGTACTTTTCTTCATTACTTTTTGTTCGTTTTAAAATAATCAGTTATGAAGAAAAAAGCTCATTAAAAAAATTTCAGTCCTTCTAGAATCAAAGTAAACAAACTCCTCCCCGCACAGCCTTCTCATCTGTAATATAATAGCTTGATTTGTATACCTAATTAGCCTTTTGTAATGTGCAAACATATTTTTAACAGGTACACATGCATATTTTAGGGATTTTTATCGAATTATAGCATACATACAAAAGAGTGTACTGCTTGATGAATTAGCACAAATTAGATGTTCTGTGGAATGTTCTGTAATGTTCTTTGTAACCTGGATGACGGTTACATGTGTTTATTCAGTGTGTGATAATTCATAGAGTGTGAATGGCTAGAAGTGGGCATTAGGGGGCGCTTCAGGAGTTCTGGAATTTTCTGTGACCTGGGTGATTTGTTAAATGGGTTTGCTCAGTTTGTGATAATTCATGGAGTGTTAAATGGCTGGAATTGGCATTAGGAGGTGCTTCAAAAGTTCTGGAATGTTCTGTGCTGACCTTAGTGATGGTTACCTGGGTTTGTTCAGCTTGTGATAATTCATAGGGGGCGAATGGCTGAAGTAGGCATTAGGGAGTACTTTAGGAGTTCTGGAATGTTCTGTGTTGACCTGGGGGGTGGTTTATGGGTTCTTTTTAGCAACCGTATATTATTCCCTTGTACAAACATTCCATAATTTGTTTAACGAATCCTTACTTGATAGTCATTTAGGCTCTTTATAATGTATTAGTATACATAAGTAATAATATACATTTATTTTTGCTTCTGTAAGTATTTCTGCAGGAGAAATTTTTAGAAGTGGTAAATTGTTGGGTCAAAGGGTACTTGCACTTCATTCATTTTTTTCCTTTTGAAAAGGTAATACAAGTTCAGTGTAAAACGTTCAAGTAGTAAAAAGGGCATCCATAAGGTCTTTCCTCAGAAGCCTCCAGTGTTACCAGCTTCTGGTGGTTTTCTTCCAGAGGCAGTCTGTGCATTTCATATGCATTTACATGTTTCATAGGCACTGCTTAAAACCACACCTCCACCCCCACGATTGTACCAATTTATAATCTCTCCTGTAGGGTATGAGAGTTCCCATTACCTACAAGAGACGATTTAAGGGTTCTAAAAAGATTTGAGTAAAGAAACAGATTTTATTTGTTTATTTATTCATTTATTGGAATACATTCATGTGTTTCAAAATTTCCATAGGTACAAAAGAGCAGACGGTGAAATGTGACCCTCCCATTTTCATCCCCCAGTCACCCTAGTTAATCTTCCCCCAAATGGTTGTATTTTCAGTTTCTTGTGTTTCCTTACAGAAGGTTTGCATATGTAAATACATCAGTATTTTCTTTTTCCCAAAGTTTTACACAGATGTTATCATTGTATGAGCTATGACTATGTATTCTCTCCCTTCCTCTCACCGCCCCCAAACCTTAGTACCTTATAACAATAGTTGTTCGTTTTTTCTCATGAGTTTATGGGCAAGCTGGAAGGTCCTACTGTGCAGGGCCAGGCTTAGCTGATCTCAGTTGATCAGTTGGTCTAGAATGGTCTCACAGAGACACAGAAGTATTTGCCTATATAATCACAATTTTGTTAGCACACCCTAGAAATTTAACATGGATAAGATAATTTTATTTAATTCACGGTCCAAATTCACATTTCTTAAATTGTCCCAATAATCTCCTTTAAAGATTTTCTTTTTTTTAAAGATTTTATTTATTTGAGAGAGAGCATGAGATTGAGAGAGAGAGAGAGAGAGAGAGAGCGTGAGCGAGCACAAGCAGGGGGAGCTGCAGAGGGAGAGGGAGAAGCAGACTCTCTTGCTGAGCAAAGAGCCTGACACCGGGCTTGATCCTAGGACTCTGGGATCATGATCTGAGCCAAAGGCAGATGCATAACTGACTGAGCTACCAAGGTGCTGCCCCAGAGCTTTTCTTCCTTTTTTTTTTCTTTAAAGATTTTATTTATTTATTTGACAGAGAGAGAAAGATCACAAGCAGGCAGAGAGGCAGGCAGAGGGAGAGGGGGGAAGCAGGCTCCCTGCCGAGCAGAGAGTCCAATGTGCAGCTCTATCCCAGGACCCTGAGATCATGACCTGAGCCAAAGGCAGAGGCTTATCCCACTGAGCCACCCAGGTGCCCCAAGCTTTTCTTTTTTTTAACCGAGGAGCCAAAATTCAGGATCAAAGGTCATGCGGATTCATCTAGTTGTCATGTCTCTTTAGTTTCTTTCTTTTCTTAAGATTTTTAATTTTTAATTTTTTTATTTTTTATTTTTTTTTTATTTTTTTTTTTAAAGATTTTATTTATTTATTTCACAGAGGGAGAGAGATCACAAGGAGGCAGAGGCAGGCAGAGAGAGAAGGGGAAGCAGGCTCCCTGCTGAGCAGAGAGCCCGATGCGGGCCTCGATCCCAGGACCCTGAGATCATGACCTGGGCCGAAAGCAGAGGCTTTAACCCACTGAGCCACCCAGGCGCCCAGATTTTTAATTTTTTAAAAAGTAATCTCTACACCCAGCGTAGGGCTCAAACGCACAACTCCAGGATCAAGAGTCACACGCTCTACTGCCTGAGCCAGCCAGGCACCCCTTCAGTTTTCTTTAATACAGAACAGTTCCCCACTTTTTTCATCTTTCATGAAATATTTACTTTGAAGAGCCTGGGCCAGTTATTTTGCATAATGTCTTGTAATTTGGATTTTTTCAGCTTGCTTCCTCATGATTAGATTCAGTGAATCGTTAGATTAAACATTTTTGGCAAGAATACCACGTAGGTGATTCCCGTTGCACCACATCAGGAGGTAGGTGACATCGGTTGTCCCATTGGTGATGCCAAGTTGGATCACTTGGTGAAAGTAGTGTTCTCCAGATTCCTCCACTGGAAAGGTACTCTTTCCCCTTTGTACTAAATGAATTGACGTTACAAAGTAAGTGTGAGGGGCACCTGGGTGGCTCAGTCATTAAGCGTCTGCCTTCGGCTCGGGTCATGACCCCAGGGTCCTGGGATCGAGCCCCACATTGGGCTCCCTGCTGAAGCAGATAGTCTCCTTCTCTCTTCCACTCCCCCTGCTTGTGTTCTCTCTTTCTCTCACTCTCTCTCTCTCTCTCTCTGTCAAATAAATAAATAAAATCTTAAAAAAAAAAGTGTGACCATGTACATGTCCTGTTCCCCAAACACTTTCACCAGACAGTTTTAGCATTCACTAGTGATGCTTATCTGAATTAGTTGTTTTTAAAGATTTATTTATTTATTTAAGAGAGCGAGCATAAGCAGGGGGAGGGGCAGAGAGGGAGAGAGGGAGAGAAGCAGATTCCCTGTGAGCCCGGAGCCAGATGTGGGACTTGAAATCAGGACCCTGAGATCATGACTTGAGCCAAAATCAAGAGTCGGATGCTTAACCGACTGAGCCACCCAGGCAGTCCCTGAATCAGGTTTTAATGGTGGCTGCAAAATGATGTTTCCCTAATTCTGTCATTTATTAGCTAGCATTCCGTTAAGAAAGCTGTCTCCCTTCTTTTTTGCATATTGCTTCAAATTATTTTATTAAATTATTATTCGATGTGTTATAACCTGTTACTGTTATTGTACTGGTGCATGAACAGACAGATCAATGGAATAAAGCAGAATGTCCAGAAGTAGACCCAGATATATATGAAAATTTAATATATAATATTTAAATATTATATATCATATTATAGTAGATAATAAATGTAAAATATATATTGTTATATTATATATAATTATTATATTTTTAATATATAATAATACCCAGATCACTGGATCAAAGACAGACTTTTTAATAAATGCTATTAGGATAATTGGATAACCACAAAAATTAGATAATTTGATTGCACACCTTACACTGTACACTGGAGTAAACTCCGAATGGATCTAAATGTAAAAAATAAAGCCATGCAAGTACTAGAAGAAAACCTGGGTATGGAGAAAGCCTTTCTACATGTGAGTCCAAATCCAGATGTAATAAAAAAGATGGAAAATGACAACTGCATAAAAATGAAAGTAACTTTTGCATGGCAAAAAACATAAGCAAAGTCAAAAGCAAGATGACAAAACTTGGAGAAAAATGCTTCTATCATATCCTACATAAAAGGCTAATATCCCCAGTACATAAAAAGCTCTCGAATTTCACAAGGGGATACAAGACTGAAAATACCGAAAGGAAAATGTGTAGAAACATGAATACACAGATCACAGAATAAACAAATGATCCTTAGACATACGAAAAGATATTCCACTTCACACATAGTAAAGAGAGATGCAAATACGATTTTGAGAATATGCACTCCATTGGGGAGAGGGCTGAATAGTTGAATGAATGACTGGGTGAATCAAGCGGAGGGCAACATCCATAGTTTCTTCAGTTCCCTCTCCCCATTTTGTTTTCAATTCCTACGTGGTTTTTATTGCAAAATCTCTCTTCTAATTTTTCTCCCGGACTTCCAACTCTTATCCATTTGTTACCTAATGTAAAACGTTAGGCAAGGCCCATAAGCATAAAATAAAAAATAAGAGAAGCTGCAAGTTTTATTTATTTTTTTTTTAAGATTTTATTTATTTATTTCACAGAGGGAGAGAGATCACAAGGAGGCAGAGAGGCAGGCAGAGAGAGAGAGGGGGAAGCAGGCTCCCCGCTGAGCAGGGAGCCCAATGTGGGCCTCGATCCCAGGACCCTGAGATCATGACCTGAGCCGAAAGCAGAGGCTTTAACCCACTGAGCCACCCAGGCGCCCGAGAAGCTGCAAGTTTTAAAGGGGAATTAGGGGCCAACAGTGAAAAGTGCTGGAAAAAGACCTGCTTGCTTATCTTTCTAGAATTATTTTCTTGCTCACCCAAACAAGAAAACCGAGGAGTAGTTTATTGCTAGATCATTCTTATATTTGCTTGATCTCATTGCTAAAACCGCCTCCTACAGTTTTGTTGTAAATCTCCAGTATTTGAGCTTTCCTTTTGTGAGTTCACTTGGGAACTCTAATAACCATAGCTCCGGGTCTTCAAGAAAATGCATCCCAAGCACCCAAAAATAAATACATCAATAAACATTTGCTATGTAGCACAACTGTGAGCGGAGAAGGCATGTTTATGAGCGCCTGTTGATGGAGTTTGCTAATGAGCCTTCAGCACTTGTACTGTTCTTCTCTACAACTAGAAATCCTCCGTGTGTTTTTCTGTTACACTCCATTTTTTAACGCATGGAATAAGGCTTTCTTCAAATGCTGATTTTTACCTCAGACCTTGAATGAGTCACTTGATTTTTTTCAAGCCCCGAAAAACAGGCTTTCCTCCAGACTGTCATTGTACAAGGAGCCTCTTGGTAGTCGATCCTGTTTTCTCTGATATTGTAATTAGAGATTGATCCAATAAATGTGACTGGGAAATTTTGCTCAGTTGAAAGGTCCCGTGGAAAAAATCACATGGATTAGACCAGAGCAGTTTGACTGTGCTACAAATCTCTTTGTGCGTATTTAGGAGTTTTGAGAGCCTATATAAATAAGCACGCTGCTTAGCAGCCGTTGAATACAGTCAAACAACGCTCTGCAGGCTTGTTTTATTTTAAGGCTTTGATGAGCGTGAATACAAATTGGGACAAGGAAGCGTTTGAGGTAAAAATTGAGGTAGTCGTAACTTACTATAAAAGTGCCGTATGGTCGTTGGAGAATACATGAAAAGCAATGGAAAATAGAACATTTTAAAGTGAAAATAAAAAGTCACCCTAAATACACCAGGTAGATATAGCTCTATGTTTGTGGGTTTTCTCTGTATAATTGAGTTCAGGCTCTATATACAGTATTTTAGTCTCTGCAAAGGTTTAAACGTTGTGAGTATTTTTTAAAGAAATAGCCGTCCCAGGTATTTAAGTCTTACGGGTTCACACGCCACTGTGATGAATGGTTTGAGAATCTGTGTCTAGAAATCAGTTCATAGAAGTCCTGGGTCAGTTACCTGCAGGTGTCAGTGTGGATCTGAGTGTGGTTTAACAGTTTGTTCCAGGATGTGGTGGACAGTTGAAGTCCAGTTGTGAACCGGTTGCTTATTACACAAACACCAGTTTAGTTTGGATGAGAAATGTGAGCCGCAAGCAAGGGCCTTATGTTGCTGAAATTTCTTTTTGCAAAATTTTCATAAGCATGGCTGCATTCTCTAGTTACAGAGTTCACCGAAGATTATACCCTCTTGTTCCTGCCCCTGATTGTTTGACTAGGCTTTCTTAAATTTGTTGCAGTGCTACAGTGCAGTTGATGTAGTTGGGCTTATGAAATTTGACTTCAACCCACATGGCAAGTCTGAGGGCTATATTATGAGCTGTGTCGGTTTACTTTCTGCTGTTACCGTATATTTAAACACAAAGTTTAAAACCAGTAATTCCAACTCTCGGCATCATCTTTGCCATTCCTTCCTACTCCCTTCTTTTCTACACGATTCTACTCTCCTCCAGCTTCACAACGTAAAAAGTCAGAGTGTATATTAGGCGAGGAAATTGTCAGAGAGACTTGCAATGGCTCATCGTGGCAAAGCCCTGTTCTTTCTTGGGCCATGACACAAATCTACCATCTGTTTCATAAGCTAGCAAGCTTCCTCTCAGCTATAATTTGCTATATATATATTGGTACATAAATTGTTGGTAGCTTATGTTTACCTAGCAACAGAATCTGTTTGGCAGAAGGCTGTGGGAACGGAGGCTTTCCTTTTGCTTTCTTTCTTTCTTTCTTTCTTTCTTTCTTTCTTTCTTTCTTTCTTTCTTTTTTTAAAAAAAGCAGTTTCTTCATCTATAAATTTTCTTCAAGTGCAAGAAAAGCAGATATACTGGTCCAAACAGTCTGCCTTTTATATCATTTTAACCCAAATTGCCTAGTAAATGCTCACTTTAGAGATTATTTGCCACTTTGATTACCTTGTATATAACTGAATGCCCTCTTTTAAATTTGTTTTTCTTTTATAAGCAAACTTCGTACAAATCACTGTGAAAAACTGTCTTTTACCTTATAGCTGTCAAAGATCACTGAGTTTTGGGACTACCCATATCTGTCCAGTGTAAATTTCTCTGGTTTCCCAGCGTCCTTAGCATCACTTGCAGATTTGGGGTGTTAATTTACATTTCAGGAACACTGGTCAGGAGCCAGAGCGAGGCACATACTATAGGTATCACTTATGTGTGGAATCTAAAAAAAAGTCAAACTCATAGAAACAGAGAAGAATGACAGTTGTCAGGGGCTGGAGGGTGGGGAGAAATGGGAAGATGTTGGTCAAGGGTTACAAACTTCCAGTCATAAGATGAATAAATTCTGAGGATCCAATACACAGCATGGTGACTATAGTTAATAATACTGTGTTGGGTACTTGAAATTTGCCAAGAGAGTAGATCTTAAGCATTTTTACCAAAAAAAAAGTACCTAGGTGAGGTAATGGGTATGTTTATTAACTTGATTGTAGTTAGTCATTTCACCCTGTATACATATAGCAAATCATCATGTTGTACACTTTCAATACATTGTACTTTTATTTGCCAGCTGTAGTTGACCCTTGAGCAACACAGGGGTTAGAAACACTGATCCCCCACTCCTGCACAGTAAAAAATCCACATATAACTTTTGATGGGGGCGCCTGGGTGGCCCAGTCAGTTAAGCGCCCGACTCTGGGTTTCAGTTCCGGTCACGATCTCAGGGTCGTGAGATCCAGCCCCAGGTTGGGCTCCACACTCAGTGGGGAGTCTGCTTCTCTCCTTCTCCCTTCTGCCCCCCGCCACTTCATGCGCACGCATGCGCGTATTCTCTCTCTCTAAATAAATAAATCTTTTTTAAAAAAACCCCATGTATAACTTTTGATTCCCCAAAACTCAACAACTAATGGCCTGTTGACCAGAAGCCTTACTGATAACAAAGTCGATTAACACATATTTTGTTTGCTGTGTTTTATATGCTGTAGTCTTACAATGAGGTAAGCCAGGGAAAAGAAAATGTTATGAAGAAAATCATAAAGAAGGGCTGCCTGGTTGGCTCAGTTGGTTAAGCATCTGCCTTCGGTTCAGGTCATGATCCCAGGGTCCTGGATTCAAGCCCGCATGGATCTCCCTGCTCAGCATGGAGCCTGCTTCTCCCTCTCCTGCTCTCTCTGCTTGTGCTCATTCTCTCTCTCTCTCTCTCTCTCTCTCTCTCTCTCTGTCAAAATAAATGGATAAAATCTTTTTTAAAAATAAAATAAAATCTATTAAAAAAAGAAAATCATAAGGAAGAGAAAATACATTTACAGTACTGTACTGTAAAAAATCCACATAAAAGTAGAGGCACACAGTTCAAATCCAGTGGTTCAAGGGTCAACTGTATTTACCTCAATAAGGCTGGGGCGGGGGCTGGGGAGGAACACTGGTCAGGACGTAGTTGTCTTTTTTTTAAGATTTTATTTATTTGACAGAGCGAGAGAGCACAAGCAGACAGAGCAACAGTGGGAGAGGGAGAAGCAGGCTCCCTACTGAGCAGGGACCCCGACACGGGGCTTGATCCCAGGGCCCCGGGATCATGACCTGAGCCAAAGGCAGTCACTTAACCAACTGGGCCACCCAGGCGTCCCAGGATGTAGTTGTCTTTAAGTGTGACCAACTCTAGCACCATGCACTGTGTGGTCTGCATTATTTTAATTTTCCTTCAGCTGAGTGAGCTGTAGATGTCTACCTGCTTGCTTTCTTAGCTTTCTAATCAGCAGAGCAACGTGCCTGCTAAAAAAAAAAAAGCCAAAGGGAGAAAACAAGTTCTGACTTCCCTTCACGTTAGTTGTAGACGTCATATGCTATTAAAGGTTAGAGTGTACTCCGTGCGTTTGTTTTGAGAAGGGATGGAGGTGTTGTCCTGTCCGCTTCCTTCACGCAACGCCCGAGTGTAATTGGCTGCAGTCTTGCCGCATGCTGTTGCCTTTGTGCAAGGGCCTGGTTTTCCGTTTTGATCTACAATTATTGTGTAGTTCGCTATGTCGTGGCGGTGTGGAGGTTACTAACCCTCTCCTCCCTCCAAGAAAGGAAGAAGAAGACATCAAAAAGAAAAAGAACTTTTGTGCCTTCTTGAGACTTTGAAACTAGCCAGAAGAAAGACTGTGGCAGGATTATATAGGCAAAGTTCCTTTGGCCAGAGCCATCCTATGTCTTTGTTTCTGTCCCTATCAGTCCCTGACTCTTCCCGTGCCCACAGTGTTGCGAGGGACGGGGCAGTGAGCTGGGTTGGTGAGCTGGGGGGATTGCTGTGCATTCACTGATCACTGGGGGCGTTCCCGGGTACCACAAGCTTGCATTCTCGGAGCTCTCCCCGAAACGCCAGGCATGTAGGTGAGCAGTTAGCATCTTGAGCCATGAGATCAAATCCCGTTTTCATAGAGCAGCTAGTTAAAGGTGAGCAAGGGAAGATGAGCTCATCAGAGGAGGGCTGGCAGAAAGAACGGAGGACGGGACTTTCGGGACAGGAGGGAGGCATAGCAAGGATCCTGGAGGAGTGGATGGCGCAGGAGGGAGGCCCGTGATCTTACCAACACCTCAGCAGTGGTGCTGTGCCAGGGACCCGAGGTGGGAGGAACAGGTTAGAGAGGAGACATTTTAAGAGAGTGATGACTGACAAAAAAATGGTGGAGACGTTGAGAGTCTGCTAGCTACGAGGGTAGGACAGTCATTTGTAAGGTAGTTGTCGCTGTTGTGATGAGATTGAAGAACCCGTGGGCTAGGTAAGCAATCGGAGGATCCTCTTGATTATTGCTATCCCATAGAACTTTCTGCAGTGATGGAAATGTTCTATATCTTCACTGCCACATACAGGGGCCACTAGCCACGCATGACTGTTGAGCACTTGAAATGTGGCTGAGGCAATAGCAAAGTTGGATTTTAAATTTTATTTAATTTTAATTCATTTACATTTAAATAGCCACATGTTCTAGGACACATGTCCTAGCCTAGCCAGATAGGACAGCACAAGTCTAGAGGGAGAGGAGAAATGTGGAAGGAGGAAGGTGGGAAGGGATAAACTCTAAAGCAGAGAGGGGGGGATAACTTTGAGAGTCTTGAGTTAAAAAAAGTCTTCATCTGATGTGGGAGATCTCTCACACCTCCAGTCACTAAAAGTGTTCAGACTCCTAGCTTCAATTTTTTTCAGCAACCTTTGTCAAGTTCATCTACTAAGAATGGGGAGTTGGGAGGTAGAGGCCTTGGGGGCCTGAGGAGAAAGACTGCAATGTTCTCAGGATAAGGTGTTGTAAGGAGCAGCTGGGCCACGGTGGGAGCCAGGCTACAGTTGACAGCATGAATTTGTGGTGGGCCAAGTCTAAGGGGCTTGATAGGGGCCAAATTTGCACCAGGCTAAATGTGTGCAATTCCATATAAGGTTCTTTTTGGACTAAGACGTCAACTAAAAGGATCTGGAAAAGATTATTATGCAGTTTAAGCTTAGAAAGTTATGTTTAAGTGTATCTTAGCAATTCTATTACTCTACCTTAAACGTTTCCTGGTAAATTTCATTGTTGCCCCCCACCCCCCGCCAACGTGAATTTAAGCCTTGATAGTCTAGAATGTGTTTGAAAGAATCTCACCAGACAGGTTGGGCCCCTTCTGCCTAGGTAGTGTTTGGTTAGGGTAATGTGCCAGATTCCGTCCCTTGTTCTCTTGAAAGACTTTTGGGGCAGCTAACCCATCTCTGGTATAGGAGTGGCGGTGGTGGGATGCTCTGTTATAGCTATAAAAATTACAGCACTGTGCAAACTCATAGCTACTTAACTAACACCCTTTCCAGATTCCTTGCGGGGCAGGAGCGGGAGATGCTTATTGCAATATGGATTCTATTTGTGGGAAAGAAGAATTAAAAGAACGAGCAGAGAGGAATGGAAACTGATCAGCTAGGGTTTTTCTGTATGTCAGCAACATCAAAAGAATTACGAATTAAAGAGAGGTTTTTTGTTGTTGTTGTTGTTGTTAAGTCTAAGTATAGACAGGTATAGACAGCAGTTTAAAACCTCGTGGTTTTTTTAAGATTTAAAAAAAAATTTTAAGTAATCTGTACACCCAACATGGGGCTTGAACTTACAACCCTGGGATCAAGAATTGCATACTCCACCAACTGAGCCAGCCAGGCGCCCCAAATCTTGTTGTTTTTGTTGTTTTTTAATAGAAATATCTCACCAAGCCCCAAATTTTAACTTCAGAAAGAAGTGCATGTTTTGGCTAAGTAGTCAGTCCTATGGATATTTCTGTGTAATTGAATTTTGTCTTTGATTCTTATCTTTATTGTGGCCTAACGCTCTTGGAAGACACTAGTTTATGTCAAAAGCCCATGACAAATAACCCTGGTTAGAACTGTTCCTCTCACATTAAGTTATAATATGAGCACAACGTGTCTCGTTTAATATGTTCCAATGGCCGGAAAGGGGCAACATGATTACTCTGTTCTCTAGAATTCCAGCCAGGGTTTTCAAGGGAAATAAAGATTTTGGATCCTCAGCTTGCCAATATCAGACCTAGGTAATTGTTAGTTGTTTCATCCATCGAGAAAGGTGATCCGCTGTAAGATATCAAGACATTCCCCCTATGTAAGCCCTGATACCAGAGTATTTGAACCTGCCTAAGTAGTCCCAGTCTACAACCAAATGAAATTTCCAAAGATGAGGGTCCAATCGTGGAAAGTAGAATCTGGCATACCTCTAAGGTATAATAGGAGTAAGTCAGAAATTGTCAAATGTCAATCCATTCATTCTAGGCACTTGTTAAATATCTTCCAGGAGCCCCTAACATTGGTGGTGAGGTGGAGAGAGGATGGAGGTTCAAAGGCAGTAGGAGATATGAGTCTAGTCCCCAGGGATCTTGTACTCTAGTTGGGGTAACTGATCTGGAGCTTCTAAAACAATGAGAGAACAATTCAGTACTAAGTTACATAGTAAGGACCAGAAGATTGACTAGAATCTATCCCCTTAAAGGTAAAAGAGCTATGTGATAGCTTGAAAAGACCGGGGACTCCCATGTCAAAGGCCAGTTTTGTCACGAACTGAGTGTATCATCTTGGCCTGGAACTCTCTAGGTCCTCAGTTGGTGTTTCTCTAAGATAGAGATGCTGCAAGGTGCTAAGCTGGCTTCCCCAGAGCGCTTCTTTGAAAATTCAGTGAGAAGGATTTTGTAGGTGATGGTTTTGCCTGGTGTGGGAGGCCATACTGGATAGTTCCATAAAGTTCCCGGATAAGTCTTTTTTTTTTTTAAGATTTTATTTATTTATTTGACAGAGAGAGAGAGAGAGAGAGAGAGAGAGAGAGAGATCACAAGTAGGCAGAGAGGCAGGCAGAGAGAGAAGGAAGCAGGCTCCCTGCCAAGCAGAGAGCCTGATGCAGGCCTCGATCCCAGGACCCTGAGATCATGACCTGAGCCGAAGGCAGAGACTTTAACCCACTGAGACCCCCAGGCGCCCAGTTCCCGGATAAGTCTTAAAGTCCCACTCGTGGGTGGGGCAAATTCTATGATTTTGTGGTAGTAAATGTGAAAGTGCTTCAAAAAGTGTAGAGAGATATAAAATGTGATGCTTGTGTCCTCATCCTTGTATATGCTCCTGGTGGGTTCCAAGGGGCTGATGTTCTCCCGATCTTTGCTAAATGACTTTTCCCCCACACAGTACATTTCCTGACTGTAGGCTCTCAGAATGTCTCCTAAAAATTAATAAGCTCAGTGATCAGCAGAATTTCCCAAGGAGGTCCCTACTCTTCCCCCACTCCTGCAGACATTTATTTTCTCTTCCCTGGCGGAGTGTAACCTCCACTACAGGCCACTGAACAACATAATGTCTTCTTTTAAAATCATTAAGCTGAGCGACCAGGCAGCTCGAAATGTAAATGTAGCGGGGTGTTTCCCAGGGAGGGCGGGTCACCAGTCTTCCCAGCTTCTTCCGCATTTATCTTCCCTTCCCCAGTAGAATGCAAGGTGCCATGTCAACCACCGGGCAGACACTTATTTGGCCTCCCGGAGAGACCAACGGTCGGCCACAGGAAACCAGCAACTGCACAGGGCCTTCTGGGTGCAGGTTGGCAATGGGTTAATGAGGTTTCACTGAACTCTAGATGCTCAGCGGTGTTCCACCCCACCTCTCCCAGAGCATGTCACTGTCCCCATTGGAAAGGCCTAAGGGCAATGCTTAGAAATGAGTTTAAGCGGTTATACATCAACTAAGGATAAAGTCCTCCAAGCATCTGCGGCACTTAATGGCCTGCTCTATACCATTCCTCTGGACTCAGCTTATACTACCTTGGATTGTTTATCATTTTTCCAGAGTACATGGCATGTATCCCTTACTAAAACCTGGGTAGTAGCCCCTTGAACGTTGAGCACAGTGTTCTCTATACAGTATTCACTTGATTAGAAAACAAATTCCAAGTAATGTAGAAAATATGATCTTTCGAGGTATTTACAGTCCAAAAGAAATTATACTGATACTAATCCAAGAAACTTGGAAGTCTGTTTGCTTCCACCCTTTCACCTCAAATCACGTAGATTGGTTTAACAGCCCACCACGTCTCTCTGATGTTAATGTACGGTTACCTCTGGCAGTCGGTGCTGGGATCTAGGAGTGGAGTTTGGGCATCAGTTAGCTTTGCCAATGACTGTGATAGATCATCTATAATATATGATACGTGACATAGCCAGCAGAGCCAAACAAGTCACTCCGAGAGTGAGTTATTGGCTTTCTGGACAGAAAAGGTGTTGAGTCAAGTCCAAAAACAGCACTGAATTTTCCTACTCTGCGAGCAGCGAGAAAAATGAAGGCCAAGGTGACCACAATCCTATCTAGCCTCTACATCTGCATTTACCAAGATGTTTTTAAAGTCCTTGATGGTAACTCCAGAGAGGCAGTAAAAATGGCCCCAAACCGGAGAGAGGTAAAGGGGGCCTTTCCATCTCTTGGGACCATTAGGCAGCCAGCCAGCCTGGCCAGTTGAGGGAACAAGGCAACCTGCCCCGGGGAGACCAGGCAGAGGTCAGGCAAGCAAACGAAACCGTTCTGCAAGAGGAGTGGGAGTTATGACAAATTAAAACCAGGTCAAGGAGGAAGCCGATGATGGGAATGGAAGCTTGTGGCCCAGGCCTGTGACTGTACACCTTCCCGGACAGGGGGTCACGCTGAGCTCTGCAAGTAGTCCGGCCTCGTCTGTGTCAGTGTAGGGAGTCCTCAACCTTGGCTTGGACGAACCATAGTTTCTCAGGCCGATCCATTTTATTTTTTTAAAGATTTTATTTATTTGTCAGAGAGAGAGCACAAGCAGGGGGAGCAGCAGGCAGAGGGAGAAGCAGGGAGCCCGATGTGGGACTCAGTCCCAAGGCCCCAGCACCATAACCTGAGCTGAAGGCAGACGCCTAACCGACTAAGCCACCCTGGGCTGATTCATTTTAAATTCAACATAAAGAGTAGAGAGGTGAGGAGGGAAGCTCATTTTAGGGCCTCCTACCTCCCTCTGAACCTACAGCTAGTGTTTTTTAACCCAGCACCTTCAAACAAAGGGAAAGCCATGTTAGCTTCCTTCTGGGAAAGGAAGGAACCAGGCTCACTGTGGCTTGGGTCGTGCTTGCTACTGAGGCATTAATCAGGGTCCTGACAAACCTGGAAAGGGCTGGTTTCCTCTTCATGTATAGAATCATAAAGGGGGCACAACATTCAAACAAAAGGCCAAGGAAACCTCTCCCAGAGATCCTATCAACTGTCATTATGGACCAAGCGGTCTGGCCAGAAGGGAAAGCCCATTTTAGAAAAGGACCCTGTTTTTCCAGGCAGTGACATTCCTGTTACTCCGGATATGACTATAGTTCCAAAGAGGTCACTGGGGTAGACCTTAACTTCAGCTAGCTTTCAGGGAGTGGCCAGTTATTCGTGGTAGGGTTATTTTTCATTATCTCTAGCATTAAGGAGCACGGATACCCTGTGCTTAAGATGGTGGCAATTGCAGGTTGATATCCTACCATCGATTTGCACATTGTTTAACACAAGTGGAGTTTTGGGGATTGCTTCCAGCTTCACTGGGTGGAGTCTCATCAGTCTAAGCCAGTCTCGCTAAGGCTGTGCCCCGGAAGCCTCAGGTCTACCTGGCTACGAGGCTTTGTTTGGGAATGGGCACGTGACCCAGTTCATATCAACAAGAGGAAGGAACGTTTGCCGTGGGCTTCTTTTTTTTTTTAAGATTTTATTTATTTATTTGACAGAGAGAGATCACAAGTAGGCAGAGAGGCAGGCAGAGAGAGGA
>LNAC01000230.1:2448029-2510088 GCA_002007465.1 Ailurus styani | reverse complement strand
AGATTACAAGCAGGCAGAGAGGCAGGCAGAGAGAGGGGGAAGCAGGCTCCCCGCTGAGCAGAGAGTCCAATGCAGGCCTCGATCCCAGGACCCTGGGATCATGACCTGAGCCGAAGGCAGAGGCTTTAACCCACTGAGCCACCCAGGCGCCCCAAATCATGGATTTTTTAAATAAGTATCTTATTGACGTATACTATACATGTAAGAAAGTGCACAGCTGGTTAGTGTAAGACTTGATGAATTTTTACAAAATGAACTTATTTGCGTAATCAGCACCCAAATCGAGCTGTAGACCGTTCATTCCCATTGCTGTATGGCACTCCATCGAATGACTTTGTCACAGTCCATCCATTCTACGCTTGATGGACCTTTGAGTTACTGTCAGTGTGGGCTCTTAGGAATATTTCCGTATCCGTGTCTTGGAGTGTGTGCACATGCGTTTCTGTTGAGTATACTAGGAGCAGAATTTGTCCTAAGTTGTATGCGTATGTTCAGCTTTGGTGGATGATGTCAAGGAATTACAGCATTTTTAAAGTTGGGACGAGTTTTCGAGATCAAGACCAGGTGCTTCACTTAAATAAAACTCAAATAATCCCAAATCCACCCAAGTCAAAGTCCACTCTTTCCCCGGGTCTCCAGACCTCCTGAATTGGGCAGGTAATATTATGGCACCTTGTCATTCTGGCTTAGTCCCCCATCCAGGTGCTGGGCCCAAATCATGCTACACTGCCTTTCTCAGATCACACAAGTGAAAGAGAGCTCGGTGGCCCCAGTCATGGGGGGAGGTGAGAAGCGAACCATGTGGCCAAGAGTGTGAGCTGGAGTTAATTGGCTTCCTCCCTGCAGTTAGGCCGCCTGTTTGCTGCACGAGTCGGCTGTCTCGAGATTAAATGTCTCAGGCAGGCTCTTTCCTCCTCACTTGTGTGGGCAGAGGACTGATGTGTGCCTAGTAAAGAGCATTACACACGCAGCTTTCCTTTCAAGAAGTGTACGTTGCAGAACAGTCCCATCTTTTGGACCCTGCGCTACGGGGAAAGCCAAGGGCAGCTCAAAGTCCAAGAGAGCAATTTAACAAGGTAGCTCCCACCCCCCCACTCCCACCCCGCTGTGTTATTTTTTAGAAAGCATTTAGTGTAATTAAGCCATTGCCTCATAAAGTTGTTTCACCAGGAACTTCAGTTTCCCCAGGAAGAGATGAAAATAAACTGGATGTTTCATGTCACTGTTCCCACGATTCTGAAAAAATCATGTTTGTCTTTAACAGCATGATATGAAACATCTCTCATCGATAAAGTATCGTTTTACTTCAGGATAACAAGGCAACAGAATCTAGAATGACAATTTTATGCACGTTTTAAACATGAATCCTCCATATAGATAGATTACCAGGCATGTTTGACTCCAACTGTATTTTCCCACATAATTATTTCGTTTAAATCTCCTAATTATTCCATTCTGTTGAATACCAGCTGTCCGGCGAAGGGACAATTGTGTCTAAGCAAATCAACAGGTTTTGCGTCATTGTCTAAATATGAGGGAGAAACAGCCCCCAAACTATACTCTGGCAGTTGGGTGGAAATTAACAGAGGTCTAAATCCCACGTTGGGAATGCCTCATCTCTAGCTCCCCTGGAAGCTAACTTTCATAACTTGTGGAGCCCAAAGCAAAGCCAAATGAATTTTGGAAAGGTCAGTGGGAAAGGGTTTGGGGTGGGACTTTCCCAGAGAACGTTTGAGCCTTCGCTCCATGAGCTATCTGGTCACCCCGGGCGGTTTGTGCTTCTCAGGGAGGGTGGAGGAGAGGACAAAAGCCATTCTCTCTTGGTGCCTACGTTCTGGGGCAGGGGCAGGGGCGGGTGGACACCTGGCATTTGCCCAGTTGGCTTGGGAGCGGCCGTCTCTTCCTGGGAATCCCACGAGCAGTGTAGTTCTGTCAGGAACCGTGCATGAGTGCATTTGTGGGAAGAAAATTGCCGAGGATTGCCTGCTTTGTGTCTTGTTATCAGGAGAACCGCTGATGGCTTCCAAATAATCACATACCGTGCGCCGGGGAAGCGCTTCTCCCTGAAGCCAGCTTCAGGCACCCCAGAGCTCCAGTGCTTCTAGAAGCTAAGGGCCTGCAGATGTTGCCGTTAGCACTCTACCTTCCAACAATAATTGACCTTTCTCCTTTCTTATTTTCTTTTTTTCTCACCCCTCTCTGTCTTGCTCTCACTACTTGCTCCCCCCAACTTAAGTTTTTCCTTCATATGTTTTTTCTTTCTGTGTTTATTTCTTCCCTCAAAGATGTGGCCAAGAAGCCCCGATGGCTCTCAGGGTTAGAAAGGAAGTCAAGTCCACTGGTCTGCGGCTAGCCAGCAGTTCTGAGAAATCAGTTAGTCCCCGGAGATTCTTTTCCTCCTTCTATGATTGTATCAGCCTCCCTCTCCCCTACTCGTTTATGTTACTGTATTGTCTTTTTTTTTTTTAAGATTTTATTTATTTATTTGACACACAGAGAGAGATTACAAGTAGGCAGAGAGGCAGGAGAGAGGAGGAAGCAGGCTCCCCGCCGAGCAGAGAGCCCGATGCGGGCCTCGATCCCAGGACCCTGGGATCATGACCTGAGCCGAAGGCAGCGGCTTTAACCCACTGAGCCACCCAGGCGCCCAGTATTGTCTTTTTATACATACTTCTAAATCAGTTCATTCAAAGACTGTAAGCAGATGCCTTCAGCTAATGAACTGATTTGATTTGAAGCCCAATCAAAGGGGACCAGATGAAGGACTGGAGTAGACTGTCCCCTTCTTCCCCCCACCCCACCTCATTTCCCAGAGACCCGACTGGCTTCTTCAGAGGCCTCAGTGTGATTAGAGAGTCCATATTCCCTCCCCACGCCAGCCCCATGCAATGTTAGGGGGAAGGGTAAAGGAGCTCACCATTATACTGTTGGGAATTGGCACTGCTTCCAGTCAGGTGGCGGGGGCCATTAGTGCACGCACATTTCCCAGACTCTCCCCTGGCCCCCGCCCAGAACCCCAGCAAGTTAATCACAAGGAAAGTGTGCGTGTGTGTGTGTGTGTGTGTGTGTGTGTGTGTGTGTGAATTTCAGGAGTGAACAGGCAGGTGGCTTGCTTGTGAATTAGCCTGCAGTATCTCTTTTTCTAACCGCCATCCAGCATTGGACATGGCAGCCACACCAGTTAACACCCCAGCTCGGCTTGGGATTATGAATGGAGGGATGGGAGATCCCCATGCAAGTAAGCAGCTGTCCCTTTGGTTAATTATTGGGATCCACAAGCCCATCCCCATTGCCAGGGCTCCAGTGTCGAGATGATGAAATAGGTGATTAAGGGACTTGGAGGCCAGTCCACACTGCAGCTTTGTCTAGAGTGTTCCAATGACAAGTGTTATTAGTCCACTAATCATAACATTGCCTGCAGTGGAATTTCCTTGGGAAGGAATGGGGCAGAGCCTCCATGCCAGAGGGCCGCGCGCACTGCATGAAAATACTAACACATCACAATTGGCTGTTCTGTGGGAAGGCGATTCCAACATCCGATTCAGGAAATAGGTCACCAGGCTTCTTGATGCGCTGTTATTTTGATTTACTTCCTTAGAGTCTTGCAGTTTTTCTGCACTTCTCTCTGGGTAGGAGTCAAACTCCTCCAAGTTACTGGCTTCTGGGCTGCTACGAGGGGCAGGACAGAAGCAGGTTCTGAAAACAGAGCCATGGGTTCCTGTGGCCAGGCCTGCGGGGCCACCTGCTTCCAGGGCTCTGACCGGATGCCCCTCAGGTTGGTCACCCTCACCTTGACCCCTTTCCGTGGGGTCTCCTGGAGGTCTGAGGCCATGGCTTTCAAGAGTCTGCAGCTGTGCCTGCCAGACAACACATGTTCAGAGAGAGGGTAAAGAGGTACAAATGAGCTGGAGGGCGCCAGAGCCTTCTCAGTAATGAGCATAGCAAAGCTTCCATTTCCGAGAATCTTGGGAGGATGAGATGTACTCACTTGTAGTGTCGTACTGCCGGGGCTGTACTAGTACCAGCTGTCGGATTCTGGGACCACCCTGTTGGCAGGGTTAGGGGCCCAGCCGACTCTTTTATTCTGTACTTCTGGTCACTTGGGCCTTAAGAAGCAGGAGCCATGGGGGCTCTGGGGCTCTGTCACCAAGCAGCTGCCTCCTCTTTCCTGGATCAGTCTCAAGTTCCCCCTGGTTTCTCCTAAACCCAAGCAGTTGTCCGCTGCCTCGGAGTGTCAGCAAAGGGTATTTGTGGGTCCGCTGGTATTTGTAGATTTCACATCAGGCAGAAGCTTTTATTTCCTTTTTCTTTTTTTTTTTAAAGGTAGACAGATGGTCTGGCACCGGGGGCTCTGAACTTACCCCCTGCTCCCTTTTTGTCTTTAACCATTCAACTGCTGGGTCTTTCTGGATTTGCAACCTCTTTTTTGGTACTCAGAGATGTACTCTGTTTTACTGGGGCATACATTCTGGGCTCGGGCTCACCTTGCCCAGGGAGACAGGGAGATGCCATCCTGACTTGGTCTTTGAGGAGGTGAAGGATTGTGCCAGTGGTGCTTTGTGGCATTGAAATACCACGGGAGGGTTTGAAGAGTTCTCTTGGAGAGTACCAGGGGGCTTGTTCTGGTGGGGGGGCGGAGATCCCGCCTCTCCCTCCCTCTCCCCCCCAACTCCCTCCAACTGTCCCCACCTCTATTACTCATGATCTATCCAGACAAACAGTAAAAGGGAATCTTTGTGATAAACTCCGCTAGTATTCTTCTATTTCTTTGGGGCCCTGGACTTGGGAAGAGTTTCCCTGCCTTTTAAAACTATCAGTAGCCCGTTAAACACGCCCTCTACCCTTTGGTTTTGTTTGCTTGTTTGTTTTAGAAATCTTCAGAGCAGGGCTTGCCGCTCTGAAGTAACTGGGGTTGAATTTACTGTCACCCCAGAACCGAGCACGTGGTTACTGCACGTAACGCAGAGACAAGGAAGAGACAGGCCTCCAGAATCGTGAGAACGGGCGTGCTGCAGTGACGCCGCCGAGAGGAGAGCCGAATGGTTGCAAAGGCGCTGATGTCAGCCGCCGCCCGGCTTTAATTCCCAGCTGGGCTGCTTCCTCGCTGTGGGGCCAGGCAAGTTCCTGAGCCCCTGCTTCCTACACTCCAGATGAAAACAAGAGTTCTTAGCGCGAAAGGCGTGGGAAGGATAAACGAGAAAACACAGGTGACGTGCTTTGTTAGGTCGGTGCAGAAAATTCACGAAGTGGCTGCTCCATGTTGACTTTTGTCATCATGAAAAGCACCTCCCTGGCTCTGTAGTCCTGTTTCCTGTTGAAAAGCAACTGAATGAGCCACGGGAGCCACCCCCCCATCGGAGTCTGGCTATTTTCGAGGCTGGCTTTGGGATGGGCCGGCCCCAGCAGCGCAGGGGGTGGGAGGCCCCAGCAGCGCAGGGGGTGGGAGGCCGGGAGGGAGGCAGGCATTATGCTCTGGCTTGCAGCTGTGGCAGCCAGTACAGTATCCCCCACATGCCAGATGAATCAAGCTGAGGGCCAGATCTGGGCTGTGGGCCAGAGGCTCCCCACCCTGATTTATAGTGTGGACAGAGATGTGGGTGTTTTGTGAATATATTTGATGATGATAAAAAAAAAGAGAGAGAGGGAGAGGGGGAGAAAAAAAAAACACCCTTCCTAAAAAATGTGCTGAGGGAGGGAGGTTCAGGCCTATCTTTAAGATTAGAGCAGCCTGACTGTGAGCAGGAGTCACTCGTAGGAAGGAGGCCCCGTGGAAGAGTGGCCTGCGATAGGCAATGCCCCTTGAAACGCAGTGAATTGTGAATGAGGCCCCTGTATGCCAGCCACTGGGGGTTAGACGGGGCCTGCTGGCCCTCCGCAGGTGTGGAGTGGGGGACTAAGCCTGCATTTTAACTCCCCACGTGCACGCCCCAATGGCCGGGACAGAGAGCACTGGACTTGCTGGGCTCTGGGGAGACCCCCGGCTCCCATGCTTCCCTGGTCGTAACACTTCTCCAGAAACCGACGAGGCTTTGCTTTGGGGGTCAGGCCTACGTCATTGCCAGCGGGCTGGGGACAACAGGCAAAGTGTGGGAGGGCTGCCCTGGATGGAGTTCGGAAAACAAAAACAAAAACAAAAGCAACAACAAAATCAAAAGCAACAACAAAAACAAAACAACAAACACCCACATCCAGGATTTATTCTCGACCTTCAACCCAACACATTCGAGGGGCTCCCGACTCTGGGGTCGGGAGAGCAGAGTGGAAGCAGGGAGGCCGAGTAGGGGCTGGGAGCGTGGGCTCCTTCCGGAATGTTTCCCCTCCCAGACAAGGCAGAGCCAGGCACAGCCCTCCTTGCTTCACTCAGGAAATGTCAGGCACAGCTGTCCCGGCTTGCTGTATTTCATCTGAGAAAGAACCTCAACCAGGTTCCCTAGGACCCCTACAGATCTTTGAAGACAAGCGGCTATTTGCCAGAGGTGAGGCGGCTAAGCGGACATCATGCTGGAGGGCACAGCACGTAGCCTCACACAGGTCTGCAAACATTTTTTCCTGAGGGAAGGGCAGGGAACACTCTGATGCCAATAACCTGTAGTATCTGACAAGTACAATCTGTTGGTTTTTTTTTTTTTCACTTCTTTGCCTCTCAGCGCTCCCAGGCTGGGGCCTTCCATTTCAAGCCAGGCCTCGTCTGGGTCCCTAGCACGCCTGCCACCCCACCATGCTCGTTTGTGCCTTTACGCTTTCACTCTGTCTAGAATCTTCTCGTCCTTTGGTGATCCACAGCCTCATTCAGTTTTCAGTTTGTTGCTGGTCCCAGTTCTAGAGGGGCACGTACTACCCGTGTGTACATCTTCACGAACTCCCCAGTTCGCCCATCAGTACAGAGACCAAAGAAGTCAGAAGGAGAAAGGTGAACCTCTCTCTGTTTGGCTGCCTCTTCAGATCCAGCTCCACTGGGTTTTGGGGAGCTTCTCCTGTGGGTTTTTTTTCCCACACACTCCCCTCTTTTATGTGTTTGCTCCACCAAAACACAAACCCATCACACCCTCAAGGCCAACCGGGGGTTACTTTCAGAGGCTACAGTGGTGTTGCCCATCAGATGAAGCTTCTCTGGCCCTGAGCCCCGCCAAGTTCTCTGTGAGTGGAGCTCCAGTCTGTATCACTGGGTGCTGGCTCCTTTGCAGGATGGTGAGAAGCCCCCTGAAAATGAAATAAAATGGCTTCTCAGGCTCTTCTTTTAAATTCCCCATCTCCTGCCTCGAAGCTCAACAAAGGACTTGTGTGTGAAGCGTGTGCGTGAGTGTGTATTTGCTCACGTTGGGAGAAGGCACACAGGATCCTACTGTGCATTGCCTTAGGAGGAAACCGAAGTGGGTGTCCTGGACCCTTGCTTGGGATAGCTTTTACTAATAGTTTCATTTGATGTCACCAAAAAGTTGCATCTATGGCTTCTGCCTACGTCCTACTCCTGATTTGATGCCTGCAGAAAAAAGCGTGTCCTGCTGATGTTTGGGAGACCGCATATTTCTAGCAGATAAGGGAGTGGGAGGCCATTCCCATCTCGTGGTGCTGGTGTTTCATTGTAACGAAGGTCAGGGTTTCATCTCCCCCAGGGTACTGCTTTGTGATGTTCCAGCTACGGCCAACTTCAGTCCCTGCTTTGGATGGCCCTGTCTCAGCATTTGGGAGCATCTGCCAAGGACTGGGCTTCATAAAGATGGAGTTTTCTTTGAGATTCTACTAAAAATGGAAGAAGCATTGGGTACATGCTCATCGCAACCCTGGGAACAAGCTGTTGGTGAGGGCTATGGTGGGGCCCGTTTACAGACCAAATGTGCTAATTATAAATGGTTCTTATCTTGTCATTAAACAGATCTGGCAGGCCTGGGACTTGGCAGCTCTTGGTTAGCTATTAGTTCCACATGCTACTGTACCGGCTGGGCAATCATAAAACTGTATCTTTTGAAAAATGGTCCACCATATAGACCACCCTCCTCTCCACCCATTAGCCCAAACTGGTATGACTTGATGATGGTTCAATCTTGGGCTGGTCAGATGCTGGATTTCATTTCTGCCTGGAGCTTCAGGCAGACTGGGGGTAGGTCACCAGGGCTGTGTGCAGTGAGGCCGGGGCAGAGGCTCTGGCCCCCAGCCCCCACTTCCCTTGGCGCCACTTGCCTTCCTGCTGTGTGACAGCCCCTTGACTTCACATACGCGTTCTGTGTCCCATGTCATCAGGTCCTGCTAAGGATTGAACAGCAAGTTGGGGTTTCGTTGGTAGGAGCCTGGGGCATAGCAGGTATGCGGGCCTATTAACAAGACTCTAGGAGGCAAAAAACCTCTGTGGGTGGAGGCCACGGTGCTAGGATGAGAGCCGACTGGGTAGATATTTTGGGATTAAGTTTCCTCAGATGACCATGCGGACGTTTTGGGCAGCAGGAAGGAGTGATTGAGAAAATGGGGTGTGGGGGTGGGGGTAAGTCCCAATACCCCAGAAATCCCAAAAAATAGACCACACTGCGTCGCCAGGCAGATGGTGGCAATCTCTCTGCTCCCCCCCTGGCAGTGTGGTGGAGAGCATTTATGAAGTACCAGGTGGCACGTGTGCCTTTGCAAGTTTAGGGGCAGGCCCCTAGGATAGCTTATAAGGTAGACCAGAAGGTTGAAGGCTTTACCCAGCACTTCTGAAGCTTGACTTGGGTTTCATTTGATTTAAATGTCTCAAAGATAGAGAAAGGACGCAATCTTCTGCTGATACAGAAACACAAACGGGGGAATCAAATCCAGCCATTGCTCATTTATTCACTTTAAAAAACACCTATTGAGCATTCAGTATTTGCCAGGCGCAGGACTTAAATATATGGCAGGCAAGCATGGTTATATCCCCATTTTACAGAAGAGGAAACTGAGGCTCAGGCACATTAATCCAGGTCCCACAGCTCAGAAGTGTGACCCTGGAATTAAAACATGGTGCAGGGCGCCTGGGTGGCTCAGTGGGTTAAAGCCTCTGCCTTCAGCTCAGGTCATGATCTCAGGGTCCTGGGATCGAGGCCCGCATCGGGCTCCCTGCTCAGCGGGGAGCCTGCTTCCCCCACCCCTCTGCCTGCCTCTCTGCCTTCTTGTGATCTCTCTCCCTCTGTGAAATAAATAAATAAAATCTTTAAAAAAAACATGGTGCAGCAAAGAGCACAGGTTCAGAGCTCAGGCTGCAGGGAACATTCTTTGTCTTATAGATGGATGCGTGAAATTAGGGGTATTTATTTTTGTAAGTGTTCTCTGGAGGGGACCCCTGCCCAACTAGGACAACAGCTCTAGCTCAGCAGGGAGGTTTAGTGTAAGGATAATAGGGACGGGAGTCATCAGCATATAGAAGGCAAGTGAGGGCCCGCCGGGAGAGAGAATACCAGCCAGAATACTTGTTCAAGGTCATACAGCCATCAAGGGCAGGGACAAGCCCAGGCAAGAGCACCACCCCCACTACTCCCTGCGGCTGGGTGGAAAAGCAGAGCCTTCAGCTGTGATGTCCACAGCAGCAGGTCCTTCCCCCAAACTGTCCTCAGCCCCCTTCCACTTGCTTTCAGACAGGAGTTGTTTCCCAGGAAGCGGTAACCTTATGACCATCAGAGGAATTTGTGCTGAGTGGTATCTCAGAGCTAATGGAGGGAATTTCAGGACAAACAGACCACCCTGGGGTTTTTATCACCAGTTCCCCTAAAGAACTTTGCTCCAAAGGCTGCCACATGAAACTTTCCTTCTCAGAAACTCAATGCTGTCTGGGAGGATGTTTGCAGAGCCGTGACTGTCGTTTGACAAAGGTTGGTCCTCTCCAAAACGGGTACATTTGTCTGTTGCTGGTCTCTACCTTGTTCCTTTCTCTCCCACGGAGCCTCAGGCCCTCCTGCTCTTGTGTCTTGCCCTTCTCTGGACACGATGGCATCTTATGTTAGCTGTCTACATGTGTACAGTAAAAAGCATCTCTCCAGAAAGAATATCACAGCAGCTTATGTGCCCTTTCCTAGGCCTTTGTTTCAGGGCACAGGAACTTAAGCCAAAGGAATAAATTTCTGTCAGTGGAATTTCAGGCATTGTCCAGCAAGTGGGAGGGTTAATAAAGGGATATTGAGAGAAGGTACCTTTCTGGCACTTCTGAAATCATACTACTGGCTCTGGATGGCAACTCATTCGGGAACCAGTATCTATAGCTGGAAAATTGCCAGAACTCCTGACGTGGTCAAGTGGAGAGGGCATAGGCTCTGGAGTCAGACTGTCTGAGGTCACATTCTGGCTCTGGCACTTACCAGCTGTGGGACTGCTTAAATTATTTAAATGCTTGTTGCCTCCGTTTTCTCATTCTATAAAGCAAGATAGTCCTAGGACCTAATTCACAGGGTTCTTACATGGATGCAGCCAGATAGTTTGAATGCATGTGAACACTTAGCATGGTGCCCGGCACAATGGGAAGCACTTAGTGAATGATGTTTAGTCTTGCCATTTCCTCGCTCAGGGAATGTCCTTAGATCCCTGAACTATGTCAATCACTCTGGGTGAACTCCATTTAACTGGGATTATAGAGTATCTGTGAGTGCCTGACCCTGTGCTGGGGGCACTGTGAGAAACGCAATAGAAATCTATGGAGGAGGAGCTATTTTCAAGGACCTTCTCTGATGGGATGTTTTGAGCTTCTTCCAAAGAGCCCACTCTGGCAGCTAGGTGGAGAGGCCCAGGGTCTTCCTTACCCAGCATAGGGGGCTTTAAACTCACGGGCTCTGCTAGCAGGCAGGCATGTGCTCAGTTCTTGCCTCCACCTCTGGACTGTGGGGTGACCTTGGCAAGGCTCACTACCTCCCCATGCCTCCATCTGGTCATGCCTTGGCTCTTTATCTATAAACTGAGCATCATAGTTACCTTCTTTTACGTGATGTGCCTGTCAACATAGATCCATACTTACTGCTTTGTGCAGTTATCTTTTCAATTTGATGGAGAAAGGGAGTTACAAAAATACATTAATATCTTTAATATTTACCTATAAATATTAATGTTATGTGCGCCAGTGCTCTTTATTTCTTTGTGTGGATTTGAGTCACTATCTAGTGTCCTTTCACTTCAGCCTGAAGGACTCCCTTTGCCATTTTCCCCTCTTTTTTTAAAAAGATTTTATTTATTTATTTATTTATTTATTTAAAGAGTGCAAATGGCAGGGTGGGACAGAGGGAGAGAGAATCTCAATCAGGTGCCACGCTGAGTGCGGAGCCTGACATGGGGCTCGATCCCACAACCCTGAGATCATGACTGGAACCAAAACCAAGAGTCAGATGCTTAACTGACTGAGCCACCCGGGTGCTTTTCCCTTCTTTTTTTAATTGAGGTATAATTGACATATAATATTGTATTAGTTTCAGGTGTATGACATGATGATTCAATATTTGCATATATTGCAAAATGATCACAGTAATCCTAGTTAACATCTGTCACCATATATACTTATAAAAAAAAGTTTTTTTCTTGTGATGAAAAATTTTGAGATCTGTTCCCTTAGCAACTTTCGAATATGCAATACAATTTTGAACTGTAGTCACCATGCTGTACATTCCACCCCCGTGACTTAACGTATTTTATAACTGGTTTGTAAAGGTTTATAAGGTTTGTATCTTTTGACCCCTTCGCGCATTTTGTCCACCCCCAGCACCCACACCTCTGGCAACCACTAGTCCGTTCTCTGTATCTATGAGCTTGGGTTAGTGTTTTTGGTTCTACATATAAGTGAGATCATATGACATTTGTCTTTCTTTGACCTAGTTCACTTGGTGTAATGCCCTCAAGGTCCATTCGTGTTTTTGCAGATGGCAAGATTTCATTCTTTTTTTTTTTTGTGGCTGAATAATACTCTCCTTCATTTTTAAGGATAATTTTGCTGGGTGTAGAATTCTCAGTTGATCGCTTTTGCCTTTCAACACGTTGAATATATCATCCCATTGCCTTCATGCTTCCCTAGTTTCTGATAAGAAATCAGCTGTTAATCTTATTGACGGTCCTTCGTGTGTGATGAGTGACTTGTCTCTTGCTGTTTTCAAGATTATCTCCTTGCCTTTGGCTTTTGACGGTTTACTTATGATGTACCTAGGTGCAGACCTTTTTGAATTTACCCTACCTGGAGTTAGTTGAACTTTTTGGATGTGTAGATTAATATTTTTCATCAGATTTGGGGAGGTTTTTGCTATTATTTCTTCAACTATTCTTCCTGTTTCTTTCTCTCTCTCCTCCTGAGACTTCCCTTATATTCATGTTGTACACCAAGGGTGTCCCACAGGTCTCTCAGGCTCTGGTCATTTTTCTTTATTCTTTTTTCTTTCTGTTCCTCACACTGGTTATCAGTATCTTCAAATTTACTGAATTTTTTTCTTCTGCCTGTTCAAATCTGTGGTAAATTTTTCTCTAGTAAAATTTTCACATCAGTTATTATACTTTTCAATGCCAGAATTTCTACTTGGTTCTTTAAAAAAATAATTTATTGATATTCTCTGTTTATTGAGACCTCATTCTCATACTTTCTTTTAGCTCTTTAGACATGGTATCTTTTAGCTGTTTGGACATATTTAAAATATCAGACTTGAATCTTTGTCTAAAAAACCCAACATTTTGGCTTCCTCAGGGACAGTTTCTAGTGGTTGTTTTTTCCTGGGTATGGTTTCCTTTGCAGGTCTCATAATTTTTTGTTAAAAACCGGTCATTCTGAATATTATAATGTCACTCTAGAAATTAGAATCTTTCTCCTTCCCAGGGTGTGTCATTGCTGCTACTTGTCGTAATTGTTGTTTGTTTGTTAAGTGACTCTATTTGAACTTCTACCAGGGCTGGTTAGCCCTATCTCATAGTTACACTTTACAAAGTATAACTCCCCCTACTGTTTGCTTTGGCTGACCCACAACTCTTTTGATGAAACTTGAGGCCAGTTATTGGGAGGAGAAAATTATAAATATTAAACTTGTCTTAATGCTTCTTAGATCTCAGCTGAGCTTATGCTTCTTAGGTCTCCTCATTTCAAGGAACTCATAAATCACAGGGCCAACCAGCATTCATTATCTGCCTTCATGTCAGAAAGAGAAAAAAACATCATGAGAAATGATCCCATTCCATTCTCCTAGGAGGGTGAAAATGACTTCCCTAAAGAGAATCACCCACAATCTGGAAAGAGGGTTGAAATCCATGGCACCCAGGATATATGCCCCCAGTCCTCTCCTTCTATTCCAGATCTTCCCTACTTTTGAGGGAAGGGGCACACACCCCTCCAAACTGGAATTGGCTAAGTCCTACAGTGTTGCCAGAGACAGGTTCTCTCCTGACAGCAAAAGGGGACAGCTTTGATGGCAATCTGGAGGCCATCAGAGACTGGGGCAGAGGGACTGGAAATGTAGCCTAAGGAGCATGGGCAGAGTATGTCCAGCACTGGACGCAGAGTTGGGGAGGAAGAGAAAGGGTGAAAGGGAGACAGGCAATGGGGAAAAGAATGCTTGATCAGTTCTGTGGGACCAGGGCAGGCTTATAGCAAGAGGCACTTTGCTTTTTCTGATTCTATATTTTCACCAGTTTGTATATTTATTTATTTATTTTTAAACATTTTTTAAGATTTTATTTTTAAGACCTCTCTACACCCAATGGGGGGGTTGAACTTACAACCTGGAGATCAAGAGTTGCATGTTGTACCAGCTGAGCCAGCCAGGCACCCCTCACCAAACAGTTTTTAATATTGTTATTTGGGTTCTGGTGATGTTCTCCAGCTATCAACATTGTACATTCATTTAACAAGCATCTACCATGTATCAGGTACTGGGAATACTAATACGAATGAAATAGGTCCCTCGGGGTTATAGGGGAAACCACTGTATAGAAAATTACAGGGTAGTGAGAGCAGGAAGGAAGGCCAAAGAACAGGGGGCCCCAAAGAGGCCCCTCACTCCGGCTTGGAGAGCAGGTAGGAAGTAGGATTCTGTTAGGTTTCTGGAAGGAGGGAGTGCTTCAGCCGAATCTCTAACCTTAAAGCACAAGAAGTTAGTTAAGTGTTGGTGGGAGGAGCATGTGAGAGTTCATGCATCCCAGACAGAAGGAATAGCAAATGCAGACAGAAGCCAGAGAGATCTTCTGGTACATTCTGAAATGGAAAATAGCTTTGGAGGATGGACATGGGGTGAATGGAGGGTACCAGAAGGAGTTGAGATTAGAAAGCTAGCTAAGGCCAGATCACAAAATGCCCTGTGTGTTTTAAGGGCATCTGTGTTTTATTTTAAGGTCATGGAGGAGTCAATGAAGTATTTTGCAAGAGGATGACCTGGGTAGTGTAATAACGTGGTTGACTATAGAATCATATACTACTGATGTTCAAAACTGTGGCCCTTCTACCAACAGCAGCAGTCTCACCTGGGAACTCATTAGAAACAGACATTCTTGGGACCCAGTCATCTGTGTTTGAACAAGCTCTCCCAGTGATTGCAATGCTTGCTCAAGTTGGAGAACTGCTGCCCGAGACAGATTACCTGGGTTGGAATCCTAGCTCTCCCAGTGTATAACCATGGGCAAGTGCAAAATTTTTCTGAGCCCATTTCCTCAGCTGTAAAATGGGGATTATAAAGCTATTGTGAAGATTAAGTGCATGAATATGTGAAAAGTACCTAGAGTAATACGTGGTCCATAGTATGTGAGCCATTATCATGAATGTTATTGTCACCCAAATTCCTTCTGGATGGCTGAATGTTTTTATCTGACCTGTGGGCCTGAGTTTAGTGTCATGCCTCTTCTCCTCCCTTCCCTTTCCTTCCCTCATATGTAGAAAAATAACTATTAAATGTCTGTTATAAGCAAAGGAGTGCTTAAGGGGAATTTACCTGGAGCTAATGCTGGCACCCCGATAAGAACCCAGATGAGACAGAGCTCAGGGTGTGGCCTTAGCCAAACCCCCTTCCTGGGTCTTGTCCTCAGTATGCTCATCTGCGGAGTGAGGGGGTTGTAACAGATGCTTTTGGAGGACTCTGACATTCAGTAATTCTACTTACCTTTAAATGTCAGATTCAGCAAATGCTCATTAAGTGTTCTTCTAGTAACTTGTCACAAGCCTGTGAGATAGGTGGGATCATTATCCCCCAATTGAAAAGGAGAACATGGAAGCTGAGAGAAGATAAGTTGCCCCAGATTGCACGGCACCCCGTGACAGGGCTGAGATTTGAGCCAAGTCTGGCTGATCCTAGGGCATATGTCACTTCTGCTTGTCATATTGCCCCCCCCCCGTGGCACACTGTGGCTTCCTTCAGAGAGACAAATGGGCTTGCCCAAGGTCACACAATGAAGCAAGGGGCAGAGAAAGGACCAAAACCCAGGTTTTCTGACTCCAGGGCCCATGTTTGGTCTACAAATCACAGTGGCCTCTAACAATGAAGGCTAACAGCATGCTAAGTGCTGGACAGATTAATGGCCCGCCTCTTGCCTACAGGCTCCAACAATCTAAAGTCAATAGACAACACACCAGCAGTGTAACGAACGACCGTGTGGCACAGAGGTCAGCAGGCCTCTGCAGGAGCCAATTTGAAATGCCTCGAGGGGTCCAAGAGGGTCTGAGGTGGACTTCCTGACTGAGGACGCTTTCAGGAGCTATTTGAAGGTGTTATGACAAGTGACATGCTGCCTCTTTCCAAGCCAATAAAGGGTAAATTTGGAGATCCCTCCATTCACCCCACTCCGTCTCCAGAACGGAGTGTGTACATTGGGCGGGCAGGAAGAAAATGTTAGAATTTCTATTCCCATTGCTTCTTTATTTTATCACTTTTAAATTTCTATTTTCTATATATGCTTTATGAAGTAAAACAGACACCTTAAAATTCAGGAGTGTTTGATTAGAATTTACAGATTTCTCATCCATAATTTATGAATTTCTGAGTTTTTTTATATGTTATATAATGTCCACAATAATTTTGTTAGTATGTAGTACATTAATATCATTTGTAAACCAGCAATATATATGTACTTAAGTACACATGGTATAAATTAAATATATAAATAAACATATTAAAATTATATCTATATGATATTTGGGGATATACTCATTTTTCTTTTTTTAATTCAATTAGCCAACATATACTACATCATTAGACTCAAGCATTTTTGTAAACGGGGGTTCAGGGAGATAGGCGCCACACCTCACCATCATCCACTAGGAAGCAATATTCTGAGGCTTGCTTATGTTTTGGTAGAGCAGAAGCCCTATCTTCTTTGACATTTATTAGCCACAAATGTCTGTTGGTCCATTTGCTTGGTCTAAGTGCCTACCTGGCATGCAGAGGGTGTGGTAGGAACAGGGCCCCTGGCTCTGTCGAGTTGATGAGCACAAGATCTAGTAATAGGGGTTCAGTAATATCAATTTTGGTGCATCCACACAAAGGAATTTCATCTTGTGATTTAAAATTTTTTTTGATTTAAATTTTACTTAGTTAACATTCGTGATTTATTTTTTATTTTATTTTTTAAAGATGTTATTTATTTGAGAAAGAGTGAGTGAGAGAGAAAGAGCACAGCTTGGGGGTGGGTGGGAGAGAGGGGGAGAGGCAGAGGGAGAAGCAGGCTCCCCACTGAGCAGGGAGCCCGATGTAGGGCTCTATCCCACGACCCTGGGATCATGACCTGAGCCGAAGGCAGATACTTAACTGACTGAGCCACCCAGGTGCCCCGACATTTATGATTTAAAATGTAGGAGAAAAATATGATGTGGTGAGATAGCCTTATACTATAACTGTAAAAAAAAAGTAGTTTGCAATTATATTGGGATGATCAGTATTTTTATTAAAAGACCCCTCCAATCATGTGTATATGCATGGAAAAAGATGAGGAGGAAATAGCCCAAAATACTCATTGTAGCATGCAATTGCAGCTATTTTTATTTTCTTCTTTGTAGCTATCTTTGTTTTCCAAAGTTTCTATAAGAAGTTTATTATTTTTTTTTATTTTGAGAGAGAGAGATTGAGAGCACAGGCAAGCGGGCATGGGGGTGCGGGGAGGGGCAGAGGAAGAGGGAGAGAGTGAATCTTAAGCAGGCTCCACGCTCAGTGCAGAGCCAGAGGCGGGGCTCAATCTCACAACCCTGAGATCATGACCTGAGCTGAAATCAAGAGTCAAGACACTTAACCGACTGAGCCACCCAGGCGCCCCTCTATAAGAAGTTTATATTGCTTTTGTAATCAGGAAGAACACTCTTAAAAAAAAATAAGCAGAGCACCTGCACTCGAGAGAGCTGTAAGCATCCTCTCAATGCACAATGCAGAGCTACAGAAAGAAAAATGAGCCCTACTTGTTGCTGTTTCCTCTACGAGGATGCTAAGAACCTTATCACATCAGTGCGAGCTAAGGGCACCGCAGGGAGAAGTTTCTCTTGGGTCTCAGAACCAGGAAGAGCTGCACTGGTTTGCTTTTGTCTCATGGACACTGTGACTCATGTAACTCAATCATCATTGAACATTTTTGCCTGAGAATCCCCTGTGATTTTCTGAAACATTTTATTTTAAAGTAATTTCATATTTATGTGAAAGTTGATAAAAATAGTAGAGAGAGTTCCAGTATACCCTTCACCCAGTCTTCCCTGATGTTAACTGACTTAACCATGGTACAGTGATCAAAACCAGGAAATTAAAATTGGTACAATAATACTAAATGTTTAAACAACAGAAATTTATTTCTCACAGTACTGGAGGCTGGAAGTCTGAGAAATGGGTGCCAGCATGGTTGGATGAGGGCCTTTTTCTGGGTTGTGGAGCCAGTTGCAGGGCTCGATCCCAGGACCCCGGGATCATGACCTGAGCTGAAGGCAGACGCTTAACTGATTGAGCCACCCAGGCGCCCCTGGGGTCCCCTTTATAATGAGACTCTTTCCAGTCATGAGGGCTCCACCCTTGTGACTTAATTATCTCCCAAAGTCCCTACCTCCTAATGCCACCACATTCGGGGTTAGGTTTCAACATATTAATTTGAGGGGGACACATTCAGTCCGTTGCACTAAACAACAGAGTTTATTCACATTTCCCTAGTCCTTCCACTGATTTTTTTTTCCTGTTCCAGGATCCAATCCAGGATCCCACGTCGCATTGAGTCGTCATGTCCTCTTAGTCCCGTTCAATCTGTAACAGTCTTTGTCTTTCATGACCTTGATGCTTTTTTAAAGATACTGACCAGCTACTTTGTAGAATGCTCCTCAATGGAGGGTTGTCTAATGTTTTTTCATGATTAGATTGACGTTATCCCCTTTGGACAAGAATACCGCAGAAATGATACTGTGCCATTCTCAGTGTTTTGACCTTTGATAACTAAATGTCCCCTTGCACAGTTTTATCATACAGTTTTACAGTCTTAAGTATAAACAGTTGCAAAGATGTTATTTCCAATCTATTGTAAATATCAGCATTTAAAATACAACTGTTTCTTTGTTCTTTTAAATGTATTAATGGAATCTAAACACCAAAGTGATTTTACCCACCATCATTTTATTTGAAAACATACAAACAAAATCTTTTTAAACATTTAACATTGTACTCCTTCAATCTGTATTTCTAGTTCACTTCCCCCAGAGAATTTTGCCTTAAGGTAGTACATTTTTATACACGAAAGTCTAATGTTCCCCCTCTCAGACTTTTCTATAACAAAAATATACTCATAAGTTGAAATTAACTTTTACTTCCTGTGTCCACAAAACACTAATTATCTAAAAATATTACAATTGCTGTAAACAAATGATAAGAACAGAATAAATATATTAAAAGTTTTTTTAAAATAGGGGAGCCTGGGTGGCTCAGTTGCTTAAGCATCTGACTCTTGGATTTGGCTCAGGTCATGATCTCAGGGTTGTGGGATCAAGCCCTGCTTGGGCTCTGCACTCACTGGGAGTCTGCTTGGATATTCTCTCCCTCTGCCCCCCCCAAATAAATAAATCTTAAAAAATAAAAATAATTATTAGCTACAAAAGTAAATTTTTATTTAAGTGCATCTCTTAATGAAATGGATGGAATTTTTAAAAAGATTTTATTTATTTATTTGACAGAGAGAGAGAGAGATCACAAGTAGGCTGAGAGGCAGGCAGAGAGAGAGGGGGAAGTAGGCTCTCTGCTGAGCAGGGAGACCGACGCGGGCCTCGATCCCAGGACCCTGAGATCATGACCTGAGCCGAAGGCAGAGGCTTTAACCCACTGAGCCACCCAGGCGCCCGAAATGGATGGAATTTTTTTAAGGTATCTGTGGATAAATATTACTTATTGCTAGAAACACAGTATTCAACATCAATTCCATTCTGATTTTCTTTTTTATATACATAAAGACTGAGAAATCTCGTTCATAGAAATAAGAAGATGAGAGTTGACATAATTCCATGAGTTCCTTCTGAGTTATATACCAAAAATAAGAGTGATCTCCCCCAAAAACCTTTTTCCCATTTTTTTATTGCAGTGTAATTCACATGCCATAAAATGAACTCTTTTAAAGTATAAAATTCAGTGGTTTCAGTATATTCAAAAAGTGGTACAATCATTACCACTATCCAATTCCAGAATATTTTCATCTCACCAGAAAGACATGTCTTACACATTAGCAGTCACTTCCCACTCCCTCTCCCCCCAGCCCTTGGCAACCACTAACCTTTCTGTCTGTATGGATTGTGCTCTTCTGGGCATTTCATATAAATGGAATCATATACTATGGAGCCTTTTTTGGTCTGGCTTCTTTCACTTTGCTTAATGTTTTTAAGGTTTATTCTTTTTATGGCTGAATAAGACTCCATGGTATAGATGTACTGTATTTTCTTTATCCACTCTCAGTTGTTTCCACCTTTTGGCTATCGTGAATAGTGTTCTTATGAACATTTGTGTACAAGTTTTTGGGTGGACATGTTTCATTTCTCTTGGGTATATATACCTAGGAGTGGAATTGTTAGGTCACATGGTAACGATGTTTAACCATTTAAGGAAGTGCTGGGCTGTTTTCCAAAGTTGCAGCATCATTACACATTTCTACCAGTAGTGTGCAAAGATTCTAAGTTCTCCACATCCTTGCCAACACTCATTATTATCTTTTTTATTATGGCCATTCTAGTGGATGTGAAACAGTATCTCCTTATAGATTTTTAAAGATTTTATTTATTTATTTCAGAGAGACTGAGTACAAGCATGAGTGGCGGGGAAGGGACAGAGGGAGAAGCAGACAAACTGCTGAGCAGAGAGCCCCATGGAGGGCTCAATTCCAGGGCCCTGAGATCATGACCTGAGCTAAAGGCAGACGCTTAATGACTGAGCCACCCAGGCGCCCCTCTCTTTATAGTTTCAGTTTGCATTTTCTTGGTGGCTAATGATGCTGAATATCTTTACATGTCCTTATTGGCCATGTCTTTTCGGGTCTTTTGCCGACTTTTAATTGGGTTGTGTGTCTTTTTGTTATTAAGTTTCTAAGAGTTCTTTATATATTTGAGATACAAGTAAGTCCCTTATTAGGTGTGTGACTTGCAGATATTTTTCTCCCATTCTTCATGCTGTCTTTTCACGTTCTAAATGGTGTAATTTGTGGTACAATGGCTTTACATTTTCACGCAGTCTGATCTTTTTTTTCTTTTGTCACTTGTACTTTTGGTGTCCTATTTAAGAATCTATTACTCTAATCCAATGTCGTGAGGCTTTATAATTATTTTTTCTTCTAAGAGTTTGAGTTTTTATAGTTTTAGCTCCTGGTCTCTTGCCATTTCCAGATGAGTTATAGGATTAGCACATCAATTTCTGCAAGAAAAGCCCACTGGGATTTTGTTAGGGATTGCATTGCATCTGTTTGATTTAAAATGATTGATTTGGGGGGAGTATTGCTATCATAACAGTATTGTCTTCTAATCCATCAACGAAAAAATGTCTTTTCACTTATTTAGGTCTTCTTTTATTTTGCTCAGTAATGTTTTATAGTTTTCAGTGTACAAGTCTTACACCTATTTTGTTAAATTTATTCCTAATTTTTTAAATTACTTTATCGTAAATAGAATTGTTTTCTTAATTTGATTTTCAGGGTGTCCATGGTTTGTGTATAGTAATATAATTGATCTTTAAAATTTTTATTTTATTTTAAATTCTAGTACAGTTAACATACAGTGGTATGTTAGCCTCAGGTGCACAATATAGTGATTCAATGCTTCCTTGCGTCACCCAGCGCTCATCACAATAAGTGTACTCCTTAATCTCCATCATCTATTTAATCCAGCCCCCTACTCCTCCCCCCACCCCCGGTAATCATCAGTTTGTTCACTGCAGTTAAGAATCTGTTTCTTGGTTTGTCTCTTTCTTTTTTTCCTTTGTTCTTTTTTTTTTTTCGGTAGAGCTTGTATCCTGCAATCTTGCTGAGCATGATTACTAGCTCTAATAGGTTATTTTGATAGATTCTTTAGAATTTTCTACATATGAGATTATATCATCTATGAATTCTTTCCAATATGACTGCCTTTTATTTCTTTCTTTTGCCTAATTGGCCTGGTTAGAACCTCTGGTACAATGTTGAATAGAAGTGGTGAGAGTAGAAATCTTTGTCTTATTCCTGAGATTAGGGAAAGAGCTTTCAGGCTCTCTTTTTAAAAAGATTTTTATTTTATTTTATTTTATTTTATTTTATTTTATTTTATTTTATTTTATTTTATTTTATTTTATTTTAAAGGTTTTGTTTATTTGAGAGAGAGAGAGTGAGAGAGAGAAAGCGCACAAACTGAGGGAGAGGGAGAAGCAGACCCCCTTGCTGAGCAGGGAGCCCTATGCAGGGCTTGATCCCAGGACTCTGGGATCATGACCTGAGCTGAAGGCAGATGCTTAACCAACTGAGCCACCCAGGCACCCCTAAAAGATTTTATTTATTTGAGAGACAGAGAGAGAGAGAGTGGGCAAGAGAGAGAGAGAGAGCACATGAGGGGGGAGGGAGAGGCAGAGGGAGAGAGACAAGCAGACTCCCTGCTGACCAGGGAGCCCGACATGTGGCTCAATCCCAGGATCATGACCTGAGCTGAAGGCAGATGCTTAACTGACTGAGCTGCCCAGGCGCCCCAAAGTTTTCAGTCTTTACACCATTAAATTTTATGGTAGCTGTGAGTTTTTCATAGATGCCCTTTGACAGACTAAGGAAGTTACTTTCTATTCCTAGTTTGTTGAGTGTTTTCATCATGAAAAGATATTGGATTTTGTCAAGTACTTGTCCTGCATCTATTGAGATGAACATGTGGTTTTTGTCCTTTGCTCTATTACTATAGCGTATTATAAGGATTGATTTTCATATGTTGAACCAACCTTGAATTCCTGGAAAAAATCCCACTTGGTCATTGTATAAAATCCTTTTTATACATTGTTGATTTCAGTTTTGGGGTGCAGTTGACCCTTGAGCAACACAGGGTTGAAAAGCGTAGGTCTGCTTATATGTAGATCTTTTTCAATAAACACAGTAAAGTAGTGTAAATGTATTTGATCTCATGATTTTCTTTCTTTCTGATTTTTTAGAAAGAGAGATGAGGGGCAGAGGGAGAGGGAGAGAATGAATCCAAAGCAGGTTCCACGCCCAGTGCAGAGCCCAACATGGGGCTCGATCCCACAACCCTGAGATCATGACCTGAGCCGAAATCAAGAGTCGGACGCTCAACTGACTGAACCACCCAGGCACCCCTCCCTCGTGATTTATTTAACAATATTTTCCTTTCTCTAGTTTATGTTATTGTAAGAATATAGTATATAATACATATAACATACAAAATATGTGTTAATTGACTGTTTATGTTATTGGTGAGGCCTTCAGTCAAGGGTAGGCTATTAGTAGTTAAGTTCTTGGGAAATCAAAAGTTACAGGTGGACTTTTGACTACATGGGGGGATTGGTGCCCCTAACCCCTGCATTCTTCAAGGGTCAGCTATATTTTGTTGAAGATTTTTTATTATTGTGGTAAAATACACATAACATACAATTCACCATTTCAACCATTTCAGTGTGTCCAACTCAGTAGCCTTTAGTATATTCACACTGTTGTGCAATCATCACTGCTATGTAGTTCCAGAACATTTTCATCACCCCAGAAGGAAACCCCATACACATTAAACAGTCACTCCTCATTCTCCCCCTCTTCCTAGCCCTTGGCAACCACTGATCTACTTTTTGTCTCCATGGGTTCACCTATTCTGAATTTTGTTGCAGATTTTTACAGCTATATTCATAAAGAAGATTTGTCCGTAGTTTTTCCCAGGTGTGAGGCAAAAATGAAATTCTATTTAGAGAATGACTATTATAAATTCTTTATCGGTAAACATCCCATAAAGAGGGGGCCGAGCCTTTCTGCCAAACACGGTCATTCACAGGCTCCTTTGTATCCAATTCATTTGGCAAGGGAGGGAGGTGTGCAGAGAAAAGGAGGCGAGCAGTCTTTTAGCTTTGTCTCCCTTCTGTCTGCTCTGTCTGATCTGAGGGCAAAGAGAACATTTGTTCTCTTTGCCCTCAGATCTCCCTCTTCTGCTGCTGTGTCCAGCCCCTAGTGGCCTCAAATAGCCAGGTCCCGGGATTAGATCTCTGAGGTGTCTGCCCCCCAGCTGGGACCTTAGGCCCTGAGACCACTCTCACCGTTGGTTCCATGTTGAGTGCCCCTTGCCCACAAGCCCTACTAACTGACCAGAGGGCATCCACTTACTTGAGTCACATGTTCTTGTTTGCTAAAGCCTCCCTAAGTTACCCTGTCCAAATTCTCTGATCATGAGGAATGTCAAGCCCTGAAGCTGTTAAAAGAAAAAAAGGTGACTTGGGAGAGGCCAAGAAGGAGGTATTTCTGGAGAGCAGGGCGTTCTTCAGGCACTTTTCAAGTAATGTACAAAGGCAAGTTCGTTATTTGGTGAAGGTGGTTCAGGGAATGGGGGGTGAAATGTTATACTTCTACCCTCACAGTGCTCCTCAGAGCCTAAGTCCACCCTACTGCTTTGCTGGGAGCCAGAAGTCTCTGGAGAGACTTTCTGATGGGCAACATTTTTTTTCCTCCATGGAGGCTTCCTGGCTCACACTTCTCCAGACCCCAAAGACACTCGAAGGCTGGGGATGATGTCACTGGAGTGTTTTCAGATAGAGAGTTTAAGACTTTCTCTGACTTCATGTGCTTTGTGTTTACAGCTGAACTCAAATTTTACAAGACTTATGTTCATTTACCTTTAGTCAGAAATTCCCTTTCTTGGCTTCATTTCTAAATACACATGGGCCTCTAAGTCTTCTTGGCCATCAGGTACCTATTGACCAAAAGTGCCACATACCAAAAAAAAAAGTGCCACATACCTAGGTGGGACTAATGTGGCTGACATGTCCTTTGAAGTTCAAATAGTGTTGGAAATTAGTGCAGTATTGCTCACACAATGTCAACTCACATGTTTGAAATATAGTGTGTGACATTTGACAGACTCACGCACATGGAAAGGCAGTCACTCTTCTTATAGAACCAGAGACTCAGGAATAGGGGAGTGACTTCCCATCAGGGTCTGCTTTTTTGTTGAAGAATGCTATTTCTGGGGCACCTGGGTGGCTCAGTCTGTTGAGGATCCGACTCTTGATTTTGGCTCAGGTCATGATCTCAGCATCCTGGGATTGAATCCTGTGTGTGGTTCCATACTCAGTGGGGAGTCTTCTTGAGGATTCTCTCCCTCTCCCTTGGCCTTCTCTTACCGCTCATGCTCTTTCTCTCTCTCAAATAAATAATACATCTTTTATTTTTTTAATTTTTTTAAAAGATTTTATTTATTCATTTGACACAGAGAGAGATTACTAGTAGGCAGAGGCAGGCAGAGAGAGAGGAGAGAGGAGGAAGCAGGCTTCCTGCCAAGCAGAGAGCCCGATGTGGGCCTCGATCCCAGGACCCTGGGATCATGACCTGAGCCGAAGGCAGCGGCTTTAACCCACTGAGCCACCCAGGCACCCGAAATAAATAATAAATCTTTTAAAAAAGAATGGTATTTCCAACCCTAAGGCAAGCAGTGGAATATTTGAATAGTTTTGGAATTTTAGTAGGCAGGCCTACCCTCCACCCTTGCCTTTATTGTGGGGGGCAGTCCCCACTGAAGCCCTAAGCTTTTTTCTTACACCTGCATGGCTGATAAAAGTAATTTGCCATATGTACACAATGTACTTCTCCCTGAAGAGTATTCCAGATGGTTCAGGATTGGCCATTTTCATGGCCAAACCAGAGAAGGCAAATCCTGTGAGTAAGCTCCCACTTCTCCTGTTTTCACTCATAGCAGACCTTAGAACACTCTTTTCCATCGAGTTGGGTTGAGACCACAGAATCCTCAATTCAGCACCCCCAGCAATCTAGACCATTTGCCTGGAGTTAATATACAAAATAATAATAATGACTAACATTTTACTGAGGAGTTACGGGTCACGCACTGGCTCAGTGCAGTACATGGCATATTTTTTAAATTCTGTGACTATTTTATAGACAAGAAAACCAACGCCAAGGGAAGTTACCTTCCCAAGGTCAAACTGGCAGAACCTGGGATGGAATTCTGTTCTGACTTCAGAGACTGACCCCTCCACCATTACATTATGCCAATTCATTCATTCACTCAACAATTATTTAGTCAGCACCCATGAGATGTTGGCACTGTTCTAGGCAGTGGGGGTACAGCAGTCAGAAGAGCTCTATCCAGTAGAACAGGACACTGTGGGCCTCCTGGAGGAAGATGGCCTCTGTGGATCAATGACCCAACAGTGGGTGATATATCCATTTACTAGCAGCATGAGGGATCTCCAAAATGTGAGAGCTCCAAATTTGAGCACAGGGAGGGTATGAAAAACACAAGCCACAAAGGAGCAGTGGTAGAGTTTGAGCTCAGCTCTGGTCCCATCAGGGCTCTGTGTGCTTAGTATAGGCGGTGGCTCTTGCTTGAGGTGGAGAACAGGCCCATTCATCTCTATAACTCTATAAAGGTCAACCACCCGGGGCCCCTCTAACCATAGGCCAGCCTTAAGCTTCCCAAACACCGCATGTCTGCTTCTCTTTTTTGCCATCAGCAGCTGGATGTGTGAAGCTCACAGCTCCCTGCAAGGAACCCTGGGGCAGGTCACAGGTGGGGCTGAGCTCACCCTTCCTATAGATACGTGTCTCCCTTGTGAAGGGCAAGGAGATAGATCAAAGGACACCTGGGCCCAGTTGCTTGATAGGGAGATCCGGGGGAGCTGGAAAGGAAGAGGGAGGAGGGGACTGGGGCAGCCTAGAGCCATGCCATGATTTATTGGCTTGTTTTGCTCCTGCACTTCTGTTTACCCAGCTGGGCCTGCTGCTGCCCAGGGTACCGGCATGTGCACAGCCACTCTGGCCAGCCTTTGGGGTAGCGTCAGAGAGAGCTGTGGACTTGGCCAGCTCCTGGCAAAATTGAGGCAATTGAGTTTGTGTTTTCTATTTGCAAGTTCCCGGCCCCACTAGGCTTTTTCTCACCTCCATGGGGAACCCCTCCACACACAGAGACACACCCCAGTCTCAGCCTCAAGGCCCCTCAGCCCTTCTTTTCCTTGGTAGAAAGTGGTGTCACACTTACACGAGCAGGTAAACATCTGCCAACAGCCTCAAGCCTAATTCTTCTAGCATTTTCAAATGCTGGGCACCTCTGTAATTAATTCATTCAAGAGCAGATTGCCTCCGGAGAGGAAATGAAACAAATAGCTTATGGAAGAGTCGTAGATCCAAGAACATGAACCAAGTCCCGAGTCTAGGCCTGGCTTCTTTCGGCTAATTGATGAACAAAGTTAAAACAAATCCCAGCATCTCAATAATGCTTGCTGCCTGGCTTAAGGAGCAATAGAGAAGTCTTGACAGCCCCCAGAGAAGAATGATTTCAGAACTGTGTGTGTGTGTGTGTGTGAGCATGTGTGCGTGTTCATGCATGTGTATGTACAAGAGGGGTTGGTGAGGATTTCAGGATCCAAAGGGCCCTTCCAGGCACATGTGGTCAGTGGTCTGTCAGTTCATAGAGTCAGCTCTACTTTTCTTACAAACCAACCCAGTCTGAAACCAAGCAGAAGGAACTGGTGGCAAAGGGCTTCCGGGCCTTGCATAGGCACTGGGAGTGGTGCTTCCGAGTAGGGGCTTCGCAGTTAGACAAGCCTGATTGGGGGGTTGCAAATCCAAGCTCTGCTACTTATTAACTGTTTGGCCTTAGGCAAGTCACTTAGCTTTTCTGCTTCTTAGTAGAAGACTCTGTAACAGGGGAGTAATACCCCCTCACTGCATCATTGTGAAGATTAAGCACAAGAGAGTGCCAACCACGGAGCAACTGGTCTACCCGCTAATAATACCTGGGGCTGTGGTGGTCCAAGATGAGCATTCTGGAGAGCAGAGGTTGGGACCTGGAGAGCTTTAGCACTTTGGGTGCTCATGCCTAATGTTTCCACACTTCAGAGGAAAGTTTGGAAGGTGGAACCAATTTAAGCAAAAGGTGGAGTATTATTCAGCCTTAAAAAGGGAGGAAATTCTGACACCTGTTATGCATGATAGATGAAACTTGAATAAATTAGGCTAAGTGAAATCAGCCTGTCACACACACACCCGCGTGCGTGCGCACACACACACACACACACACACACACACACACATAATCGTACGATTCTGCTTATGTGGGGGGACCAAGAGTAGTCACATTCATAGCGACAGAAAGTAGAATGGTGGTTGCCAGGTGCCTGAGGTTAGGGGCAAAAGGAGAATTGTTTAATGTGCACAGTTTCAGTCTGGGAAGATGAAAAGAGGTCTGGAGAAAGATGGTGCACAACAGGGTGAATGCACTTAATGCCGCTGAAAATGGTTAACATGTCAATTTTATGGCCTTTCTGGTGGTGACGACCGCCCCACAAGAATATGCCCCTCACGAAGGACCTCCTCCACCCATCCCTGGAGGAGAAGAGGAAGCACAAGAAGAAGGAGCACCTGGCACAGAACCCCAACTCCTTCTTCACAGGCGTGAAGTGCCCAGGATCCAACAGAATCACTACCATCTTTAGCCATGCACAAACCATGGTTTTGTGTGTTGGCTGCTCCACTGTTCTTTGCAGCCTACAGGAAGAAGAGCGAAGCTTACAGAAGGCTGCTCCTCCAGACGGAAGCAGCATTAAAAGCACCCAAAACGAAGATGAGTGGAAAACTATCCCAATACACATACTTCGGATTTTAAAAAAAAGGTCAGGCCACCTGGGTGGCTCAGTTGGTAAAGCCTCCGACTCTTGATTTCAGCTCAGGTCACAATCTTGGGGTCTTGAGATCGTGCCCCACATTGAACCCCGCATCAGACTCTGCATTCCGAGGGGAGTCTGCTTGTCCCTCTCCTCTCCCTTACTCTCAGCTCTCTCTCTTTCTCTCCCCCTCTCTCGCTCTCTTAAATTGATAAATAAATACATAAATAAATAAAATCTTTTTTAAAAATGTCAATTTTGGGGCGCCTGGGTGGCTCAGTGGGTTAAAGCCTCTGCCTTCGGCTTGGGTCATGATCTCAGGGTCCTGGGATCGAGGCCCGCATCAGGCTCCCTGCTCAGCGGAGAGCCTGCTTCCTCCTCTCTCTCTGCCTGCCTCTCTGCCTCCTTGTGATCTCTCTCTCTCTCTGTCAAATATATAAATAAAATGTTTCTCAAAAATGTCAATTTTATGTTCTGTGTGTTGCCACAATTAAAAAGAAAAAGGTGGGGGGAATTACCGGAATTCAGGGTATACATGTGAGGAATGAGAGAAAAAAAGAAAAGCTCTGACAAAGGCCCCAGGGAAAGCCTTGCTGGGGTTCTACTATATTCTACCCTACTATGAGAGGGCAGCCAATTTCCATAAAGAGACAGAGATAGAGAAAACAGAAAAGAGAGGCAGGGGGCCTGGGGCTGTCAGCGTCAAACAAAAGCTACAAAGGAATGAAAGTTTCTGAGCTCTGAAAAGGCAGCAAGCCAGGAGAGAAGAAGGCTCCATCTCGAGACCATGGTCACCCCTGGGGTGGGTGAGTCTCCGAGTCCATTCGGGCCTTGGCGGTGCCCAGACCGGGAAACCTCAGGAGAGAACGAGGAGGTGGTTTGGGCTGGCCTAAAGTAAAAATGAAAGATTCGCAAATGCAATGGGTTCAGCTCCCCCCGCCCCCTTTGCAGGCAGAGTGGCTGGGACCAGTGGCGGGGACCTCTCTCCCCTGTCTCACTCCCCCTAGCCTCCACGGGGCCCCCGGAGGCTGCCTTCTCCTTCGGTTCAGCTGCCCGACTTCTCTGGAGAGGAGGCGGCAGGGGTGGGGGGTGTGGGGGGCCAGGGGGGCTGCCAGTCCTCACATTCCCAGGCGCCTACTTCCTCACCCAGCCACACTGCCCCTGCACACGTGGCCCCTGGCCATGTGGACACACCTGAGTCCAGGAACGACCCAAGCTGCAGGGAACCCAGCCCAGGCACGGAGGTAATTAGGCACGTCTTCTCTGCTCCTGAAGTAATGTTTGTCTTTCAAATTCTGCCAACCAAAATGGCTCGGGCTGTGATTTACCATCAGAACGTTATGTCATACTTCCTTACTGCTTTTATGACCAAGAAAGAGTCCAGGCACAGTAGCCATATTATGTCCTAGCAACCTCCTGCCTAAATTGAGTCACTATTTCTGGTCCCTGTCGCTGGTCAAAAATGACATCCAAGGGTAATTGCTGTTTTAGGGGCATATTTTAAGGCAAATGCAAAAAAAATAATGAATGTACCTATTTTCTGACTGAAATTTGCATCCGTCTTTTTACCCTCTCTTGGCAAACATGTTTTATGTTTATTTAAACGGTCCTTAATAAAAATGTACAGCTGCAAAGCATCTTACTACTCAATGCTTTCTGGTTAAGAAAATTGCCCATAATCACAGTTGACTTTCCTATTCATAACAGAATATTATTTTTCATCAGAGCGTGGCTGCGGCCCAATGTCAGAACGTTACGAACGCAGTGGGAGGCTTATCTGAGGTCGCAGGCACTTCATTCATTCATTCCTTCAGTCAATCAACAAACTGGTTTTGTGGACTTATTAGGCGGGGCTTTAGACCTTTTGGAGCAGAGGGCAAAGCACGTGCAGAGGCATGCGAGAGCATGGCAGGTCACTGATGTGACAAGAGGAGCCATTGTTAGCCACAGCTGATGTGTCGTGATTGGCTGTAAAATGTTACTGTAAATAATTTTTCTGATAGGAGTGAACGTACCAATGTTGCTGAGTGATTAACTGTACTTATAAGTTGGAATGGAATCAAGGTTATCCTTCTAACAATAGTGTCGCTCGTGCTGGCTTGCGTTTCAGTATGTTTTAATGAGAGAGAAAAGGGCCCAATTAATAGCTGGCGTGCCAAGAATTGTGTGGCCCCCAAGTACACCCATGGGGGTATGTCACACACATGAATATCATCTGTCAGTTGTATCGCAATTTGGAACTGGAGCAGCCCACAAGATATATGTTATCTGGGCGAGTGGAGAGAGATGAACTTGGGAAGGCGGGATGAGTAGGTGCAAGTTTTCAGAGCTGTAGTACACACATTTTCATTTGGATTGCCCGCAAATGTTGCATAGCAAATGGTTATTGATATCACAGAGTTACTGCTCATTTGTGAGGTTCCAGTATTTCCCCAGACACAGAGATGGGATCTTAATTAAAGTAGTGACTGTCAACCCGTTCTCGCAAATTTAGCTTGTCTTGGAGAACCCCTAATTATACCTCTTGCAATCAACTACTTCTAGCACTGGCCACATTGCATGTTGAGATCTTAGAAATGAGAATGTGATCCAAGAGGCAGTTTCCAGGTTAGGTTTCATGGAGTGATTGTATTGGGGACTTCATATGTCTTGGAAAACAGATGGAAATTCTCAGTAATGAGTCAACCTAGAAAAAGGAACTTACTAATAATGAACTTGATATGCTATCTCTCTTAGATCCCTGGAGGGCTCTTAGGTACAGAGGAAGGATGCCTATCTTGCCTTACCTTTCCAATATAAAATGGATCTCTGGACTTGACCAGAAGATATTAAGAATGATGCCTCATGTGATGTGCAAATAGAAACTGATTGACTTGGTGTTCTGATTGGAAGGGTACTCAAAATGTTTCCCTGCCCCTGAAAACACTCTCCCACTGGTGCTTGCTTTTCTAATATTAGAAATTGTGGTGGAAACATTTGTTTTAAAATGATGCTTTAGGGAGGCCTGGGTGGCTCAGTTGGTTAAGCATCTGCCTTTGGCTCAGGTCATGATCCCAGAGTCCTGGGATCGAGCCCTGCATCGGGCTCCCCGCTCAGCGAGCGTCTGCTTCTCCCTCTGACCCTCCCCCATCTCATGCTCTCTCTCTCTCTCACTCTCTCTCTCAAATAAATAAATAAGATCTTTTAAAAAAATTATGCTTTGTTCTTTGAACTATTTTTCTGCTTTCTATTTCTATGCTTTGGGATAGGAGGGTAGTTCTCTTAAAAATAGGAAGCGGATTCAGGAATGAATTGGAAGCCTGCTAGGATTGTTGTTAGGAAATCAGTTGTGTGTAGATGCGACCTCAGTAATTAATCAGTGAGCATCTAGCCGCCAAATATCTGATGGGAGGGAGGAGGCCCTCTCCTTTGAGAGGGGGAAATGACTCCCTTCTGATTGAAAGAGCACCATCCCAGACCTTCTTGCTGCTGACATGCAGATGTACATCTGGCTATAATCTCTCACTCCCTGCTAGCCTTTGCCAAGCTGTGTGGAAGAGAAATCCAGTTTCTCCCCCATGTAAAGAGACAGAGAGAAATTGAAGAGCGAGATAGTTAAAATTCTGAGCACTGGCTAGGAGAAGGAACATGCCCAAAGCAATAAAAAGACTCTCACTTAAAAACCGTGGCTGCAGAAATATTCGAGCTGTTTAAACAACTGGCAGAGTTGATTGAGGTGAAGGGAGTAGGAGTCTCCAAGCTCTGGACAGGACTTGATACTCTGCAGACCAACCAAGAAATATTTAAATTGTGTTCAGTCCACTCCAGGTTGATGAGCGGGATAGAATCAATGCTTGATCAAATTTGAGGGCATTTGTTTGCCTGCAGGTGTCCACGTTTCTATAAACCTGGCTCTAAATTTTATTGCATGTGGATTTGTTTTAAATGCAGTTCTATTTATAAAGAATGAAAGCATCACTGAATGGGAATATGTTCTGCTCTCTCTGAGCTGTCCAACCTAACAGGAGCCTATCATTCAGTCAGAGTGGTGGCAGCTTACCCAGATTGCATGACTAGCACAGGGGAGGAAGATGATTCCCTTTAAAATTTTGACTTCAGAACTTCATAACCCACAGTTCATAAGTGAGGGCAAATCCCACAGTGCCTCAAGCTTTGGATTAAACACTGCAGCCTTCTTTAAAAATGAACTTGTCCCTGGAAAGATTAACATATAAAGTTACTAGTACCTTAGTATGGTGGTTCCCTAAACTGAGTATTTAACAGAAGCATCTCACACCACACCTTTCTTATACTGAGGGCTTTCAAAATAAAGGAACGTTCAGAGAAGAGTATAGCAAGTACTTGTGTTCTTGCTGAGCAGAGTGGAAATACACTACTACATTTATTTTGTCTTCCGTTTTTTAGAGATTTATTTATTTGAGAGAGAAAGAGAGAATCTTCAAGCAGACTCCTCGCAGAGCATGGAGCCCGACATGGGGCTCAATTCCACCGACCCTGAGATCATGCCCTGAGCGGAAACCAAGAGTTGGATGCTTAACTGACTGAGCCACCCAGGGACCCCTGTCTTCCATTTTTTTTAAGTAAAAAGAATAAAATACGTAAGGAAAAGTTGAAGTTCCCTCTATCTCCCACTTCCTGTCAACCCATTCTCAGCATTATTTTCTGACATCAGTCCATGTAGGTACATACTAATCTAGGTCACCTCACTGCTGAACAGCAACCTATAGTACAACCATTGAAACACTTAATTTACTCATTCCCCGGTTGATGTATATTTAGGTTGTTTCCAATTTTTTTAAACTACTAGTCCTACCAGTGCTCTACATGTTCCCATGACACCATACCACTGGTAACTTTTGAGTTTTAAATTTTGCCTATCTGACAAGTATTTCCCTGAATACTAATGAGGTTGAGCATCTTTTCCTATATTTGGAGATCATTCCAGTTCCTTCTGTTCTTTGCCTGTTGGTATTCTTTGCCCATTTTTCTTTTGGGTTGATTGTCTTTTCAAAATCTATTTACTATATATCTTTTGGATACATTTTCTTTTTCAATTTTGTGTGTGGCAAATGTCTTCTCCACTGTATGGCTTGTCTTTAACTTTATAGTGTCATTGTTTTTCTATAGACATTTTAATATTTAATGCAGTCACATTTATCAGTCTTTTCTATTAAAATTTGTGAGTTTGTGTGCATGCATGATTAATAAATTCTTCCTTACTCAAAGATCACAAAGGTATTCTATTTTTGCATCAAAATGTTATAAAATTTTGCTTTTAACATTTAGATCTTTGGGGTACCTGGCTGGCTCAGTTAGAAGAGCATGTGACTCCTGATCTTGGGGTCATGAGTTTGAGCCCCACATAGGGTGTAGAGATTACTTAAATGAGTAAACTTTAAAAAAATAACATTTAGATCTTTTAATTCACTTTGAATTAATTCTCAGGTAGGATTAGAAGATGTTATCTAATTTTATCTTTTCTCACATGGATAATTTTAATAACATTTATTGAATAGTCTATATCATATCTTCCATGATTTATATATATTTTTAAGATTTCATTTATTAATTTTAAAGAGAGAGATCAGACATGAGTGGGGATGGGGAGAGGCAGACGGAAAGGGAGAAGCAGACTCCTCGCTGAGCAGGGAGCCCCATGCTGGGCTCGATCCCAGGACTCTGGGATCATGACCTGAGCTGAAGGCAGATGCTTAATTGACTGAGCCACCCAGGCACCCCTCTTCCATGATTTATAATCAATGTCTGTCATATACCTACTTCCCACAGGTTTATAGGGGTTATTTTTAGGCTCTTTTTCTATTCCGTTGATCTATTTATCCATCTGCCAATATGGCACTGTTTTAATTGCTATAATGTGATAAAGTCTTGATAATCTGCCCTCCATTCTTCTTCAAAATTGTTTTTTCCATTCTTGATGCCTTATTCTTCAGCATAAACTTTAGGATCAGCTTGCTAAGATCCATTAAAAATCCTGTTGCAATTTTGATTGAACCTGAATTAAATTTATAGATCAATTTGAAAAGAATTGACATCTTGATATTGAATCTTCTCATACATGATCACTGTATATCTCTGCTTTTTTTTTTTAGATTTTATTTATTTATTTGACAGAGAGAGAGAGAGAGATCACAAGTAGGCAGTGAGGCAGGCAGAGAGAGAGGAGGAAGCAGGCTCCCTGCCGAGCAGAGAGCCCAATGTGGGCCTCGATCCCAGGACCCTGAGATCATGACCTGAGCTGAAGGCAGAGGCTTTAAACCGCTGAGCCACCCAGGCGCCCTATCTCTGCTTTTTGAAGTTACCTTTTTTGAAAGTTTTTATGTCAGTGTAATTATGGATTCGCAGGACGATGGAAATGAAGTACAGTGACATCCCCTGTACTGTTCACCCATTTTCTCACAGTGGTTACATTTTTTTTTACATAGCTTTATTGAGGAACAATTGATATACCGAAAGCTGGATATATTTGATGTGTACAATTTGATGAGTATGAAGATATGCATATACCTGTGAAAGTATCACCACAATCAGGAGATAAGCATATCCATCACCTCTCAAAGTTCCTTCCTGCCCCTTTTTGTGGTTGTTGTTTTATGGTAAGAAACTTCACATGAGATCTATCCTTACCAAATTTTTAAGTGTAAAATGCTAAATTATTGACTATAGGCACAATGGTGTACTGCAGATTCCTAGAACTTATTTGTCTTTCCTAACTGAAACTTTATATCAGCAATTACATCTTATATAACTAGAGTACAGTGTCCAAACCAGGAATTTGACACTGGCACAATGTTTGTGTATGGTTTGAAGCCTTACTACCATATGTAGATTTGTATAGTCACCATTGCAATCAGGATACAGAACTAGTTTATCAACATAAAGATATCCCTCATACTACCCCTTTATAGTTACATCCACCCTGTCTCTAACCCACAGAAACAACTAATTTATTCATCTCTACAATGGTGTCATTTTAAGAATATTATATAAATGCAATCATACAGGGGCGCCTGGGTGGCTCGGTTGGTTAAGCATCTGCCTTCAGCTCAGGTCATGATCCCAGGGTCCTGGGATCCAGCCCGATGTAGAGCTCCCTGCTTAGTGGGGAGCCTGCTTCTCCCTCTCCCTCTGCCTGTCCCCCTTCTTGTGCTCTCCTTCTCTCTGTCTCTCTCTCTCAAATAAATAAGTAAAATCTTTTTAAAAAATGGAATCATACAGTATGTGACCTTTTGAGAGTGTCTTTTTCTTCTTTTTTTAAGATTTTATTTATTTACTTGACAGAGAGAGAGAGAGAGAGATCACAAGTAGGCAGAGAGGCAGGCAGAGAGAAGAGGAAGCAGGCTCCCCACTGAGCAGAGAGCCCGATGCAGAGCTGGATCCCAGGACCCCGAGATCATGACCTGAGCCGAAGGCAGAGGCTTTAACCCACTGAGCCACCCAGGCGCCCCTGGAGAGTGTCTTTTTTTCATCATAATTCCCCAGATATTCATCCAAATTGTTATGTGTATCAGTAGTTTTCTCCTTTTTATGGCTGAACATGAGTCCATGGTATGAACGTAGCACAGTTTTTTGAACCATGCACCTGTTGAGTGACATTTTAGATATCTCCATTTTTGATGTTTTCTCTTTGTTCTATCTTTTGTTTCTGTTTTTTCTTAATATTCCTGTGGGTTACTTGAGCATTTTGTAGAATTTCATTTTGATTTACCTACAGTTTTCCAAGAGTATCTCTTTGTATAGAGATACTATACTATACAAAGATTACTAACTGGTGTCATTTTTACCTAGTAAAGCAAAATGTGAAAACTTTGCCTTTCTTTACATCCCTTTACCTCCTCCCCGGTTTGTAATATAATTGTCTTGAATATTTCCTCTATAGGTGTGCTTGGGTGGCTCAGTTGGTTAAGAGTCGGACTTCAGCTCAGGTCCTGATATCAGGGTCCTGGGATTGAGCCCCGAGTCAGGCTCAGTGCTCAGCGGGGAGTGTGCTCCTCCATCTCCCTTTGCCCTTCCCCCTGCTCATGCTCCCTCTCTCTCTGTCACTCTCTACTTATAAATAAATTAAATCTTTAAAAAATATTTCCTCTACACACACTGATGAACATATTAGACAATATTTTTTTATTCAACTAGCAAACAATTTAGAAAACTCAAGAGAAGAAGGAAAGCTTATTGTATTTACCCTTATTTTTTGCTCTTTCTTTGTTCCTCCTTAATTCCTGATGTTCTAAGATTGCTTTTTTTAATTCTTTCTTTCTTTTTGGAGAACTTCTTCAGCCATTCTTTAAGTGTTGGTGTACTAGTAACAAATTCTTTTAACTTTCCTTCATCTGAGAATGTCTTGATTTCCCCTTCATTTCTGAAGGATGCTTTTGCTGGACGGAGAAGTCTGTGTTGGTGGTTCTTTCAGCACTTGAGAAATATTATGGCCACTTCCTGTGACCTCCACAGATTCTGATGAGAAGCCCACTGTCATTGGAATTGTTTTTTCCTGACAGGTAAAGGTATCATTTCTCTCTGGCTCTTTCAAGATTTTTTCTTTGTTTTTAGTTTTCAGAAGTTTGACCTTGTATCTCAGTCTGAATTTCTTTGGGTTTATCCTCTTTGGGATCCCCTAAGCTTCTTGAATCTGTAGGTTTATGTCTTTTGCTAAATTTGAAAATTTTTCAGCTAGTATTTCTTGGACTACTTTTTCAGCCCTGTTTTCTTTCTCCTCTCCTTCTGGGATTCTGATGCCATGAATACTCTATCTTTTCATATGATCTCATAGGTTCCTAAGACTCTGTTCTTATTTTTTTGGTCTACTTTCCCTCTGTTGTTCATCCTGAGTAATTTCCATTTTTTTATCTTCAAGTTTACTGCTTCTTTTTTTCTGTCTCTTCCATTCTGCTATTGAGCCCATCCATTGAGTTTTTATTTTTTGTTTTTTTTTAGCCCATCCAGTGAGTTTTTTATTTTGATTATTTTTCTTTCTCAGTTCTGAAATTTCCATTTGGTTCTTCTTTATATCTTCTATTTCTTTGCTAAGAGTGTTTTACCCTTTCTTTTTATATTTTTTATTACTGGCTCCAACATTTTTATGATGGCTGCTTTAAAATCTTTGTCAGGTAATTCTAACAGCTATGTCATCTCAGTCTTGGTATCCGTTGATTATTTTTTCTCATTCATGTTGAAATTTTCCTGGTTCTTGACAATGATTTTGATATTTTGGGTATATCTTATTATCGGGCATATATTGTTGAAATCTTTGGTTTTAGAAGGCCGCCTCTGACAATGTTCCAGTGGAGGAAGAAGACGTAGAGCCACATTATGGCCAGCTGGAGGTGGAAGTGTAGGCTCCCCACATAGTCGCCACTTTCACCATGTGAGGAGGGACCCTGTTACAGTCCTGGCTTCCCACTCAGCCCTCTCTGACGACACCCCAGTTGGGTGGTCGAGATACCTCTTTACAGTCTGGGGTGGGTGAAGGCCAGGCTATCCACTCTGCCTTTGCTGGCATAAGTTGGAGTGGGATCACATTTTTTTTCCTGTGTGTATTTAGCTGGAGTAGAGAACAGTTATTGTTAAAAGCTTTCAGTCCTAAGGGGAAAAAAAAGTTTTCTGTCCTACTGCATTGCTCTTTTCCTGGTACTTTGACTAGAGAGAGCAGGCTTTTGTTGGGACTTTTTTTGGTCTGTCCTTGTTGGTGTTTTGGGGTTGCCAGTTTCTTCAGCACCCAGTCTGGGATAGATGAGGCCAAAAGAAAACAGAAGGAACTTACTGATGTGTCTCCTCAGTTCCCAAGGTCCTTAGCCAGTCTGTCTGAGTCTTCTGTCCACCTATCAGAGTCTTCTGATGTTTGTTTTCTATGTAACGTGAAGTTTTTACCTATACTTAATGGGACAAATACAGAAAAGTACTCCTACATCATCTTGTCCTGCAACTGGAAGTACAAGGTCATATTTTATGACTTCCAAAATTTTTCATAAAAGTCTTACACAAATTTTGTGTATATGTATTTCTAGATCATTGCTAAGAATATATATTTTGATTAGTATCATTCTTTTTTTAAAAATTACATATCCTGATTGGTTGTTTCTGGTGTGTGTGTGTGTATTTTTTTATATGTGTGGTTTTTTTTTAAGGTTTTACTTATTTATTGTCAGAGAGAGAGAAAGCACAGGCACAAGCAGGGGGAGCAGCAGGCAGAGGGAGAAGCAGACTCCCTGTTGAGCAGGGAGCCTGATTTGGAACTTGATCCCAGGACACTGGGATCATAACCTGAGCTGAAAGCAGATGCTTAACCATCTGAACCGCCCAGGCATCCCTGTTTCTGGTATACTGAAATGAAACTGATATCTCATATTACTATATCCAGCACCCTTGTTGAATATCTCCATTTAATGGCTTGTAAATCCTATTGTGTTTTATATGCTATATTTTTATAATAGCAGAAATTGGAAATGAATGTCTGTAGGGAGATGATTAAATAAATTGTGGTGCATATATACTCTAGGATATACTAGCAGACATTAAAAGGATGACACAAGGATCCCTGGGTGGCTCAGTCGGTTAAGTGTCTGCCTTCGGCTCAGGTCATGACCCCAGGGTCCTGGGATCGAGTCCCGCATCGGGCTCTTTGCTCAGTGGGGAGCCTGCTTCTCTCTGCCTCTGCAGCCCTGCTTGTGCTCTCTCTCACTCTCGCTCTCTCTCTCTGACAAATAAATAAATAAATAAATCTTAAAAATAAACAAATAAAAGGATGACATAATCAATACTCACTGACATACAGGGAGGCATATGACACATTATTCCACACGAGAGCAGGTTACAAAATAACATATATATAGTATGTGCCCATTAATGTAAAATTGTATGTGTGAATGTGTTTGTGTGTGTGTGTGTGTAAATAGGGCCATGTGGGTAGTTTTGTTTTTCTACTTTGTTTATTGATCATTCCGTGTGTCTAAAACAGTGTTTCAGCAGGTAGCAGGCACTAATAAATGTTTCTTTGAAAGAATGAATGAACAAATGAATATTGAAAAATGCTTCCCAAAACGTTCGGAGTGATTATCTCTAGGTCTTGTGATTAAGGGTATTTTATTTTCCTTTCTTTTACATTTTGTTTGGATTCTTTTACAATGAGCATACATTCTTTTTATCAGGAAGAAAATTCTTTTCATTTCTGAAACCACCTCCACCCTCGTCAGTTACCTATGACCTCGAAGTACCCCTGTTTAGCTGAATTCAGAGCAAAGCAGTTGCTTTGCCATTGTAAATCCATATTTGGGCAGGAAGATCAGAATGATAGCAGAGAGATATGTTGGCTCTTGGAGAGCTGGAGGCAGGAAAAGTGAACTAGGAGGTGAAGACTGACAGGAGCCACAGGGAAGAAAGACTTGCGCCTTGCAGGAAAGCAAGGAGCAAAGCTGAGTTTGGCAGAGCAGAGCAGCGTAGCACACGAAGCTGGGAACCCCTTGCAAAACCTGGCCTAGGGGGAAAGGAGCCTTTGGAACCAGAAAGCACCGTGAGTTTTGCAATCTGAATTCTTGACTCACAATGGTGGATGGATTTAGGAGTTCATAAAAAAGCCACACTGTGGTTCCAAGATTGTGCTGCTCGGTATAGAAATGCCTCATTCCCTTTGGTGGTGGCAGTGGAAAAATGACGAAAGCCTTGTGTTTGAAGAAGTCCTGGTTCTCTATTTTTTCTGAGGCTGCAGGAGAAGCAAGTTGGATTACGTTCCTTGAATAATTGATTGGACCTACTTTGGAATTCCATGTGTGTGTTTGCTCAACCATGCTCTGTCCTCCCCTTCATTCCCTCACATTAGCCTCTTGCTCCCCATCACCAGAATATACCTAGATTTCTCCAACGTGGAAGTTTAATCTCCTGCTAGCATTTCTCCTGTACTGTATTATGCTAAATGAGTGCTCATTTCCTTCCTGGCCTTGAGTTACAAAATGCTCTCTTCTGTTGCCCAAGTTTTGGAAAGTGCAGGCTCCAGGAAAAGGGTGGTGGTAGAGATAGGGTTGCCAGATAAAATACAGCATGCCCAGTTAAGTCTGAATTTCAGATAACCAATGAATTTCCAGGATAAGTATATCCCAGATAGTGCATGGGACAGACTTATGCCAAAAAATTACTCATCCTTTATCTGTAATTTAGTTTGTTGTTTTTTTTTTTTTTTTGCAAAATCTGGCAACCCTAGGTAGAGAAAAAACTCATCTTGTGACACAAGCATTTTCTCAGTGTTTTTCATCCAAAATTTACCAGATGTTTCTTAGATGGACTTTCAATTTACAAAAGGGGAAATAACTAACTTATTAAGTCAAAATTAGACTGCAAATTAATACTGGAGCTGAAATTTTAAGTTCTCAACCTCTCCAACACATGATTTAATCCAGTGATCTCTATATCAGTAATTTATTGGCTAGAAGGAAGCAGGAATAGAGTTATCAGAAAGGCACATATTCCCAAGAAAAGAAAAATTTGAAAAGAATTTAAAGGCAATGACTGTTAATATTTTAATTTCCTTCGAACCGTGGACATGGCTATGTTTAGTCCCTAAAGCAGTGCTTCTCAAAGTGTGGTGCCTGGACCACCTCCACCAGAATCACCTGGGAAGCAGTCTGTAAATACAGGCAGAAGGTAAAGCCAATTGATCCTTTTAAGGATTGAGCCTATGGTCTTTCTCTCACTGGCACCACAATCGCTTCCTCCTTCATCTCCAGAGCTTTTATGTCATTCCACTAATAGCTTTTATCTGGAGGATCTCAATGACAGAGGGTTCGTGAGTTACTTTTAACATTTTGTTTTTTTCCACTGGACATTACAAAGGCAAAATTGTGAAAAGGCAATATTCTTAAAAGGCAACATTGAAGGTGGATTTGACATCCCCCTGACACACCCTTGGATTAAGGAATCCAAAATAACTGTTAATTATATGGGAAGAAATGATTGTCCTGGCCTATGTTAAATCACCAAATTTAATTTGACCTCAGAGGGTGAAGAAATCTCAGTCACCTTCATCTTGCCTTGGTACCTAGCCATGCCATAAAATCAACTCCCTAACTTCTCCTGGGCCTCCCTCCAAGAGAACTAACCATATCTTAATAATTTGGTACAGACTCACGGTGTAATTGCTCCAGGTCAGTATTGTACTGTATGAGATTGGAGAGCAGACATTATTGTCGTGAATTAAAAAGAATGAGGTCAAGAGGTACAACTCGACTTTCAAAGCATCCCTAAGACATATGTATAACCAGAATGACTTTTTAAATTAAGGAATAAATTAAGGAATTACAATTATTCTCTGGTAGAGCGAAGCAAAGCAAATGTGTTCCGTCAATCTGTCATTTCACATTTATAGCAAACAGTCTCACATTTGGTCAATTCCTTAATCACATGCTAATAAAAATAACAGAAATAGTTTGGTAACTCACCCCATGCTACTAAAATGCAAGTAACCCAAGATGGCTTGGCCGTGTTGTTCTCGTCTCATTTTATCACCAGGGACTCGATTCTTCTTAGTTAGCCTTATGTGCTGCCAGTTGATACTTGCCTAAATAGTTCCTTCATACTCAGAACATTATAGTTCCTTTTTCAGGCTTCAAATATTTCCACCTAATTCTAGAAATACGTGAGGTACGCCTGAAACGCTGACAGCTGTAGCTCAGACCCAAAATAGTCAGGCCTACTCTAGAAGACACATTGAGCAAACAGAACCAGGAGTTGGAAGGTGACAGCTGAACAGGCATCAATAGGAAATTGCCAGGTGCTCAGTTGATCCAGCAAGGGATGGGAACAGACAGATTCTATTTCTAGAAATAGTACAGAGGATGCCAACAAGTCATGGGATATACGTGATAGTACAAATCTTCCCTTCCATTTTGAAGGGAAGGTTCTCCATAACCTTAAACTTGCTGTGAAAATTAACATGTCTGATGAATAGTCTTTGACATTGACTTGTTCAGCTCTGATTATTTTCAAGTGACTTTGCTGGGTAGTTTGAAGGAATATTAAAAAGTTTAGGACATAGTCTTTACTCACATGGAGTTTTCACACCAGTTGGGAATCAAGGCAAATATGGAAAAGTCCTGTCTTATGAGAGTTAGGTTCCTGGTGAGCAAAAACATAATAATTTATAGGCAAAATACTCCTCAAAAGTTCCTTTGAAAGGGGCTACACGGAAGACGAAAATACCATTTTTCAGTAAGTCCAACACAGGTTTGTTTTTATTAATTCCTCCAACATTATACCAGATCACTCTTCAGTTGAGAACCAAGCCCATTGGCTTGCATTTAGGGCCCATGTTGAATTTGTAGAGCACATACATTTAATCATGAGAATCACTAGTGAGGGGCTCAACAGATTCACATCTTCCAGTTTAAGTTAACTCCAGGGCAAAGCAAAGTGAAATATGGATAGAATTACCCACACAGTTTCAACTGCATTCTCTCTCTCTCCCTCTCTCCTTCTCTCCTCTCTCCCTCTCTCCTCCTCCCCACCCTCTCTCTCAAAGTTTCTAAATATAGACGGATTCACATAAGAATGGTTTGCTTATATTGTACCTCTCTATACCCATGTACCCAGATAGGAAAGGCCATGAGAAGGTAAGCTTCACCACTTACTAATTGTATGACCTTGGCCAAGTGAACCCCACCAAGCATTCAGTCTCTCATCCATAAAATGAAGATAATAATTGCATCTTCCAGACAAGATCATTATGCCAATCAAATGCCAATCAAATGCAATCTCACAAAATGTTTCACCTACTACCTAATAACATAAAAGCGGGGCTCCATCTCATGACCCTGAGATCATGACCTGGGCCGAAACTGAGAGTCAGACGCTTAACGGACTGAGCCACCCAGGTGCCCCAAATTGTAAGATAGTTAAAGTATATATCACAGTGATTTGATGTACATGTACAGGGTGGAAGGATTCCCATCATCTAGATAATCAGCATATCTATCACCTCAGATATTCACTTCTTTTTTTGGTAGAACATTTAAGTTCTACTTTCTCAGCCAGTTTCAATTATCTAGTACAGTGTTCTCAACTAGAGTCACCATGTTTTACATTTCCTCCTCAGTCCTTATTCATCTTCTAGCTGAAACTTCATAACCTTTTACCAGCTTCTCCCTATTTCTCCCACTGCCCCCAGCTCCTCTCAACCACTTTTCTACTCTCTGTTCCTAAGAGTTTGACTTCCTTTTTAAGATTTTACATATAAGTGATACCGTGCAGTATTTGTCTTTACTCAGCTTGTTTCACTTAGCATAATGCCCTCAAGGTCCATCCACATTGTCACAAATGGCTGGGTTTTTCTCCTTTGTCATGAATGAATAATATTCCATGTGTGTATCACATTGTGTGGGTATATATATATTTTTCCTTTGTATACATTTATTGTATATATATACACTATATATATATAAGAAACACATATACAATACACATATATAAAGAAAATGTGATTATATATTTTTTTTCTTTATTCATTCATTCACCAGTGGATACTTAGGCTGTTTTCATATCTTGGCTATTGTGAATAATGCTATAGTGAACATGGGAGTACAGATACCTCTTTGATATCCTGTTTTTATTTCTTTAACTATATGCCCAGAAGTGGGACTGTTAGATCATATGGTAGTTCTGTTTATAATTTTTTGGAGGAAGCTGCATACTTTAAACTTCTGGTAGAATTCACCCCTGACCCCATTTGGTCCTGGAGTTTTCTTTGTTGGGAGGTTTTTGATTATTGATTCCTTAACTAGTAATTGATCTCTTCAGATATTCTCTTTCCTTATGATTCAGTCTTTGTGGGTTGTATATTTCTAGGAGTGTATTTATTTCTTCTAGGTTGTCCAGTTTGTTGTCAAATAATTATCCACTGTAGTCTTTTATGATCCTTTGCATTTCTGTGGTATCATTTCTAGTGTCTCCTCTTTCAATTATAATTTTATTTATTTGAGTCCTCTCTCCTTTTTCTTGGTAAGTCTAACCAAAGGTTTGTCTGTTTATCTTTTTAAAAACAAGCTCTTAATTTCATAGATCTTTTCTCTTGTCTTTTTAGTCTTTATTTCATTTATTTCTGCTCTGATCTTTGTTATTTCCTTCCTCCTGCTAACTTTGCAGTTAGTTTGTTCTTCTTTTTCTAGTTCCTTGAGATATAAAGTTAGATTGTTTATTTGAGCTTTTTTTTTCTTAATGTAGGAATAAATCGCCATGAATTCCCTCTTAGAATTACTTTTGCTGCATCCCATAATATACTACTGTTAACTGTTATAGCAAGTGGTTTATATGTGGTATATGAGATGAGAGAGACATGCCTTCTGTGTTGAAGCATTTCAGGGGAGGGAGACATAACTGGATGTGTGTTGGCAGGGATGGGTCAAGGGAGACATAACTGGATGTGTGTTGGCAGGGATGGGTCAAGGGTAAAGTGATTTTTGAACTTGAAGAGGACTAGGTGACATTGAAGAACTGGAAGGGAGGGAAGGGGTGAAGGTAGAATACAGAGAAAGCCAAGGTGTGGGCGAAGGGGGATGCTCAAGAGACCAGCTGTGAATGGAGGTAGGTAAGGAATCCTGTGTAGCAGAACATTAGGAGTTACTGTTGGAGAGGGTAAAAGGGGAGTTGGGGGCCATATGACTGAAGGCCTTGAATGCCAGGCTATGATTCTGGAAGAATTGTTTGAGATTTTTTCATGCAAGAGTGGTAGGATGATTAAACTTACCTAAATATACTTTCCAAGTGTAGCTCATCAAAGTCCAGCTCACAGCCACTTCTTATTGGAAGGCTTACTGGACCACTTCCCCTCCCGGATTTCACTCTTCCTTTTCCAAAGTCTGTTGACACAGATTGCTCTTCCCCTGCAGTAATTTTGACCTTAACCTTCTACTGTGTCTTCAGTATGTGGTGGACAGTAGAAGGTGGACTGGCTTCACTTTCCTAAGCTCATTCCCGAAGCCCCAGATTCAAGTTTTTAAAACATTTTTCTAAATATCTTTGCCTAAGTTAGTTGGGACCTTCCAAGCCAAACGAAGGCTGGGTGGCTGGACTCACTGGTGTAATGGCTTCAGAGAATGGAGGGCTGGCCAGGAAGAGATGCCCCAAGTGCTGCCCTATGGGGGAGACCAGCTTCCTCACAGCCCAGAGAAGGAAGAAAAAGAACCTCTGTGTTTAATCACAGCTATTCAAGAAAGCAGCTCTGCTAAGAGCAGCAGGCTCTGGGAGAAAAAAATGCAGTCTTTGCAAAGGAAACTTTTTTCCAACCTGAGGTCAAGCCCAGGAGTCAAACTGTAAGGGACTGGGAGGGAGAGCCTGGGTATGAAATGAAACAAGAGAGCCTGTTACAGGCCTGATTCCAAAGAACCACATCTCCATGCCTGTCACAGTCCATCTTCCCAAACACCCATCAAATGAAAGAACCCATCTGTACAGATCTTCATTTGTTCAGTGTGGAAGCTCTGTGCTTTTCTAATAGAAATGTACATGTTATCCTGGTTTGCAAAAGCCTCTAAACACATCAACAGAAGAAGTTATTTGAAATGGATTCTGGTTCGAACTTGTCTCCTTCCTCGTGTTCACAGTGATATCATCATTGACAATTTAGAACCTTGATACCTGCTGCCCCCCTCCCCGGGCCCCCACGCTGCTTTCTGGATTCCCAGCTGAAACTTATTTCTGGGGCTCCAAAATGACCTTTTCCTGATCCCCCACCAATGAGAGCCCCATCCCTCAGCCCACCCATCTTGTCCAGATGTCGAGGAGAAAGCATTCTGATTTAACTAATGCACACTAAGGTGTAAGTGAGGTCATATACAAACTAGCCCAGGTGTGTTTGCATTTCCAGAAGGGCCATCATAAGGAACAGAATTCTAAACAGTCAAATTTCCAGTGTTATTTTGGGGCGTTGTGTGATGAGACAAGTCTTATTGGGCCAACTCAAATATACCACATGGGTAACCGCCTCAGCCACGTCTGATGCCATTCCCTTCTCTTGGAATGTTCTGGCCTCTTCTGTCTGTCTCTTTCTCTCTAAGCCCTGTTTTTCCTTCAGGGCTCAGCTCAAGTCTTACCCATGAAAGCCTGCCCAGAGTGCACCTGGCTTGAATTTCTGCCCCACTCGGAAGTCGTTGCTCCTCACTTATTCCATCTGGGTTAGTTTGGTTTCCTCGAGCAGATCCCAAGCTCTGTGAGAACAGGAATCATGTTTTAAAACTTCTTGTCTATCTTCCACAGCCTTTGGCCTGGTGCTGGGCTCATAAGAAGTGGCCAAGCAATTTTTATAATAACAGTCATTGCTTTCCAACATGTTAGTCCAATTTGAGTCACGGTTACCCCCATAAGGTCGGGTGTCATTACTCCTGTTTTACGAGGGACTTGTTGCCGGGAGGACACTGTTGAAAAGGAAAAAGTTAATCTAAAATCTTACCTCTTTTCTATTTCTGAAAATTCTCAATTTGTCAGGCGATACGATACTTTTGAATTTGACCTCTGTGACCAGCACTGTGCTACTGGAAAGGTGAGAGAGGCATGGGCCTGGCACCCTGCCTTCAAGTCGGTCATGGAGAAATGCCTCCAAACCTGGTTGAGCAGCACAAATGCCTTGGGAGCTTGTTAACAGACAGAATCGCAGGCCATCCCCAGAGATTCTGACTTAATGGGTCTGGGATAGGGCCCAGGTCTTTTCTCAAAGCCACTTGAAGACTTCTGATAATCAGCCATGTTTGAAAGCTACTGCTACTGTGAACCATATATTTTTAGTGCTTGATAAGCCCATGGAGATGACTGAGTCACATGTTCTGTGAAGAGTGGGGGACACACTACTGATGGGACCCAGGCACACAAACTTTATTTTTATTGTTATAGGTTTATTTTAATGTATATTAGGAAAAAATATAGCCATTCCGTAAAACCATGATTTCACAGATACGATCATTTCCTTTTATTAAAGTGTACTTAATTCTGACACATGCTACAACATGGATGAATCCTTAAAGACATTACACTAAATGAAATCAGCCAGACACACACACACAAAAACAATTACTATATGATTCCACTTATATGAGATGCCTAGAGTAGCCTCAGAGAGGCAGAAAGCAGAATGGTTGTTGCCAGGGGCTGGGGAAAGGGGAAATGAGGAATTACTGTTTAATGTGCATGGACTTGGCATTTTGCAAGATTTGGGAGAGGGTTCTGGAGATGAATGGTGGTGATGATTGCACGGGAGTGTGAATGTACTTAATGTCACTGAACTGTACACTTAAAGGTGATTAAGATGGTAAATTTTAGGTTATATGTGTTTTACCACAATGAAAATGTATTTCAATGAAAAAGCAAGACAGAAAAATTTTAATTATGTAAAAGTAGACACAGATTGCAGATACAGCAGACATGAAGGTGCTGTGCAAATGACCGGTATTTGAGAAACATTGTTGTAGTTTACCTTTCTAATTTTTCTTAGGAGAACACCAAGACCCAAAGAAGGGGAGTGACTGCCCAATGACCAGTGTTACATATTGAGTCAAAGGCAAGGCCAGGACTAGCACCCAGGTTTCTTGACTCTGTCAATATTTTTCTTCATTTATATTGTCTGATTAGTTGCTAAAATATCAGGGTGAAGGTAACAGACACAGAAGGTACTCCATATATGCTAGATTGGTCAGGGGGAGCTTGATGAAGGAACTTGCCTTGTCGTAGGCCCTCAAAGATAGAAGGATGTGTAAAGTAGAGGAGATGGAAGTGGGCCACAAAAATAAACACAGGCCTGGAAACAAGAATGGATGTGGTTTGTGGTTCATACTGATGCAATGAAGCTGGAACCCTGGCTAGAGCAATAGGTTTATGTTCTCAAATAATCGAAGGCTCTCGAATGATAGGTTAATTTAGACTCGATAAAATAAGCAATAGGCAACCCCTGTAGAATTTTGAGCAGAGGTGTGACATGCCAAAGCCAGGTTTGTAGGAAGACTCATCTGCTAGTGGCCAACAGGATGGATAGAATGAAATCAGACCAATGAGTGGACTCTTCTAGGAATCCGCCATGGTGTGAGAAGAACCAGAGCTGAGATGGTGGCAGTGGGTACAAAGAGGCAGCAGTGAATCAAAGGCTGATTTAAAGGCAAGTCATAAAGCAGGACAACCAGAACTTAGTCATCTGCAAAAAGGCAGATGAAGGAAAGAGAGAAATCTAGGATGACTCCAAGGTTTCTAGGCCCGGATGATGGGGTCATGGTAGTGCCCTCAATGGAAATGAACAAAGTAGGGAGAGGAGATGCTTTGGAGCAAAGGTGAAACACTTGGTTTGGGACACAGGGAGTTGGAGGTGATGGTGGAACATCTGAGTAGAGATAGTCTCCAAGTAGCTTGAAACATAAGACACGAGATTGGAGTGAGGTTAGAGGTTAGAGGTCATTAAACTCTTTTTTAATTTTGGATGCTTTACACAAGGATGATCTTCCCATGACATATTCACTTTTATTTAGCATTAATTTAAAAGACATATTGTTTTCATAAAGAAATTGTGGTGTAAGACTTTGAACGCAAGGGAGCAAGTATTTAAGTGCCTTCAAAGCCAGAAAACATCAAGGAGAGGGTGGGAATGGCCCAAGTGAGTAATTATATTTTCTCTTCTGGAAAGAAAAGAGAGAAAAAACATGGTGTAATTTCCAGTTGTCCTTTCTTGGAGCTCTAGCGCATAGAAGGATTTAGTGTCCTTGTCGCCCAATGCAACCTTTCAAAGAACTGCTGGATGAGTATTTAGTAATGAACCTTTGGGAACACCTTGTATGGAATCCAGCTTCTCTGCAATTAATGCAGTATGGCAGCTGCCTGCATGATTCATATCAGAGCATCATGCAACGCCACGTCATTTGACAAAGTGGGAACAGGAGGATTGACAATGCTTGCTGCGTTGTCTGTTACACACTTGCTCCGTGGATGAAAGGCTATAATACCCCCTCAAGCATGACTGACAAAACTCTTGGATTTACTAACCTTCCCCCCCAAATCTCAGCTCTGATTTCTCTGAGTCAAATGAATGGAAAATGTCTGAGTTAGGGAAAACAGCAGGTTTAGCAGATGGTGTCGTACACTCTCACAGAGAGCAGTAGGGGAAACGGTTTGCTCTGGCCACATTTACAGAGAGGAGTTTTTCTTCTAAACTTGTTTGCTGGGGTCAGGGCTGGTCATCAGGGAAACAAGAGAAGTTTCCCTTCAGCCCCTTCACTTCTCTTCATGTCTTCTGTTTCTCTCCTCACGACGACTTTCAGTAGTCCACAGGCTTACTCCAAGTGCCAGAGCTACCCCACAGCACCCCCCCACCCCCGCAACGAGGCTTCTCTAAAAACTAATAATAACTACTGTGGATGGAGAATTGACAGTGTGCCAGATGGACATTGGGCTAGGTGCTTTATATATGCATTATCTCATTTAGTCTTCAAACAGACTTGTGAGGTAAGTAATTATTATTCCCCTCAGTGTACAGATCAGGAAAGTGAAACTTAATAGGTCTCAATAAATTCCACTAAAGCACAAACCCAAATCCAGCGCTCATTCTACTACATTGATCTTGGTCAAAGAGTAGGAGGAAAGAAAGGGGTATAACCTAGCCAGCCAAAGCAGCCACATTGACCTTGGCAACCAGTAGACTCTCATCTCACATCATATATTGAGCAAGGAACTTCCCGGAAGACTTAAATCTACCCCCTGAGACAGACTCCATGGCTGGTCTAAAAGGAAGTAGAAAGATGTCTTCTACCCTTGACATGGGTAAAGGTAGAGTTTTGATTTGACAAGAAGTTTATGGTCGTTCTTCAGATGATTTCAGATGAGAAAAGTATAACACACATTTTCCTTGGGCTTTGCAAATGACTTCAAATTTGCACTTTGTTTCTATCTAGCTCTTCCCATGACTGGTCTGTGACAGAACCTTAATGCCAATATCCCTTTCATAATTTCTTTCTGCTGATATGTCACTCTTTTTTCTCTTAGTTTTTTAATTTTTAAAATTAACATATAATGTATTATTTGTTTCGGGGGTACGGGTCTGTGATTCATCAGTCTTGTGCAATTCACAGCACTCCCCATAACAATACCCTCCCCAATGTCCATCACCCAGCCACCCCATCCTCCCACCTTCCTCCCCTCCAGCAACCCCCAGTTTCTTTCCTGAGATTAAGAGTCTCTTATGGTTTGTCTCCTTCTCTGATTTCGTCTTGTTTCATTTTTTCCTCTTTTCCCCTATGATCCTCTGCCTTGTTTCTTAAGTTCCACATTATCATATGATAATTGTCTTTCTCTGATTGACTTATTTCGCTTAACATAATACCCTCTAGTTCCATCCATGTCATTGCAAATGGCAAAATTTTGTTTTTGGATGGCTGTGTAATATTCCATTACACCACACACACACCACACCATATCTTCTTTATCCATTCATCTGTCGATGGATATCTGGGCTCTTTCCATAGTTTGGCTATTGTGGACACTGCTACTAAAAACATTGGGGTACAGGTGCCCCTTTGGATCACTGTATTTGTGTCTTTGGGGTAAATACCCAGTAGTGCGATTGCTGGGTCATAGGGTAGCTCTATTTTCAACTTTTTGAGGAACCTCCATACTGTTTTTGAGAGTGGCTGCACCAGCTAGCATTCCCACCAACAGTGCAGGAAGGTTCCCCTTTCTCTGCATCCTTGCCAACATCTGTCGTTTCCTGACTTGTTAATTTTAGCCATTCTGACTGGTGTGAGGTGGTATCTCAGTGTGGTTTTGATTTGCATTTCCCTGATGGCGAGTCATGTTGAGCACTCTTTCATGTGTCTGTTGGCCATTTGGATGTGATACATCACTCTTAAGAGCTACGTAAAATCAGAGGGGCACTGGGAAAGCTTTATGATTTGCACTTATCCTCCTGTTAGAGTGTAAGTCCTCTGAAAGAGTAGACTATCGTTTCTTCTTGAATTACTGCCCAATTCCTTTTTGGGGTTAATTCAACCCATTGGTTTCCAAGATGGAGGCTAAACACCATGATTCTTGGTCATGGTGAAGACGAAAAGGGGCAAGGGCCAGCCTGCAGTTGCAGCTCTGTAAGGGGACAACCAAGAGAAGCCTAGGCTCCTTTCCAAATTTACGAAGGGACAGCACTGGTCCTGAGCACAGGGCTGTCTGTATGCTTGACCAATGCAGAGATCAAACCAAGACCCTTTTTCTTCTGCCTATGATTTGCAGGAGGCTGAAGGAGGGTTTAAAAAAATATATATAGTAATAATGAAAGGACTGGCCTACCTTAGGGGAAGCTGACCACTGCTGACCCACCTTGAGTAGGGCTGTGTTTCAAGGCAATTTGTCCAGCAGCAGAAGGGGCTCATACTGAATACTTCACACTCTCTCACTTGTCCTCCCTGTGCCCAACAAGATGGCCAGCAGAAATGAAGGGAGATGTTTAGCCAGAGGAAGGCATTCTTCTTTGTTTATTTACTTTTCAATAAAAAGTTAAACCCTCAATTTTACCCACTTTGGTATACCCTGAGTTTGGCATTGTACCCTGCAAGAGATACTCTTTGACCACCAACTTTCCTAATCTTCAAACCATAGAAAGACAGGGCCAGAAAGGAGCTCCTAACTCATCTAGTTCTACCCTTAGTTGCACAGATGCAGGACAGAGAGGCTCAGGGAAGGAGGTGGATTTGCTCAAGGTCATGCAGTGAGTTAGTTGTGGGCTAGAACCCAGATGTCCTGACTCCTGGCTGAGTATTCTTCCACTTCACTGCATTGTATCCTCATCAACAGCAGACCTCCGATTAAGGACCTCTTGGCCTACATCCATTTCAGGTTCCAAAGTATTCTCCTAGCTGGCTTTTGGGACTCACTTGGTAATCCAAGGCCGTTTGGATAGTGCCTAAGTGTCATCCTGGATTGTTCTTCCCAGATCAGCTGCAATCCAGGCCAGGATGGAATACTGCCACAAAATCAGTCCTCCCTGGCCTCTACACTATGAGTAAAGGAAAATGAATGTCTCCGTCTTCTGTCTGGGGCTTTCAGATTGCTGAACAGATGTCTGTCTCAAAATGACTCCTTAGCTACCAGGCAGGGGAAAATATCAGCTACAAGCCCTGATAAGGGGCACAAGCTTTTCGAGTGCCAAAGAGCTGCTGTCATCTACTTCCCTCTCCCCCACAGGACCAAATGTACAACATGGTGAATTTCCCTCGTCGAAGAGGATGTGTACAGACTCCCCTGACTTGAAACAGCCTAGTGAGCCCTGTATTTTGGAAAATTGGCTTTTAAGCCCAAGTTTGAGTTCCTCTCAGAGGACCTTACCTGTTCTTCTACCAGGTACCAGATTCCAGTTTTTCCCATTCACGTGAAATAATCAGTATTTTTCCAGTCCTGACCAAAAAAGGGAAAGATTCCACTTCATCCAGCCTGCCATATTCCATATATTTCCATGCTTCACCTCCCCTCATCCACCAGCTTGTGGCCCCACATGGGCACTATTTTGGGAACTAACCTAAGAGAAAGGATGGTGGCACTGGGGTGAGGAATTTGAGAAGGGATTCCTGCGTCTAGTGCTAGGCCCAGTACAAGTAACGCTCGGGGGTTACCACTCAAGGCTGCAGGTGTTTAGTTTCTGCTGGGGCTACTTTCAGTAGCACAAATATAGCAGGAGACACAAGTCGGAGCACGTTCCTCAGGAAGGGCACATGACACGTGGCCACTCACTCAGCAGGGCCAAAGTTACTCCTCTGTAGAGAATGGCAGCTGCTCTGCTGAGGCCCTCTGGGGGGGCTGGGCAGCCTTCCAAGATACAAAAAGTCATTTAGTCTCCACCACACCTTCTGCCATCAATAGAAAAGTTCTGGCGAAACTCTCTTTCTCCTACACAGTCCATGTCAGGAAGGGCCCTGTGTCGACTCTGTGGGATTTGAGGAATATGCTTAGGACCAGCTTTAGGCAAAGCAATGGGTGACCATCTCATGTTCTGATGCAAAGGGGTATCTGATGGGGCCTTAATCATCTCTCCTGCGCAGCCATTATGCTGTCAGAAATCTTAGACCAGACTGCCATTTACTGTCTGCCTCTCCACCATTTCCTTCTAAGGGAAACTATGTGGTCCACAGTCCCTTGCTGAAGAAAATGGCCCTAGAATATTCTTTGAAAATGGAGTGGTGACTTCCTAGGTCATGGGTGGGCACCTGACCCAAGGACAGTTAATCTGTCAGCTGGTGGATGATGTTTTCATGAAGTGGCCTAGCAAGAACAAATGTACTCTGTAGGGTAGTAGCAAGTAGCTTGTCTTCCTAGACACACAACTTGTCTCCCTAGAAGTTAAGTGGGGGGAAATACTGAGATTTTCAGTTTCTTGGCAGCAAGAGTGTAAGTGAGAAGACACTAAATCAAAGCAGAGACCAATTACAGTGTCTTTTTTTAATGGCAGGGTATTGGATAATATTCTGGCTATTGAGGAGATAATGAGATTTAATCCCTAGAACTATTAGTTCCTGAATGATGCCAAATCTTGAGTTCCCATGAGAAGTTTTGGAGGGACATTCATTTGCCTTCATGTAGTTGGGGATCAGGCTGAAGTATGCAAAAAAGGGATCCTTCTTCTGTTGAGGGTGATGGGGGAACATTCTTAGCACCAGGTGGGCTCCTTTCCCTCAGAACTCAATATACACTATGGATAAGCCTTGGTAAATGGACCCAATCTCTTACATGTTGTCGAGAAGTCCCATCCTTAGTCCTTTTCTCCTAATCCACCCCTCTGCCCAATTCTAGTCTGATTGACCATCATTTGATGTGTCCAGCTTCTCATCATGGTGGCAGAAGATCACTCTTTTTCTGAGTGGGCATTTTAACCCAGGGCAGTCCAGATGGACAATGCATAAGGGGCTTCTTCTGTCACCTTGCCTAAAATGGGCATGCCAAATTAGCTTTTCCTTCAGATCTAGGCCTACATGATTGCAGATACCCAACTCAATTTTCAGGCCTTGAACATGGTACCCACACAGACTGGTGAGGGCACAAAGCCAGTGTTGACTTGTTGCAGCCCCAGAAGCAGGAGGTCTTTCTTGGGAGAATAAGCATCCTTCCAAGCTTCTTGCCAGAATAGCTGCCACGGGTGGTTTTCAATACTTCACAAGTCACATAGACACTCTATGTTTGGGCTCAATATTATGGACAGGACTCTGGAAGAACCTATCCTTGACTTCACCAAAAGCCAGCCCTATCATCTGTTTTTAATCTGGGCTGAATTAGTCTGTGATGGGAAGCAGAGAAAGATAAATGATACAAGGCCACTGTTTTCAAACCTCTGGCAATCCTTGGTGGAAAAGATTTGTGACACTCACATGTTTGTGCCATTGTGTGGTGAGAACAGACTAGAAATTATTCTAGAAAAGGAACCTAGATTCTAAACTCCTCTGAATGGGTCCATTTGAAGCAGCTTCTGAAACCAACCTCCCCATTTTTGCTGTTTACAATGGCAGGGAGAGTGGGTAGGCCCACAGTGATGGGGAAATGGTGCTGTGGCGGACATCTCTCAGATCTCTGCAGATGGTGTGAGACATGACCATGGAAGTTCTGTGATGATTCCAGGTCCTGGTGAACTATGCCAAATAAGGAAGAATGAAAACTTTGAATTTAATGTACCCCTTGATTTTTCTTAGTGTACTAGGACTTCATGGAAAATTCTAGAAATGGAGGAAAAGAAGAAAGTATAGAAACTGAACACGTAAATCACACACAAAATAATACTGCACATATTTCCTGGCCTTTTCTCTACCACTTATGAACTGAACAAGGGTGAAAATGACATCTTGTCACAATTGAAGTGTTCATATGCTCCTTTACTTTTTGGGCCATCTGAGTAGCTTGCATCCTAAAGTCAAGAGTGAGTAGGGAGGCACTTGAGTCACCTGTGGCAAGGCCAGGCTTCAGTAACTCTGATCAAGACAAGAGAAGCCACTTGACCAAATGGTTCTTCCTTCTTCCTTAAGCACCTCAGAATTCATCTGCACTTGCTTGCCTCCTCCCTCATTGGCTCAGCAGCCTGGGCTCTATGCCCCATCCAGCTGTTACATGAAGAGCTTCATTAGTCAATGGCCTTCCTCTCCAATGTCCTTGCTACCAGATATGAGTGAAATCAGGTTTAATGATAGAAAGATAGAACGTCTGAGTCAGAAAGGACCTTAAAATTCACTTTGCCCAGAAGAATACTAAAAAACACCGAAGAAATCACAGAATTAGCAGATCACCATTTTGCAAGCATCATCTTACTAATGGATTCAGGCAGTGGTCATCGATACGTGCTGAAATGCTAGGGTATGTTTGTTTGCTTTCTTGTTTATGTTGGTGTCTGCCTGATTTCTCCATTGTTAAATTATCTTTTCCCCTTTGAAATTACAAACCTAACATCCACAGTCAAGCACACTTGCATAATGTGCCCCTTGATGCAGTGCACTGGTAAAGACACAATGTCATTTATGTAATAATTTTGAATTAAAAATCAAGAAAAATGCACCTTTTTGCACACACTGGGAAATTAACACCCCAAATGGAGAATGAGCTGAGCCAAAAACTGGGATTGGAGTCCTTTTTTTGTGATCTTTTGGTGAGCCGCCTAGTTCCAACCATGATGCTGCTGCTGCTGCTATTGTCATGTTCATTTTCTTCTCACCAAATGCTGTTATGAGCTCCTGCTGTGTCCTAGGTACTGTGCTTGGCACCCTGGAGTCATCACTGAATGAAACATCTCTACATTCTTGGGGCTTCCATTCGTGGTCACATTATTTCATCTTTTGCCTTCTTCATTCCCATTCTCATTATTGTCATTTCGTCGTATTTGCTTTCTTTTATTTTTATTTGTTTTCACCTTCACAAGGCCATTTCATCTAGTCCTCTGTGCCCCCATGGGTTAAATGCAATGGGTTTATTAAGGAGGGCACCTGACGTAAAGAGCACTGGGTGTTGTGTGCATCTGATGAATCTCGGAACTCTTCCTCTGAAACTAATAATACACTATAGGTTGGTTAATCGAATGTAAATATAAATAAATAAATGCAGTGGGTTAAATGCTCACCTTCTTTTAAATTTGTGGTCCTGTGCAGAGACTCCTAAAGGGATATATCTCTAGAGCCTGGCACAGAGTAGGAGCTTTATAAATATTGAATTAATAAATGTGTGCACCTGTGTGCATGCCTGTTGAGACTGTATGTATATTACCACTCTACATCTGTCCTTTAGCTCAGTCTATCCCCCTTGGAGCAGCATCTCCTTGTCTCCTATTATCCTTTAAGGCAGCCTCATTTCCTCACTGACATCTCCCAGGAGGATCTCCTCCTCTTCACAACCAAAGCAGTTACCGCTCATTTGATTCTCACCACGCTGGTAGGTTCCTTCAAGGTAGAATAATTTCCAGTTTCCCAGGGAGCCTGCGGAAACAACAATGAGCAGCTAATACAGTTTCAGGCCCTGAGAAGAGGAAGTGACCCCTTGACATGCAGAATTTTTCTGGCCTGGTCACAGGAGATTGATTGCGATTCTTCCCCCAACCTGCTGGTATGACTCTGGGCAAGTCTCGGGTCCTTGAAACTCGGTACATTCACCTGTACAATGAAGGGGTTGACCTCTGGCCACTGGAATCCTTTGCACTTTTCTATCTATTAGGCTTGATTCCTCCTGACTTCAAGAAGGAAGAAGTAGCCGTGACCAGAGGTCCAGTGACCTCTCAAATGGCCTTCCACATCCCCATGTCTGTGCCCTATCCTAATTAAAAATGCAGAGCCAGACACTTGGCTATTGGCCATAATTAAGGCAGCCAAATGAAAAGTCTAGAATTAGAGCCCATGCCCCATGTATAGAAAGGATTTTCCAAGCCTTGAACTGCATCATTTTCTCGAGAGGACACAAACAAGTGATGTAGGGGTAGGGGAAGGCATTTTCCCTTTTTAGACTACTGGCTCATACAGAAGCCCTTCCAGAGTCCAGGAAATGACTAACTTCTGAGGTAGGACTTGTTTCTCCTTTTCTCTCCTCCCTGCTTGACAGCTCGAGGGCATATTAGAATGTGATGTGACAAGCCAGGTGACAGAGTAGCTGAGATGGTTCACTCTGGCATCAGGCAGACCTGGGTCTTCGTTTTGGCTCGATCATTTGCTGGCTGCGTGACCTTAGCCAAGTTGCTTAACCTCTGACCCCTAGTTTCCTTACCTAGGAAAGGGAATGATAGCGGTGCTACCTCATAGGGTCATCGTGCAGATTGAATGACGTGATGTGCTTAGAATAGAGCCTGGCACTTAGTACGTGCTCCATCAGGCGTAGGGAAAAAAATTTCCAAGTCAAAATATTGGGACACAAAACTACCTATGTATATGCTTTTAGGGACTCAGGGTGATAGATGTTTGAAGCGGGCTGTCCTAGAAACACCCGTCTCTGGGACTAGGAGATATATATCTTGCATTCTTCGCTTTGTCAGCAAGCGCTGAAAACTGCCCAGTGCCTTGTCCCAAGTGCGATCTACCTCTTGCTGGGGGGAAGAACAGACATGCAGACTCTAGGGCCTGGAGGAAAGCTCAGAGAGCAGCTAATGCAATCACCCCGCTCCCCGCTGGCACCGTCACCCCCATAGCCACCCAAAGAACCCAGAAGCTTAGAAAGAGGGAGTATGGTGCACCGGGTCCCGCACAATAAACTAGTAGTGGAGAGTTGGTTGCCACCTCTTGACCTTTCCCCTGAATCTTATCTAAAGAAGAGTTTAGAAAGAAGATCTATGCATAATGATGTACTGTATGTTGGCTAAGTGAACATAGTAATAAAAAAAAAGAAAATGTGTGCAGCACAAAATAAATGAAGGAAAAAGAGAAGAAGAAACCCACAACACCAGGAGACATAAGCCAGTCCCTATATATCACAGTTTCTCGTCCTCAGCACTAAGGACAATCTGGGGCCAGATAATTTTTCACTGCGGGGCTGTCCTGTGCATTGTAGGATGTCTCGCAGTGTCCCTGACCTCTGCCCATTAGATGCCCGTGCATTCCCCCCACCCAGCTGTGGCAGCCGGAAATGTCTCCAGACATTGCCAAATGTCCCCTGCTGGGGGAGGGTAGCAAAATCATCTTAGATCGAGAACCCCTGCCGGATAGAAATGGCCCTGGAACTGTTTCCTCCTCAGCCTTCTTCTCAATCTTAAGTCTTCTGTCTCCAGTGGGGATACCATCTAGCCCTGGGGTGGACCGTCTCCAAGTGCATGTCTCTAGCTTGGACCTCTCCTGTCTCGTCTATCCACTGCCTCCTGGACGTCTCTCTTATCCATGCAACGGGCACCTCGGACACTATGTCTGACACCAAACTCCTGATTCCCGATCTTACCCTCTTCCCGTCTCATTCTTGCCCACGTTCATTCATTCATTCCTGTGTTATACAATAATTCACACCTGCTGTATCCATTTCTTGTGGCTGCTGTAACGAATTACCACAAGCTCAGTAGCCTTCCAACAACAGAAAGGTATTCTCTTGCAGTTCTAGAGGCCAGAAGTCCTAGATCAAGGTATCAGCAGGACCACACTCTCCCCAAAGGCTCTGGAAGAGAATCCTTCCTTGCTTCTTCCGGCTTCTGGTGGCTCTAGACCTTCCTTGGCTTGTGGCTGTGTCCTTCCGGCGTCTGCCTCTGTCTTCACAGGGCCTCCTCTTCTCTGTGTCTCTCTTCTGCATGTCTCTTATAAGGACACTTGTCACTGGATGTCAGACCCAACCATATAATCCAGGATGATCTTGTCTCAAGATCTTTATTATATCTGCAAAGACCCTTTTCCCAAAGAAGATCACACCCACACATTCCTGAGGTTAGGGTATAGACATCTATCTGCTTTTTAGGGCGCCACTGTTCTCATTCAAGGCACCATGCCCACGATGCACCAGAGGTGTCCCAGGCACTGGGGACACCGTGGAGAACAAAGTCCCTGATCTCATGGAAACTGTACTATATTGTAGACAGTTGCATAATAAAGACATGGGAAGGTCTGGGGGGAGGTGCTAGAAGCAGAGGGAACAGCAGGCACAAAGGCCTTTAGAAAGGCCCCTTCTTGGCATGTTTGAGAAAGAGGCTAGGGGGACTGTTGCATAGGGAGTGAGTGTGGCTGGAAATGTTTGGAGAGGGTAGCAGAAACCAGAGCACCCAGGAAATTGCGGGCCTTTCCGTGGCGTGATGAGAAACCACTGGACCGAGGTCTAGAGATCAGGGGGGTGACCTGGCCTGATGGGTGTTTTGGGAAGGTCAGCCTGGCTGCTGTGTGGACAGTGAAGCGTGGCACTAGGGCACACACACAGGGACAGGTGGGGACTCCAGCCAGTGGGAAGGGAGAGATGGCATCGCCATCCAGTCGTTCAGCCCAAAAGCCTGGGAGACATTCCGGATTTCTCTCTCTCCCTCTCCCCCACATCTGATCCATTGGCAGATCCCGTTGGCTTCACGTTCAGAACATATCCAGGGGCTGCCCACTTCTCAGTACCTGTGACACTACCATCCTTGTCCAAGCCATAGCCATCTCTTGCCTGGCCCACCACCATGGCATGCTAACTGGTCTCCCCACATCCAACCTTGCCTCCCTAGCGTAGCTCCAACACAGGAGACCAATCTATCTTTTAAAAGCATGAATTGGAACGTTATCCCCGACCCTGGCTTAAAACCCTCAGTGGTTTTCCAGTACTCTTAAAATGCAAACACTCTATCATGGACCCATTATCTGGCTTTCCCATACCCCTCCAACCTCATTTTCTACCATTCTTACCCTCACTTGCCACATTCCAGCTACTCTGGTCTTCTTTCTGTTTCTTGAACCCTTTTACCCTGTCCTTACCTCAGGGCCTTTGCACTAGCTCTTCCCCTAGAGAGTAATATAGGTGTTCTCAGCTGCTATCACCTCCTCTAAGAGGCTTCCCTGATTACTCTTATAAAAGTAGGACCCCAACAGTCATCCTATTTTCTTTTGTTTCTCTCAGAGCATTTATTACTCTCTGAAATTAAATCAGGTATTTAATGAATTATGTATTTATATGGTTACTTGTTTATAATCTGTCTCTCTCTGCCAGAAGGTGAGTTTCTCGATGCAGGGTTCACATCTGACTTGGGCGCTGGCGTACCTCCGGCGCCTAGCACAGTGCCTGGCATGGGACGGTCCCTCTGTCAATATTTTTAAAGTAAATGCACATCGCACTGTACACAGCTTGGATTCTTAGGGACTGTCTTGTGTCTGGGCTTCAGAATCACCCAGAGTGCCTTTTAAAAATCCGTATTGCCAAGGCCCCTTCCAGACTGACTCAATCAAAATCTCTCAGGGCGGGGTCCGGAAATCTTCATTTTGAACAAGTTTACTTGTGTGACAAACGCTTACTATTGCCCTTGCTACTACTGTTCTAAGTACTTTACCAATATGAACTCATCTGACCTGTGCAATAGTAATTTTTTAATTAACATATAATGTATTATTTGCCCCAGGGGAACAGGTCTGTGAATCATCAGGCTTACACAATTCACAGCATTCACCATAGCCAAACCCTCCCCAATGTCCATCACCCAGCCACCCTTTCCCTACCCTCCCACCCCCCCAGTAACCCTCAGTTTGTTTTGTGAGATTAAGAGTCTCTTATGGTTTGTCTCTCTCCCGATCCCATCTTGTTTCATTTTTCCCCTCCCTACGACCCCCCATGACCCCCTGCCCTGCCTCTCAAATTCCTCATATCAAATAGATTATATGATAATTGTCTTTCTCTGATTGACTTATTTCCCTTGGCATAATACCCTCTAGTTCCATCCACATTGTTACAAATGGCAAGATTTTGTTTCTTTTGATGGCTGCATAGTATTCCATTGNAGTTCCATCCATGTTGTTGCGAATGGCAAGATTTCGTTTCTTTTGATAGCTGCATAATATTCCATTGTATATATATACCACATCTTCTTTATCCATTCATCTGTCGATGGATATCTGGGCTCTTTCCATAGTTTGGCTATTGTAGACATTGCTACTAAAAACATTGGGGTACAGGTGCCCCTTTGGATCACTGTATTTGTATCTTTGGGGTAAATACCCAGTAGTGCAATTGCTGGGTCAAAGGGTAGTCCTACTTTCAAATTTTTGAGGAAACTCCATACTGTTGTCTAGAGTGGCTCNAGTGGCTGCACCAGTTTGCATTCCCACCAACAGTGTAGGAGGGTTCCCCTTTCTCCGCAACCTCGCCAACATCTGTCATTTCCTGACTTGTTGATTTTAGCCATTCTGACTGGTGTAAGGTGGTATCTCGCTGTGGTTTTAATTTGTATTTCTCTGATGCCGAGTGATGTTGAGCACTTTCTCATGTGTCTGTTGGCCATTTGGATGTCTTCTTTGGAGAAATATCTGTTCATGTCTTCTGCCCATTGCTTGATTGGATTATTTGTTCTTTGGGTATTGAGTTTGAGAAGTTCTTTTATAGATTTTGGATACTAGCCCTTTATCTGATATGTCATTTGCAAATACCTTCTCCCATTCTGTCAGTTGTCTTTTGGTTTTGTTGACTGTTTCCTTTGCTGTGCAGAAGCTTTTAATCTTGATGAACTCCCAATAGTTCATTTTTGCCCTTGCTTCCTTTGCCTTTGGTGATGTTCCTAGGAAGAAGTTGCTGCGGCTAAGGTTGAAGAGGCTGCTGCCTGTGTTCTCCTCAAGGATTTTGGTGGATTCCTGTCTCACACTGAGATCTTTCATCCATTTGGAGTCTACTTTTGTGTGTGGTGTAAGGAAATGGTCCAGTTTCATTCTTCTGCATGTGGCTGTCCAATTTTCCCAACACCATTTGTTGAAGAGACT
>LNAC01000230.1:2365469-2447990 GCA_002007465.1 Ailurus styani | reverse complement strand
GCTTTGTTGAAGATTAGTTGACCATAGAGTTGAGAGTCCATTTCTGGGCTCTCTATTCTGTTCCACTGATCTATGTGTCTGTTTTTGTGCCAGTACCATACTGTCTTGATGATCACAGCTCTGTAATAGAGATTGAAGTCCAGAACTGTAATGCCACCAGCTTTGGTTTTCTTTTTCAACATTCCTCTGTCTATTCGGGGTCTTTTCTGGTTCCGTATAAATTTTAGGATTATTTGTTCCATTTCTTTGAAAAAAATTGATGGTATTTTGATAGGGAATGCTTTAAATGTGTGGATTGCTTTAGGTAGTATAGACATTTTCACAATATTTGTTCTTCCAATTCATGAGTATAGAAGGTTTTTCCATTTCTTTGTGTCTTCCTCAATTTCTTTCATGAGTACTTTATAGTTTTCTGAATACAGATTCTTTGCCTCTTTGGTTAGGTTTATTCCTTGATATCTTATGGTTTGGGGTGCAATTGTAAATGGGATCAACTCCTTAATTTCTCTTTCTTCTGTCTTGCTGTTGGTGTATAGAAATGCAACTGATTTCTGTGCCTTGATTTTATATCCTGACACTTGACTGAATTTCCGTATGAGTTCTAGCAGTTTTGGAGTGGAGTCCTTTGGGTTTTCCACATAAAGTATCATGTCATCTGCAAAGAGTGAGAGTTTGACTTCTTCTTTGCCGATTCGGATGCCTTTTATTTCTTCTCTTTGTCTGATTGCTGAGGCTAGGACTTCCAGTACTAGGTTGAATAGCAGTGGTGAGAGGGGACAGCCCTGCTGTGTTCCTGACCCTAGGGGAAAAGATCTCAGTTTTTCCCCATTGAGAATGATATTTGCTGTGGGTTTTTCATAGATGGCTTTGATGATATTGAGGTATGTACCCTCTATGCCTACACTGTGAAGAGTTTTGATCAAGAACGAATGCTGTACTTTGTCAAATGCTTTTTCAGCATCTATCGAGAGGATCATATGGCTCTTGTTCTTTCTTTTATTAATGTATTATATCACATTGATTGATTTCCAGATGTTGAACCACCCTTGCAGCCCAGGAATAAATCCTACTTGGTCGTGGTGAATAATCCTTTTAATATACTGTTGGATCCTCATGCAATGTTAATTTTAATATCCCCATTTTACTGATGGGGAAGCTGAGGCACCCAGAGAGGTTAGTAGTTTGCCCAGGGTCACCCAGGTAGGAAGCAGTAGAGTCAGAATTTGAACCCCAGCCACCTGTACTTGGAACTGCTCTTCTAGGCTTCCCTTGCACAGTAGAGTCTGTGAACAGCTGCATCCGGGACCCACAGATCCATTTTCTCCAATGAGGAGATTCTGAGGGCCAGACCAGAGAACGGGCCTCTTTAAAGCCACAGTCAGGGGCGAGCCAGGTTTCATGTCTCCCCATCTGAAGAGCGTTCTGTTCTGTCCAGTCATTCTGTGTTCTGCAAGGATTAGGGCCTAGCAGTATGTCGCTCACATAAAAATCCCGTCAGAAGATGTTATCTAGAAATGTTTTTGCTGTCAGCGCTTGTTGTCAGGGCACACGGGAACGCACCCTGGCACCGGGTTCTCTATCCATCTCTCCGGGAATAATAAGAGCTTCAAGTCCGAGATCCCCTTCGGGCAGGACAGTCAGCAGAGTCAAGGACGCCAAAGCCTGGAGCAGTGGGGCGTGGACTCGGTGGAGATGGTGTGCAGAAGCAGCCCCCCTAATGTCTGTGGCGGGGGGCAGCCTGTGCCTGAGGGCTATCTGCTCCAGGCACCAAAAGTGCACCAGGCCCAGGCCAATCCCACTCCCCGCACCCCCAATACCCCCCCAGTCTCCGCTGAGGGAGCAGAGAGGATGGCCAGGCGACTTGCATCAATTACTCTGCAGGGAGGCCCTGGGCCAAACAGGCTTTTCAATTTCCAGATGCTTTTCAATTAAAATAAAGGCCACTCTGTAACCTGCCTTTGAATGGACAAAGTTTCCATAGTAGAATAACTCTACGAGTTCACCCTTTTTCCATTACTTTTCATTGAGCAACTGAAACGTTTGTTACCAATAAATTATGACTCGAGTCCCATGGCAACAAGGGGCATGGAAGGGTTAAGTGACTTATGGAAGGTCACTCTGCTAAAGAAAGGCTCCATTGTCTCTGCCTCCCCTTTGGCTCCTGCCTCCACTAGGCTGCGTTCTACCTTAGGGGGAGACGGAGAGGCTAGGCCGCCTCACTCTGAACAACAGAGGGTTGAGCAATGATGTGGTGACCTTGTCCATCTGGGAATTCGGGCTCTCCATCTCGGCCCCGAAAGGAATCTTGTGAGCTCAGATTTTCTGTATTGGTCAGCCACGCTATTAGTTCTGACTGTGCCTCATCCTCTGGGGACTGAAGGGGTAGGTAGGGGGTGTGGGGGGAGAAAAGGCCACTTGTCTTTCTCTCCAGGCCACAGCGAGAGGAAATGTTTGGAGAGGCCTATGGCCTCACCAGTTTTTGTCTTAGACTTGCCTTTTCTCCAGTTCCAGCGTTGTCAAGGAGGAAGGGGCCAGGCCATATCGGTGGCAGTGGGCTTCCAGATAGGACAGCTTACTTGTTCTTCTTGATGAGAAATTGGCTTAGCCATGAGCAGAGTTCAGAGACAATGGCTGGGTATGGGCCCAGAACAAAGCCTACTGCTCATAGATGGCAGAGCTGGATGGGATCTCCGGTGACTCAGTTTCCCCACCTCAGACAAATGGATGACACTCTCCACACACCATGGGGTTGGACAGCTGAGATTCAGGTGGTTCCAGGATGTGTCCAAAGACCCACCATTAAGAACCGAGGAGACCAAAGAGTAGGTGTTTCCTTAGTCCTTTTTTCTCTTATGATACCTCCCCAAACTCCCATCCTATGGATCCTTTTTTATGGGAGCAGAGCTTTTCCCACATTCTCTTTTCCCCGTCCTCCTGAAAGAGTGCATCTAATCTGTGTGATCTAATCTGTATCACCAGCTATAGAGACAGGAAGAGGAAGGAATGAGAAATCAGCGAGGGGGGGGGGGAAACCCAGTTTCGAATTTGCACCAAAATAGTGCCTTCCACCACATGGAAGTGCCGAAGCCGTTGGTGTGGTCCGCCTGGGGCCACATGGACCTGAAATGAACACAGCCAGTAGGGAAGAGGAAAACCCAGTCACCCCCTGTTTGAGAGGCGAGCTTCAGTTACTCACTTCAGGGCACCACAGAAACTTGGGGGCTATGGTGCGTGTGACTGAAGTTAGGGGAAGAAGAGTCGAGGAATCAAGTTGATTTTGTCTCAGGTCGTTTCTCACCTTGGCCTTCTTTTATTGCATGCGTGAGCTTTCCTCCTTTGGATCTACAGAAGGCACGGAAACCCCGCCGCCCTTCCACCCCTGCCCTACCCACTCCTCTCCTGAATGGCCTCTGGGACCGAGGCTCGCTCGGCTTTGCAAAGATCGAGGGTACCTCCATGGGTCCTTTGTAAGCTTCCCAAGAGACTTCAAGGCGTGAGGCTGTGAAAATGAGTTTTAGGATTTAGTGCTTAGAATATTTTTCCACATGTCATCCTGAAGCTAGAATTTCCAGGGAAGAGCCGTGATACCAGATTCCTTTGGACAGCCTCAGTGTCTTCCCATAGCCATTAAACTTGTGAAATACTGCAAAAAGGCCATATCCTAAATGACTCCCAAGTGGGCTGTTGGGCCAAGATTTTGGTGTCCGAGGCAAGCTTCTTGTGTTTCACCCCGTAGGGGATTGTTGTAATCATATCCAACAGATGTGTAGCTTCAAAAAAAGCGAAGGATGGTAGCCTTTAGAAATATCCATCTGTTGAGCATTTTCCCTTTCATCTCCAGAATAGATAGAAACTGTGTGAACAATGCTGCCCGGCTCTGCACTGGGTTACAGTCACATGTTTTCTCATTAACAGAATAGTAAAGACAAGTAAGGAACATTTGGGGAACAGCCAGCAGTACCTAGGTCACATCGTTAGAAGCTCTTTGGGCCTTCAATCTGAGATTAAGTTATATCAGAACAAAGCGAGCCGAATTCCTCACTCTACACATGGAGATCAAAAGCCTGCATCAGCCTCGCCCACCACAAATCTCTCTGGCGTTCGACACTCGCGGTCGGTAAAGCGCATCTCTGCTAGCACGGTGGCGGTCTGGATCGGCCGCCTTCGCCAGGGGACCCGGGGACCCCGATGGGCCCCACTTCCTCTGCCATTTCTCACTGGGATCACTGGGCCTGCTAAATCTCTCTGTGGAATTTAATTTTTAGGGCTCGGATGAGGCTTTCACATGATGGAGTTTCTAGGTGGAAAGGAAATGATCACGGAATAATGGGACATTTCCCTTCTCACATCCTGTTGTAAACCTACTCAGCTATTTCTTTTCCTTCCCCTTCTTTCCTTCCTTCCTTCCTTCCTTCCTTCCTTCCTTCCTTCCTTCCTTCCACCCTTCCATCCATCCTTCCTTCCGCCCTTCCATCCATCCTTCCTTCCGCCCTTCCATCCATCCTTCCTTCCTTCCTTTCATCCTTCCTTCCTTCCCTCCTTTTCCCCTCCCTTCCTTCTTTCCTTCCCTCCTTCCTTCCCTCCTTCTCCCCTTCCTTCCTCCATTTTGGCTTCAACAGATACAGAGGAGGAAAAGTCCATCTTCTCGTAACTTACATAAGGAGTTTGAGGCTGCCCGCGGTCCCCGGTAAGCCTTGAGTTTGCCTCTAGCGGCCCGGCTGAAGGAGCCCCAGAAATGACAGGAGGTGTGCGCAGGAGCGGGCAGGGCAGCCAGTGGAGAAGACTTGGCAGCTCCAGTCTCTGAGTCTCTGGGTCCCAGAGCCTGACCCCTCGCCTCACCTGCCAGCCAGTCACCTGCTACAGGGCACCGGGGGGGGGGGCTAGATATTGTTCAGTAGTATGTTGTGAATTGGGGTTTTTTTCCAAAGAAGCCCCTTTTGGGGGTAACCCTCATGACTTCTGAGTCACTTGCTCTGTTCCATCAGAATCACGACTTTCTTAAGGCTACTATTTACTGAAGGTATTTTCTTCCAAGTGGGGGGATACCTCCAAGCAGCCGTTGAGATCAGCAATACCATCACTGTCGGCCACTGAGCAGGAGAACGGAGTGTTGGCTGACTTTAGTACAGCTTCTGCAAGATGCTCTTGAGACCCTGGTTTTTTTTTTTTAAGATTTTATTTATATATTTGAGAGAGAGGAAGTGGGGAGAGCGCAGAGGGAGAGGGAGAAGCAGGCTCCCGGCTGAGCAGGGAGCTCGATGTGGGGCTCGATCCCAGGACTGGGAGATCATGACCTGAGCCAAAGGCAGAGGCTCAACGACTGAGCCACCCAGACATCCCTTGAGACCCCATTTAACAGCAAAATGGCAGGGAAGGGAGAGCCAGAGAGCGGGAGCGAGTAGGTACACGAGAGAACGCCTGCTTCATCTGTCTCTGAGCCTGCAGCCAGCGAGGGTATTGGGACTGTCCAGAGGCACCAGGTCAGCCTCTGCTTTTCCCACAGGGCAGGTTACTACAAGCCGCCAGGACTTGGGGGGGTGTGCTTCAAAGTCAACGTCATCCAGTGACCCCAAACCCCCCTCCACAGCCCCCATGCCAGTGGCTCTCCGGCCTCTCCTTGCATCCCCTCCAGTGGCGGGGACCTCATCTCCAGAGTTGGGTCGGCATTCTTGAATTGCTTGGACTGAAAAAGATTTTCCTTTCATTTATCCAGTCCCTCACTTGTGTTTACTGAGCATGTGCTTTGGGACAGGCCCCGTACTGTGTCCTGGGGATACAACAGTGGGTGAAACAAGTATGGTCCCCGCTCACAGTCTAGTGGGGAGATAGGTAATCAGAGAACACAACTCTCCCCACCCAGCTCAACCCTCTAGCCCCTTACCTACCAGTTTGTTTGATCTATGGGGCCAGAGCTGAACTCCTTTATTCTGAAGAGTAGACCTTCATGAATGCAACCACTTTTCTTTTGGGTTTACTGGCCCCATCACGTGCTGACTTACACTGAGCCAACTCACCAGGAATCCCTAAGCACCTCCCCCATCTTTTTTTCACATACTATACCATTAAGCCAGTTTTTGCCCATCCTATATTTATGCAGTTGATTTATTTTGGACCAAGTTACAGTTCTGTTCACGTTTCTTTTCCTAAAATATCCTGTCATGCCAGTCTACTAAGCTTGTTTGCAATTCAGTGGGGTAGGAAGTCCTGTGCAAAATTTACTCAGGGGCCTGTGTATTAAACTAATAACACTGGATTATCACAGGGAGAGACTGGGCCTTCACCAAAAGTCAGAGGGATGACAAAAACCAACATGTCACAGGAGTTTCACCCTGTGGGGTTACTTTTTTTTTTTTTTTGAAACAAGGAAGCATAGCATGGATCACAGTCTTCTCAGAAAAATCCCCAACTGTTCGCCATGTGGTTGATACTCGATTGGGTCTGTGAACTGAAAACCCCAGCAGTGTCTTTGTTAGGTGACAGTTGGGGGGGGCAATGGGACATGATTGGAAAAGGTACCCATGGCCACTAGCTCTTGGTATGAGCTAGGTCATCTCCTCGTCTTGTTTACATGGGAGGGCTGGAGACCACGCTGTGACTCAGTGTTCCATAGGACAAAAGAAAGAAGGGCCAGTGACCCTCTGTCCTGCGGAGGTCAGACAGAGCGGGTTCCCGGGGCGGTGCGCTGGCGGGGTGGGGGGCTAGGCGTGTGCGCTCAGGGACCGGGATTCGGGGGCTAGCCAACTCAGCCAGCTAGGCAGGCTGGCAAGCCTCGCTTAGGCAAACACCCCGAACCTCCTCCACCCCTCCCACCCAGCCCCACATTCTTGAGGTTTTCGTTCACCAGACCTGAGTGAAAGACTGGCTGCCTGACTGCTAATTATTCCTGGAAGTGGCACGCTATGAAGTCTGCAAACATTTTCTGCAAACATTGGCCCATAAGAGGCGAGCTGTTGAGTTCTGGAAGCCAGGAGGATGGAGGTGGGCGGGAGCATTCCTCAAGCATGAGGCCGTAGGGTCCCTTTGGCTGCTGGATCTTTGCGGTAAGGTCAGTGGGAAACAGATGCATTGAGGACAGTCCCCAGGTAGAACAGGACCACCCCGGGGGACTTGGGCTCTTCAGCCTTGCTTTTCAGATGAGCATGTGAGGCCGGGTGGGGGCTCTCATGTAGCCGGGCCGTTGATGGTTTTCTGTTGTCAAAAAAAGTTTCATCTGCCACCCAGCCAAACTTTGCTCGCACACATGTTTTCCAGAGACAGAGACAAAAATGTGTTTCGGGGGGTGGGGGGGGCGGCTGGAGTGACAGTTACATTAGCCGTATGCAGAGCCATCCTCATCACCGCGGCATTTCCTGGAGGTTGCTGCAGCCTCCTGTGAACCCCGGCCAAGGTTCTATTGAGATCCAGGGCGAGCCCCATGGCCAAAAGCAGGCTGGCCTGGCTCAGAGGGAGGAAAGGGAGACTTCAAGGAGAGTAGTCAGGTTTCGAAGGCTCTCTGCCATCAGAGCCCACTCCACCAGCCTCCTCAGCCTCCTGTGCCACTGCTCCGTGCCTCCAGCTCGAGGAATACCACACTGGACCCCTGGCACCCCGCCAGTGCCAAGCAGTTTCCAGCTCCTCTGCTACACTTCCTGCTTTTCCCTCTGTGCACGACGGTTCTCTCCCCACTGCTTCTCCATCCTCACTCCTACTCGCCCTTCCACACTCGCTTCGGTGTCACCTCTTTGGAAAGCCTTCTCTGATTCCCTCTGTCTGGGTTTGGCCTTCTCCTCTGTGCTCCCGCAAAGTGCTCACCTGTATCATCTGAACATAGGAATAATTACCTCGGAGTTAGGTATGCCTGAGTCACTGTTCAAAAGCCTTCACACGTGTTAACACTTAATTCTCACAGCCCAATGGTGCTATCGATATCTTGACTTTATTGATGAAAAACTAGGAAACCAAGAGACTGAAGGAACCTGTCCAGTGTCCCACGAGTACAGAGCATGGAGGTGGGGATTTGAACCCAAGCTGTATTTCTCTGGAATCTGCCCTACTGGAAACTGAACTCTTTGAGGGCAGGTGAGTAAAATCATCCCTGAACTCTCGGAGTAGACGCTCCAGAGATGTTGGATGAACTTAACCGAACCACATGTGACCACTCAGCCCAGGGGGAAGAACCTGAAAAAGTGGGAAGGGCTCAGGAGAGCTGGCCCCTCGTAAGACACAGCTCCCTGCTGGCACTGTGGACAGATGTCCAAGCCTAACAGACCCCTCTGTAGGTGAGCTCCCTCCTGCCGGCCCACAGCATGGAAGCTAGAATCAGGCCGTGGGTCCCACCTTGGAAAGCAGTCTCTGGGAGGCCATTTGCCAAGGCCAGACCCATTTCCACTGGGCCTGCCTTCCTCATTGCCACCAGTGTGACCATGACTGCTCATTTGGTTTTGGTTAAGGACAACAATGTACTTGCTCACTGGGGGGAGTGGGTGGGGTAGGAGAGGGCTTTGTTTGAAGGATTCATGCTCATCCCATCCTGCCTCAATCCCACAGAGGGATTTGGAGCAGCCAGGAGGAAATCTTCCTGAGTTCTAGAACCTTCTGTCTTCAGCCTTGAAGCCTTCGTGTGAAGACTTCACTTATGATTTCTATAGACAAGTGTGAGCTGGGCACTATGACTGGATTTAGACCAACCACTAGTCCTTCCTAAGACTCTCAGAGGACCTTTTGAGGAAAGAAATAGATTATCCCTATAAAAAAATTAGAAAAAAAGCAGAGTTTGGGACCCAGAGCATTGGACCATGAGTCTGAGCATTCAACTATGGGGAGAGTGGCTATGGGTAGGGGCATTGGAGTAGGGCTGCTTAGACTGACATCCTGGTCCCATCACTTGGCAGCTCTCTGGCCTTTGGTTCTGCATCTGTAAAACGGGTATGATAACAATAGCTACTTGCCTCATAGGGTTAGTGCAAGCATTAAATTACTTAACTCAAAACAGCTCCTGGCATATAATGTATGTTCAAAGATGGCAAACCGTTATCAGTCTTGGTTCTTATGCCAATTAGCTTATGGCCTTGGACAAGCCTTGGATTTTTTCAGTTTCCTCATCTGTAAAAGAAGGGGTTGGACCTTGTTCCTATGGCCCCTTCCAGCTCTCACTTTTTACCACAACACAGGCCGGCCACCTTCGTTTATAGTTTCTATTTCTTTAGTTGAGGTACAGTTTACTTCAGTTAGGCATTGAGACCTCATGGTACAGCTCTGTGAGTTGTCACATCCCTGTGGCCTCATGTACGCATCTACACATGCCACTCGGGTCCAGATCTAGAAGGAGTCCAACAAATCGCAGCTTCCTTATGGCCCCTTCTGGTCAACACCTGCCCCCGAAGTTAACTACCCTGCTGACCTTCATCACCAGAGAATGGTTCCATCTCCTTTTGTATGTTTCATACATACAAAAAATTCTATACACCATAGAATCACGCAGTCTGCTTTGTGTTTGGCCTCTTTTTGCTCAGCATTCTCTCTCTGAGCTGCCTCTGCCTTATTATGTGTACCAGGAGGCTTTGTAAAAATTGCTGAATAGTGTTCCATTGTACGGCTGTGTCACATTTTCCCTTTATCCAGTTGATGGACATCTGAGTTTCTAGTTGGAAGCTATTATGAATGACAATGCTGTGTCCCTTCCCGGCATGCCTTTCGTCAACGTTGCCATGCATTACTGTTTGATATAGATGCGGGAGTTAAATTGCTGGGTCATAGGGCATGCTTCTGCTTAATGGCAGTAGGTACTGCCAAACTGTTACAAAAGTGGTTTTCCTCATTTCCACTTCCATTAGCAACGTACGAGAGCTCTATTCACTCTCCATCTTTGCCAACGCTACGTACTGTCAGTCATTCTACTTTCCCCATTTCAGTGTGTCTGTGTTTTTGACCATTAGCTTTCTCTAAGTTACGACAGACATGGTACACATGAGTATCCTTGCAGCTTCTTCAGCTAGCCAGATGTGACTCTTCAAGAAGGAAAACCATCCCTAGCATAGCCTCTGAAGTAGGCACTACATTCAGGGTAAAAAATGTCCGAGGGACATATGTCCAAATTGGCCTTCTGACAGAGGCTGCTTTGGAATAAAGGCTGCACTGTGCTCACATCATTGAGAAAAATGTTACTTGGGAGCAAAAGACAAAAGCAGCTCCAACCTTAATTCCTAACTTCTGACTGTGCAGGCCCAAGAATTTAGAATTGAATAAAACTGACCACCCATCCAGGACAGCTAGAAAAATCTAAGGGTGGGAGTACCAGGTGATGAGGCCTCCAAAGGATTTTTTTTAATAGCACCTTTAGGGAAATATAATTCACCTACCATACTATACTCACAGAGTTGTGCAACCATCACCAGCGTTCTAGAATGTTGTCATCACTACAAAAGAAACCCTGTAGCCACTAGCAGGCAATCTGGTCCTTTCCCCTTCCAGCTCCTCCCAACCCCTAATCTACTTCCTGTCTCTGTGGATTTGCACGTTCTGGAACTCTCCTATAAATGGAGTTATACAATATGTGGTCCTTTGTAGCTATACTCTTTCGCCTAGCATAGTGTTTGCAAGGCTCATCATGTTGTAATGCATGTCAGTGCTTTGTTCCTTTTACGGCTGAACAATATTCCATTGTGAGGCTATATTCATTTGTTGAGGTGGACATTTGGGTGGTTTCCATTCTTGGGCATTTGTGATTAATGCTGCTGTGAGCATCCACGTTCAAATTTTCATATGGATATATGTTTTTAATTTTCTTGAGTATATTCCTCGGGGTGAAACTGCTGGGTCACTAGGGTAACTAACTCTATGTTTAACCTTTTCAGTTACTGCCAAACTGTTTTTTCTTTTTTCTTTTTATTTTTTAAAGATTTATTTATTTATTTTGAGAGAGAGAGAGAGAGAGAACACAGGGGAAGGGGGGGGAAGAGAAAGAGTCCCATGCAGACCCGATGCGGGGCTCGATCTCACGACCCTGAGATCACGACCCGAGCTGAAACCAAGAGTTGACTGCTTAACCGACTGTGCCACCCAGGCGCCTCTGCCAAATGGTTTCTTCAAAGTGGCTGTACAATGTTATAATCCCACCAGCAATGTGTGGTGGTTCTGATTTCTCCACATCCTCACTGACACTTGTTAGTTCCCTTCTTCTCTTTTATTCTAGTCATCCTAGTGGGTGTGAAGTGGTACTTCATTGTGGTTGGATTTGTATTTCCCCAGTGACTAGTGAAGCTGAATATTGTTTCATGTGCTTATTGGCCACTTGTATATCTTCTTTGGAGTCTGGTCTGTTCAGAGCCTTTGATCATTTTTTAGTTATTTGTGTTTTTAGGATGGCGCTGTAAGTGTTCTAAATAATTTCTAGATACAAGTCTCTTATCAGATACGTAATTTGCAAAAAGTCATCTCCCATTCCGTGGGTGGTCTCTTCACTTTCTTGATTGTGTACTTTAAAGCACAAAAGCTCTTAATTTTGATGTGGTCCCATTTATTTTTCCCTTTGGTTGCTTGTGCTTTCGGTGTCATATCTAAGAAACCACTGCTTGATCCAAGGTCAGAAAAGATTTACACCCATGTTTATTTCTAAGAATTTTATAGTTTTAGCTCTTCTCTGCAGACCTTTGATCTGTTTTGATTTAATTTTTATATATGGTACGAGGTACAGGTCCAGCTTCATTCTTTTGCATGTGGATATCCACTTGTCCCAACACCATTTATTTAAAGGACTATTCTTTCCCCATTGGATTGTCTTGGCACCCTTGTTGAAAGTAAATTGACCATAAACGTGAGGGTTTGTTTCTGGTCCATGGCATTTTTAACTGACAGAAATGAATGGTCAGATATGAAGGGCCTACAATAGTCCCAATGTCTCAGGCTAGCACACCCAGAGGCCTCTTAGCCCTCCACTCTGGGGAGGAAGGGCACAGCCTAGGGAAACGGTAGTCACCGAAATGAGGTCTAATGCCTCCAGCCTGGAAGCAAATCATATTGGAAAGTTACACGTGTTTCCAGAACCAACCTTCCCTTCTCTGGAAAGTCACACTTCAATATAGATCCCATTCATCTTTCTGAACGTGCTGCCCTGAGTTTAAGAGAAGTCTTTCCCTCTGACTGAGGCCGCTTTCCCCTTAGCTGGGCACTTCATCCAACGTTAACCCTCTTAAGACTGCTCACTCTGAGTTTAAGCCATAGTTGCAGCCCAAACTTTCAGAAAGAGGAAGAGCTTGCCTTCCTTTTTTTTTTCCTCAAAGGAAAATGCTCGTGCCTCACCTGCAGCCTTAGGACCCAGCAAGTGGCAGTGGGTTTATCTTGGACGTGTCTGTCCCATTTCTGCTGTCACGAATCCAACTGACAGGAAGCAACTCACAGTTGAAGCAAACTGTCAAGGACAGAAAGGGGACCAGGCCTGCCCCTAGCTTTGGCCTTACCTAGCACCTGATGACCACGGCTCATGCTGTGAAGAGATTCTCTGTCTCTTGACTAGATGAGTTTCTTGACCCGGGGAAGGCAGTGTGCCTGAGTGGCTCCAGGCAACGTGGGTTTGAATCCCTGATTGTGCGTTTACTTGCTAATGGCGGACATGGAGACGCACGGCTTAGAACCCCTGTTGAGAAAGAACCCGCTGCCCAGATGTGAGTACCGTGCTTAGTTGACAGCCTCTAGCCGTTAGCTTCTTCAGGGTCTGCGTCAGCTTTGGTGCCAAGGTCATCCCGTTCTTGGGGTGGCCCCCAGCCAATGACTGATCAAGGAGGTGATCCAAGACCCAATTCTGCCACACAGAAGATTCCTCCAGAAGGCAGTCTTTGCTCTGGAGCTCCCCTTTGGGCTGGTAGACTTTGACAGGTCTGCACCATGATCTGACAGACCCCCTTGCCCCATTCTGCTCCCTCCTCTTTTCTTTCACAGGTATTCTTCCCCACGAAATCATTTGTCCTTCTAACCATTGCAGGTGGCATCTGCTCTCCAGAGAACCTGACCTGTTTCTCTCGGGGTCAATTTCCTCCTCTGTGAAAGAGGAATAATGACATGGTCTCACCCAGAGCTGTTAGGATGATTAGACCTGAATAGAAGACCTAGCATACACTAGGCATTCAGTAAAAACATGCTGTTACTGTTAAGGAATCGATCATCCCCACTGCTACATCCTAACTTCTGAAAGAAATAGAGGAGGTATCCACAGTAGCCCAGACTTGGAAATAACCTCAGTGATCACCAACAGGAGAAGGGATGAAGAAATTGTGGTGTTTCTATACAATGGAATTCCAATTAGCAATGAAATAGAAGGAACTACTGTTCCAGGCAACAACCTAAGTAAATCTTACCAGCATTAGATTGAGCTAAAGAGACTAGACACAAAAAATACATACGGTAGGATTCCATTTCTCTGAAGTTCAAGAATAGATGAACCTTCTCAGTGATGGTTGAGGTCAGTGACTCAGTGGGAATATAGGGGGATATTGACTGGAAGCATGAAGGAGCCTTCTGGGAAACTAGAAATGTTCTCTGTCTTGACCTAGATTCTGGTTACATGGATACACACACGCACACACACACACACACACACACACACACACACACTCATGAAGCTATATATTTAAGGTTAGGAGAATTTATGTACTTAATTATATATGCTATGCATCAATTTCTTTAAAAAGGAACAAATAGGAATTTTTAAATTATTCATTAGTATATATACATGTTAAAATTTTTGTAACTTAGGAAATGCAAAGAAATAGAAAGAAAAATATCACCTACGGCCCCACCCCCCAAAGATACCCACTGGAGACATTTCCACCTCTCTACAGTGCCACTTTGGTTCCTGGAGAAAGAAGTTCCACCACCACTTCTACTCTCTAGGGAACAGTACTGGGATGATTATTTCTAGGCTCACTTTCTAGCCCCTTTCTCACTTCTTGCCCAGACAGAACCCAAAGCTAACTAGTGCCAACATTTCAATGTCCTAACCTGCATATCCGCCCCACACTGCAGCCGGAATCCCCTGGGCCTCTGGATCCTTTCTAGAAGAGCACATATCCAGGGCTCGGATTCACTGGGCCTTTTGCCTTAACAGGAGTTGAAACACTAACTCGGGTACCAGAGGGCTTTCTGATGGGAATGGAGCTGACTTTCCCCAAGGCTGAAATGATCCAGGTTGAGAGCAGCCAAGCCTTCCACCTATTTTTGTGTGAATTGTAGGAGAAAGGCATTTTCCAGGTTGCTTAGATGACCACAAACTGTCAAAGTGACCCTGCAAGGAACATCTCAGGAAAGATTTTAATCAAAACCAGGCAGCTGGAACACGAGGGCTTTCTTCTTAGGCAACCGGTTCTCAAAGTGCAGTCCCCAGACCAGCAGTGTCAGCATCACCATCACTGGGGAACTGGCTATAAAGGCAAATTTGCGGCCCCCACCATAGACCTGGTGATAAAGAGAGTTGGGGGTGGGTGGGACCTGGTTGTCTGTGTTTCAATAGCCCTCCAGGTGATTCTGGTGCAGTCTCAAGTTGAATAGCCTTTGTTCTAGAGGTTTCTAAATTCCACTGCCAGAGAAAGCAAGAATTTACTCACGTGTGCTCTTTTGTGCCAAAACTCATGCACTGTGTCTTTAGCGTGACTCAGGGGCACGTGCCAGGTCCATATAACTTCAAAGTTTCTTGTTCTTTATATCCTGAACTCAAGGAAATGCATTTCTTTTTTTCTCTGTTAGCTGAACAAAGATGAAATATAGCCCAATGTTCCCCCAACAAAGAGATTTATTAATTTGTACTAATGACTGTTTAGAGAAAACCATAAAAACCAATGTCCTTGTTGAGTGCTCCTTCTTGAGGGCAAAATGTGGATGTTATCTGTAAAATCAACAAATTTGTCACCAAAGTGAAATGTTATCTTTTCCCAAGGATTTTCCCAGGCAGCTGAAGGCCTCAAGGACTAGACAGCCTCCTCCCTCCCCATGAACAGATGAAGAGGGCTAGAGTTTGCAGCCATAACTCAAATGCTTTAAGACAGCTCAGATGTAAGTTTGTTTTTAGGTTAGTAGCTTTGCTCAGACCCAGCTGAAGAAAGAGGACTCTGAACCTGTTGAAAGCCTCGAAGAATCCCCACAGACCTTTGCTTCCCTAAAGTATGACCAGTGCAACGATCTCCTGGCTCGGACAACAGAGGCACGGCAACAAAAGCAAAAATAGACAAGTGGAATTGCATGAAACCAAAAAGCTTCTGCACAGCAAAGAAAACTATCAGCGGAGTGAAAAGGCAATCTATGAAATGGGGGAATATATTTGCTAACCATTTATCTGAGAGGGTTTAATATCCAGAATATGTAAGAAACTCCTATAACTCGGTAACAACCCCCCCTCCAAATAATCCAATTTAGAAATGGGCAAAGGACCTGAATAGACATTTCCCCAAAGAAGACATACAAGTGGTCAGATGGTCTGTGGAAAGATGCTCAATACTACTAATCATCAGGGAAATGCACATCAAAACTGCAATGAAATATCACTTCACATCTGCCAGAATGGCTATCATCAAAAATGAAAGGAGAGAAAATGTTAGCAAGGATGGGAAGAAATTGGAACCCTTGCCAATTGTTGGAATGTAAAATGGTTTGGCCACTATGGAAAACAGTATGGAAGTTCTTCGCAAAATTAGAAATGGAACTACCGTATGATCCAGCAATCATGCTTCTGGGCATTTATCCAAAAGAATTGAAATCAGGATCTCAAAGAGATACCTGCGCTCCCCTGTTCATTGCAGCGTTATTCGCGATAGCCAAGATGGGAAACAATGTAAATGTCCACTGATGGGTAAATGGATGAAGAAAATGTGTTATATACATACAATGGAATATTATTTAGCCACGAAAAGAAGAAAACCCTGTCATTTTGAACCTCGAGGGCATTATGCTAAGTGAAATAAGCCAGACACAGAATGACAAATACTGTGTGATTCCACTTATATGAGATATTGGAAATGGTCAGACTCAAAGAAGCAGAGAATAGAACGATGATTGTCAGGGACTGGGATGGAGAAGGAAATGGGGAACTGCTAATCAACAGTCACGAATTTCACTTATACGAGATGAATAAGTTCTAGAGATCTGCTGTATAACATTGTATAATATGGTCAACAACACTGTATTGTACACCTAAAAATTGGTTAAGATGATGGATCTCATGTTAAATGCTCTTACCTCCATTAAAAAATATTAGCTAAATATGTTAACTATAAAATAATCTAGAGATCCGAAAACAAACCCAAAGATATGACCAGTGGTGTATTGTTAAATGCTTAATAACCTGCTCTCTGAAAATTAACTGGCCGGTTAGCTCAGTTGGGTATAGCGTGGTACTAAAATGTAACAGCCACAGGGCCACCTGGGTGGCTCAGTAGGTTAAGCATCTACCTTCGGCTCAGGTCATGATCCCTGGGTTCAAGGCCCACATTGGACTCCCTGCTCAGTGGGGAGTCTGTTTCTCCCTCTCCCTCTGCTGCTCTCTGCTGCTTGTGCCCTCGCTCGTTCTCTCTGTCTCTCTCTCTCTTTTTTTCTTTTTAAAGATTTTATTTATTTATATGACACAGAGAAAGATTACAAGTAGGCAGAGAGGCAGGCAGAGAGAGGAGGAAGCAGGCTCCCTGCTGAGCAGAGAGCCCGATGCGGGGCTCGATCCCAGGACCCTGAGATCATGACCTGAGCCAAAGGCAGAGGCTTTAACCCACTGAGCCACCCAGGCGCCCTCTGTCTCTCTCTCAAATATAAATACACACATACATACATACACACATACATACATACATGAATACACAAATGCATAACTAAAATGTAACAACTACAGAGAGAATGCGATTTTAAGTTTAATTCTACACTATCAACATTTCTCCATCAGTTTCTTAAGTCTAGACCAAGGGTCATCAACATGTTTCGGTAATGAGCCACATGGTAAATATTTTAGGTTTTGTGGCCTCACAGGGTCTCTCTTGCCTCTCCTTTTTCATTTTTTTTACAACCCTTTAAAAATGTAAAAACCATTCTTAGCTTGTGAGCTGGAGAAAAACATGCCGTGGGCGGAAGTTCGCAGACCCCTGGTCAAGACGATCAACAAAATAATAGATTAAGCACTGATTTGTAGCATTTGCTAATTTCCACGATGCAAATACTCTTACCACGGCTGATTTCAAACTACCAACTTGACAGTCACTGAAGGTGGAGTTCCAAAGAGATGAAGAATTGCAAAACATTACATATTATTTCCCATTCGATCTGTATGCAAAGGACGTAAATAACCTCAAGAGCGTGCATGATGGTAAAGCATAGTAAGATAATTAGGAAGCGAGGACTTTTGAGGATTTATTCGCTTTCTTTTTCATCTAGTTTATTTAATTGTAAGGTGATATAATTTAATTTTTAATAAGGGCTGTATTTAACAGCCGGTCAAAGTTTCTGAAAATGTGACAATTGGCCCTCACAAGCTAATACAAGCAACTAGTGTGGCCGCCCCAAATTTCAGCCTGTTTGTTTTTGGATAAAAAGAGAATCTTCACTCAATTTGGCCTATTATTCCCCATAACAAAAGGATTTACTAGAGGGCTTCTTTGAACCTGGCAGTTTCCTTGACTCTTCTAAAATAGGAAATGATTTTAGATGTTATTTTTACATCTTTTCAAAAAGAGGTCTGTCTCTATTCTCAACAGCTTCCTGACCACCTTTTGCTTCCAAGTAATAAGAACTATTTAAAGGAGAAAGGAACCACTATGGTGTGGTTTTCAGAAGAGAACATGCTTTGGTCTTTCAGAAGTCGTTATACAATAATTCTGCTCACAGACTGGGGAAGAGTTAAAATAGTTTTTCCAAGGTCCCGCCCAAGGCTGTGATTTTCCTGTCCTCTGCTCAGGTAATGTCACTCACTGTCCTCATTCATTTATTCAGCTACGTGAGCATCAACCACGCTGCAGCCTCGGCACTGAGCTCTGGAGTCACAGCAGAATGCAAGAGACACACGGGCCTCGCTGAATCAATAATGACACAGATCATTATTTACTTAGACTTTTCAAAAGTGCATTAAAAGAAATCATATAGCATAGGTTGCCTGACCTCTTTGGGGAGGTCCAGGATGTGACATTTCACCCTGATACTGAAGAAGGAAGAGAAAGCCAGGCAAAATAGGAGAAACAAGGTACAAGAGCCTCCCCCCGCCCCCCGTGATGAGGACAGCCTATACTATATCATGCTTATATAAAGCACAGTTGGAACACTGGGGTGGCTCAGTGGGTTAAGCAGCTGCCTTCAGCTCAGGTCATGATCCCAGGGTCCTGGGATCGAGTCCCACATCGGGCTCGTTGCTCGGCGGGGAGCCTGCTTCTCCCTCTGCCTCTGCCTGCCTCTCTGCCTGCTTGTGCTCTCTCTCTCTCTGACAAATAAATAAAAATCTTTACCAAAAAAAGTTGTTAAGCACAGTAGCTACAGAGCACAAAGAGATATACAGTATATCTTTGGTATGAAAGAGGGAGCCATTAGGAAAAATTGTCTAAAAAGGCTCCCAGGAGAAGGGGAGGCAATAATGGAAAAACCATTGAGAAACATTGGTCTTTATAAAGAACTTGATGTTTCTGAGCTGTTACGGTAGCAGGCTAGAGGTAAGGATGATGGCCTCTTCCCACGTGGACCGATGACCTACCTGCAGGCTCCTAAGCCTGACACTGCGACGGGAAGTCAGAGAACTCTTGGTTTTCAACAACTCTGGCAATTTCCCCCTATTAGCTTTCAAATACTACCTCTTCTTCATTCGCTCTATTCTCTCCTGCTGGAAACTTGTTAGAACTTCTCATTTCTCCTCCAAGTGGTTCCGTGTCTCTTTCATATTTTCCACATCTTTATTCCTCTGCTTTGCGTTCCCGATGCTTTCCTTGGATCTATCCTCTCGTTCGCTAATCCACTCATCGGCTGTATCTGGTTTGCTGTTTACCTCATCTGTTGCATTCTTTTTTTCCATTTCAGTGCCCATAGTTTGGTTCTTTTTCAAGTCCACCCATATTTTTTCAACTGTTCTATTCTTGCCTTATAATTCCAATTCCTTTTTTAAAAAATCTTGGAGCGCCTGGGTGGTGCAGTCAGTTAACCATCTGATTTCAGCTCGGGTCATGATCTCGGGGTCCTGGGATTGAGCCCCGTGTCGGGCTCCCCACTCGGCAGGGAGTCTGCTTGTCCCTCTGCCCCTCCCCCTGCTCGGGCTTGCTCTCTCTCTCTCACGTGTGTGCACACTCTCTCAAATAAATAAATAAAATCTTTTAAAAAATCTTTTTGAACATTCTACACATCATACTCATTTTGAAGCCCCTTTCAGATTTCCCTACTAGCTATAGCTTCTAAGATGTGAATTCTCCTGTTTGTTATGCTAGACTCATGGTGGTTCATTTCCTCATAGGCTTAGCAAGTCTGGGTTATAAATTCATCTTCAGAGTCATAATTACCAATGCAGATGCGTCCTATACTACCTGGGTTTGAATTTTGGCTCCATCACTTAGTAGCTGTGTGCCTTTCGGAAAATTACTTAATCTCTCTGTTCCTTAGTTCCAGTATCTGTAAAACAGGGCTGTTCTAAGAATAAGCTAATATAAGCAGAGCCCTTAGTACAGTGTCCAGCATGTAATTAAGCAATTACTGTTATTTGGCAAGAATTCTTTTACCTGGGTGGCCCGCCTGCCTCTGTACCCTGAGTTATGCGACTCCCTTCCCGCTCCCTACTTAAAGTGACCAGTATGCTTCCGAACTGCTTTTTTTTTTTCCTACTCCTATCCCTATTTATGGATTAGCCCTTTCAGCTGCTGGCTTTCTGTAGGAGTTCAGATCCCATTCCCATCCCCACTCTGCCATTAACACCCTATACCCGGGGTACATGCCCACCTTTGAGTCCCCTGTCGCCTGCGAAAATGCCAATTCCCTCTCACTGCTGTGGGTTTGAGTTGCCTCTTCATTTCTGGCACTGGAATTTGTTTGTTTGGTGTTGCTTGTGATCTCTATTACATACGGAAATTTTTTTCTCCACCCTTCAAAATCATGTACTTATTTGCTAATACATTCAGCAGAAATACGAACTGTAGGATCTGGCACCTGGCTAGATCCTATAGGAGAATGAAAAAATCCACTTTTTTACACCAGGTAGCGGACACCCCAATAGATAAAGCTATGCAAGTCCGTGACTATCGTGAGGCTGGTTTTTTGAAACCTTTTTTTTTAAGTTGTTATTTTAATGCCAGTTAGTTAACACACACTGTTAGGTGAGTTTCAGGCATACACTCCAGCGATTCATCACTAGATGATCGCTCATCAGGACAGGGGCCCTGCTTACTCCCCATCCCCTGTTTCACCCACCTCCCCACCCCCCTCCCCTACATATTGATTTTTTTTTTAAATAATACGTTTGGAGTGGAGGGGGAACTTTATGGTGCCAACAACTCAGGCAACCAAGATGACCAGAAATCCCTGAAGGTCCTTTCTAAAGAAGCCGACCTCTCATTTGGACATGAGATCCTCGAGAGAACCCGAGACGAGAAGGGACGTGTTTCGTTTGCTCTTGTATCCCGTGTCCTAGGTCCTGGTACGTTTGACATACGTTTGCTGAATTAAGGAATGAAAGACTCCACTGGCTGCAGCCAAGTGCTGCAAGTGGCCCACTCACTGCGTGGTTTCTCCAAGAATTACCGCTGTCACCACCACCACAGTGCGACCCCTCCACCCTCCTCGTCCCTGTGAATGAGCTCTGTCAAAGCAATATGGTTTCTAACAAATGAAAGTAGGTATAATTCATTTAATCAGTGACCGTCTCAAGGGCAAGCACCAGATGTGGGCTTCTTTTACTCTCAAGGCAAGATTCTAAACTAGAAACACTGCAGAGACAACAGTATTCTGATTTTCAGACTTTTTTTTTCCTTTGGTTAAGCACCGGGGTAAAATGTTAAGCAGGTAGCTGATGCAATCTGACAAAGCGTCACACACATGTATCAGGCCATCGGCAGCACTTGTATAAACAGTGACTCTCCTATGAAGGTAAAGGCCACCCCCCTTCAGTTCCAGTGACTGAGATACATTTTTCCAATCCTGGGGGCAAATACAGACGCAGCAAGTTCCTTCTTCCCCTTGGAAATTTGGCAGGCCCAGCAACTCTGCCTCTGCTGCCACATTCCCTTGGGGTTTTACGACTCTGTGCACATGGCCTGTGTGAAGGCTCTGCTTAGGTCACCTTACGCCTTTGGCGGCCAGCATGGCGGATGACGATTCAGGAAGACCCTGGTGTTTCCCAGATGGGTCCAGATCTGGCCATGGAATTACTGCCCTCCAGCTGGGAAGTGTGACGCCAGGGTGATGAAGTGGTCTGTTCTTTATTTAAATCCAAAGATTGAACAAATACACACACACACTCGCACACACACACACACACACACACACACACACACACACACACACACCCCACTCCCCAACTGCAGGGCGGTGTTCTTTAGGATTTCATGTAGGATTTTCCTGAACATATATTTCCTAAGCTAATCTCCTATCCTGTCCCCTGTTTACTTGCCATCTTATCGTTCTCTCTTCCTTTGCTCTCCTACTTACTTAGTTCCTTATCATTGCTTTTAACCCGCCGGGAGTTTGCATTAACCCAGATGGTCTGTTTGAGGCCCTTTGAGACAGACGTGGGGACCCTAAATCCTTTCCCAGCGTGAGCTGCTTCCCTTTCTCCTCTCCCATGGCCACAGAGGATCCTGTCTCAGGGCCTTGACTGTGAGGGAAGACAGATTCGTGGAAATTGCTCCAGCCCTACTAATACGCCATTACCGTCAGGGTGGACGTTCTCATCGAGAAAGGAGAGTTCTGGAATAAATTTGGCCCTAATCGCAGTAGCTCTAATAACTCGTCCTTCCTTCCATCCACCTACTTACTGTTCCCTGTTACTTCTGAGGCAGCAGAGAGAGTATCTGGGCTCTGCATTGAGACAGGCTTGGGCTCAAATGCCAGCTTCCGCACTTAATAGTTACATGACCCTAGGCAAGGCACTTGCCCTCTCTGAGCCTCTGCTTCTCAATCCATAAAGTTGGAATCTGACAGAATATACATTCGAAGTGCCGGACACACAGTGAGCACTCCATGCAGGGGGGTGGTGACTACGATATACTGGACTAATGGTCACAGTCCTTGGTCCTGCTTGTCTCGCCCAAGACAGAGATCCTCAGTCATACTTTCTTAGAGTTCAAAGGAGGACTTTAAACACCCGCAAAGCATCTTCTCACAGAGCACCACTGAGCTCTGGGAAAAACAACAGACAGATCTCTGCCTGCCCTCAAGGGGCCCCAGCCATCTAAACTAACAGATAAGAGGAAAATGTAAACACTGGGGTTTAGGTTTCGACATATGAAGGGCAGGGGAGTGCAAACACTTAGTCCATAGCAACTGGCATCTGCTACATGGTTCTCTATAGACCGCGAACGCTATGGGAATGCAGAGCAGGAGGGCTGCTGTAGATAGGAGGTCTTCCTGGAGGAGGCAGGGCCTGAGCCGAGACTCCAAGAGTGAGACTTGAGCAGACTCTTAGAAGTGGGGGCCCGGCAGGTGCGCGCCAGACCAACCCGGGAGGCAGGCAAAGGCGTCATTTCCATCTTACAAATAAGCCAGTGGAAGACCCGATCAGCCTGGTGACCTGTCCAAGGCCACTCAGCAAGAAATGGGAGGTATTGATGGTTTTTTAGGGAGGAGAGACATGATGAAGGCAGTGTTTCTTCTCTATTTACGGTGCAGCCAATGTTTAGGGGAAGGTTCTAGCCCTAGAGGGAGTGAGGAAACGGTTGCAGTAAGTTAGGGGAGAGGCACTGAAGGCCTGACCTGGGGCCAGGGGCATGGTGGGAGTGGAGAAGGCACGGAAAACACGACGCAGGTCAAAGGGCAAAGTGACAGACTTACAGGGAAGAGGCTTAAAGAATCTGGTCCAAGGACCAGAACGCTGGGCAGTGCCACTGCCAGAGAGACTGAGAGAAGACGAGCTACTTTGAAGATTGCTGTTTCCATAAACCAGGGCCTGATTTCCTTTACTGCTATTGCTATTAAATCTTTTTATCGAAAAAAATAATGCAGGGGCGCCTGGGTGGCTCAGTCGGTTAAGCGTCTGCTTTCTGTTCAGGTCATGATCCCAGGGTCCTGGATTTGGACGTTGGGCTCCCTGCTCAGTGGGGAGCCTGCTTCTCCCCCCCCCCCCAGGCTCATGCTGTCTCGATCTCTGTCTCTCTCTCTCTCAAATAAATAACATCTTTAAAAAAAGAAAAAGAAAAAGAAAAAAAAGAATGCACGCCCAGAGGATTTGGAATACAAGATATACTACAACACAACTGACCCGAACTCTTTAAAAAGTCAGTGTCACGTGCACACAAAATCAAGAGCACATACTGATGTAGATTAGACAACACCAAAGTGCCATGAGTAAAATGCAATGTGAAAACTTTGAATTTGGATTCTTGTTCTGGATTACAAAATTTAAAAAAAAAACATCTCTGAAACACATTTTGAGGATGTTGGGACAGTTTGAGTATGGATTGGAAATTAGATGATATCTTATTATTTCTTTTCTTAGGTGTAATAATGGTTTGTGATGAGGAGGGAGAATTTCCTCATTCTTAGGTCAATCATTCCAAAGAATTTAGGGTAGCATATCATGATGCCTGTAACTTACACTCAAGTGGTTCAACAGAGAAATGCACGCACACACACATGCACACACACAGAAATATATAACACACGTCAAAATGTTAATTGTGGAACCTTGATAGGCATATGTGTGTTCATTGTACCACTTTTGTCGATCTCTTTGTATTTTTTGAAAATGTTGAAAATAAAAATTTGGGCAAAAATACTTCATGAACGTAGTGAAAAGCTAAAAGAGGGCAAAAGCTAAAAGTGAACCTTTCTACCCCAGGCACTCAGTACTACCTTCCCTGAAGCAACCACTGTTCACATTCCCTGAAAATTCTCTCTGCATTTAGCAAACTATATATGTATTTATAGATCCTTTTTTTTTAATAGATGGGTTCATACTAGGAAATCTTTTTGGTAGCTATGGTAGAGACTCTCTAATCTATGCAATGGGTCCGGGGGGTAGTTGGTCAGTTAATTAAAAATCCATTAAAGCAGAAGTGCGTGGACATACTAAGGGAGAGACCTACCAGCACGTCGGAGGCAGTGTCTATCCTTTCATCCTTTCATCCTGAGAGGTGGCTCCCCAGAGGCCAGGTAAATGAGCTTCCACTGTCCTGTCGGCAGCTTGGTTTTTAAAGAAAATCTTTTTTGCCACGCGATGAGCCTTCTTGGAAATTGTTCCATATGACCAACTGTAGATCTGCTTCAGCCTTCTGAGATTAGTTGCTTTTTCGGATGAGTAAGGTTTTGTTTTTTTTTAAGATTTAATTTATTTATTTATTTGACACAGAGAGAGAGATCACAAGTAGGCTGAGAGGCACGCAGAGAGAGAGGGGGAAGCAGGCTCCCCACCGAGCAGAGAGCCCGATGCGGGGCTCAATCCCAGGACCCTGAGATCATGACCTGAGCCTAAGGCAGAGGCTTTAACCCACTGAGCCACCCAGGCGCCCACGGATGGGTAGGGTTTTGATCTGATTGTGCATGGGCCGACGGGAAGCGAGCTCCTGGGTGGACAGAGCCTGAGCTTCCTGAAGTTGCTCGAGGCTGAACCATTTGGCTATTTTTCGAACGCGCTCCCCGAGCTTGAGCAGTGTTGCCCCAGGCAGCTGGAGGAGCATGGCTGGGGTTCCAGGGGCAGGACTGCTCTGAGGGATGGCCGTTCTGCCAGAAGCGCTCCCTAGCTGCTTCTCCCCCACCAAAGGTGATCGCCTCCCATTGCCATGATGGGGGGGAGGGAGGGAGGGTGGGTCACATTTCCAAAGCATGTGCAACTTTGACTCTGAAAACCCTCCTTAACCACCAGCACCTGGGCATACTCAAATCCCCCACTCCGAGGAAGGCTCCTCCCTGCCAATGGGAAGGATTTGATTGGAAAAATGTGATTCTAGAAATCAGATCTGGGACTGGACTGAAATTGCCTGAAAAAAATGAAAGCATTGGCACAATTAACAAAAAAGGACTGGATTCCTTTATTTGTTTATTTTTTTTTTGCAGCTAAATCCTGCACAGCTTGCAAACCTTGGGAGGCGGCCATCCTATTATCATTCCTGATATGGACTTGAATTTCTAAGAAATGCCTCTTTTTTTTTTTGAGAACTGTGTAATTGAACCTCTACTAGAAGCAGTCCTAGGAGTCCCAGTCACAATGTCTCAGGATCAGTGGTGAGACAAGAGCCAGAGCTCTGGGGTCTTGGGTGCTCATGGACCCACGAAGTCGTGTACCGACCCCAAGTGGGTCCTTTCAGGAGTCCTGGGAAGCCCAGCCCTGCATCTAAGCCACCCTCTGAACTGGGACTAGCCAGATCTCTATGTCATTTGAGGGACCCCATTAAAGTCTAGAGGGCCCCACTGGCCTGTCACAGTGCCTGAAATATTCACACTGTGAAGCAATGGAGTCCCTGCCATCTCTAAAGCAGAGTGTCTAGGAGATAGAGACCTTCCCCCATCTTTAAAGAAGATCAGCTTTTCACTTAAAGCAAAAAATCCAACGGAGAAGGGAGGGTAATGCTCAGTCCAGGTTTTGGTGTGAGCTCGGAGGGCAGACGGGGGTAGGCTGAGGAAAGGATGCCAGAGGGCCCAGGGCGTGCCAGCATGGCCCCTGAGTTACCGTAGAACCTCTGGGAAGGAGGGACATGACTCATGGGGCCCCGAGGAGAGGCCAAGTCAGCCAGGGCCCAGGCCAGGACTCTCATCTGTGGTCCCACAGGCACATGCTGGCTCTCATAATTGTGACATTGGGATTTGCGACAAATCCCTAGCTCTGTTGTTACTGTGACCACTCAGGGTGCGGACACTCTGCATTTTCTGTGAGCCTGCTTGAGCCACAGATACTTCTGCATGTCCCGTTACTCGGTGGCACGGACAGACGGACAAGCTGGGTCCGGCTGGGGACGGCTGGGGATGGCCACAGACATCACAGCTGAGGATCTTGCTTTGTTCCAGCTTTGCTAAGTCTCTTAAGAAATCTACAATTTTGATTCTTAAAAAAAAAAACTTTTAACTGTCCCTCCAACACTCTTTATTTTTTAAAAAATATTTTATTTATTTATTTGTCAGAGAGAGAGAGAGATGGAGAGTGCAAAAGCAGGGGGAGCAACAGAGGGAGACTGGATCCCAGGACCCTGGGATCCTGTCCTGAGCCGAAGGCAGACGCTTAACCACCTGAACCACACGGGCGTCCCCCTCCAACACTTTAAAACACATTCTGTGTGCCAAGTGCTGGAGTAAGCATATGGGATATATGGTTGATCTAATCCTTATCACAACCCTGTGGTGTAGGCACTGAGAGGGTAAGAAATTTGGCCAGCGCCGTTCGCCTATTTAGAGCTTCTAGAAGTCATCTGGCCTGCTGGAAGGTTTGAGATTACTTCTCCTAACTCAAACTCACTTCCGAATTACGTCTCCTCATTGATTCAGCTCCTGTAGTGAGAGATTCGTCTGCAAAGTGAGGTTGCTTGGGGTAGTTCTGTCCCCTGGGGGACCGTCCCCTGGAGAACCAAAGAACAGAAATAACCAGCCTCAGCTAGGGTTGGCCACAAACCTCAAACTCCTTTAGAAGGACCCCACACTGAAAAACAATGTCGGATCACTGACCTTACCACCGGGGAATGACGGAGCATCCTCATGGCAAGTGTCCGTCCACTTCGAGCCACTTGACCTGCCACCCAGGGTCTTTCTGACAAAAGCCTTGAGTGAACCCAGCAGTTCCAGCCTAGGCTCCTCTGGGAGTCTGCCTAAACTGGCTAGATGGTTGCCTCTAGGTCACTGTAACCCAAAAAGCCTTAATTAAAGTCCGGAAATGTGCTCAATCTCCTCTTCTGCAATGCTAGGAAGTCTAGATACTGCAATTTTGCCCGTGAAGACATAGAAACATAAAGGGGCTCTGGGCACAGCACAGTCATTTGGGACACAACCCCCCCCAACCAGTATAAATTGAGACATGAGAAAAGGGAAGTATTTGGCTCTAGATGAGTTTCCTTTTGTAAAGACTAGACAAAGGGGCTTGTCTACTAAAGACACTTGGTTTGGGTAGAGGGAGGGCCATCTCTAGCCCCCAGGGCTGCAGGCAGGAGTTTGCATGGTGGGTGTTTGCGTGGGTGGGGAGGAGCAGGTGGGTGAGGACTGGCAGGCTGAGGGCGTGAGGAGGACACGGGAAGGAAAGGGGGGCAGAAGGAGAGGGGGACAAGAGACTGGAAAGTGAAGGGAGCGGGTGCAAAGGAGAGAAGAAGAACAGCAGGGATGTTCACAGTAGGAGAAGTGAGGGGAGGGCTTGTGCCACTGGCAATCTGCTCTTTTTCTAAGACTTTTTTTATTGGAGCGCCTGGGTGGCGCAGTCGGTGAAGCGTCTGCCTTCGGCTCAGGTCATGATCTCAGGGTCCGGGGATTGAGTCCCGCATGGGGCTCTCTGCTCAGTGGGGAGCCTGCTTCTTATTTATTTATTTGAGAGAGAAAGAGAGAGAGAGCATGAGCAGGGGGAGGGGCAGAAGAGGGAGAAGCAGACTCCCCCCTGAGCAAGGGAGCCCAACGTGGGACTCGATCCCTGGAACCCAAGATCATGACCTGAGCCGAAGACAGACTGAGAGGCCTAGGTGCCCCTCTGCTTGCCCTCTTGATGAAGTCATTTCCTGTTTGGTCTTACACCAATGATTTATCCATTAGTGAACACTTACCCCTTCAGGTATCAACACTTTGGTCACTCAACTTTGGAAAGATAGCCTTTTAAAGTATATTCACATCCCACGGCTTTCTGGCATAAAAATGTCCTGAAGTACCTTTTCTGGAACTTGTGGTAATAATAATAGGGAAGGAGGTGGTATCTCACTGTGGTTTTGATTTGTATTTCTCTGATGCCGAGTGATGTTGAGCACTTTCTCATGTGTCTGTTGGCCATTAGGATGTCTTCTTTGGAGAAAATGTCTGTTCGTGTCTTCTGCCCATTTCTTGACTGGGGGGTAGGGAGGGAAAAATAATGAAACAGGATGGGATGGGGAAGGAGACAAACCATAAGAGACTCCTAATCTCACAAAACAAACTGAGGGTTACTGGGGGTTGGGAGGGTAGGGATAGGGTGGATGGGTTATGGACACTGGGGAGGGTTTGTGTTTTGGTGAATGCTGTGAAAGATGTAAGCCTGATGATTCACAGACCTGTACTCCTGGGACAAAGAATGAAAAAAAATAGGCAAGGAGTTTGCTTGTGAACATTGGTTCCGTTCTTTCAGCAGAAAGTGATTATGGGCCTTCCGTATGCCAAGCACCAGGCCAGGTACCATGGACCCTGTTGAGCCTTTGATTTAACCCAAGTTGAAAGAGTCAGAGGATCAATGCTCCCACTTCCTAAACTGTGGGCTGTGAGGCAGTGAGACCTTTGAGGGTTTTAGGAATGAGCTGGGGTGTTTGCTCAGGACCTCCCAATGCCAACTGTCGACTGGTGCTGTTGTCACAGTGCTCCTTCTCATCTGCCCTATCATTGGACACCTATTTGTCTGGGCCGGGGCCTGGCAGTGGCTTATCTCTTCCACAGAGTAAAGTAAATGCGTTTTGGGATCGTGGTGACTCAGCAGCTTCTCTTCCCCCCCTGCCCCGAGTTCTGAGCTGCCGCTGTGGTGGAGGTCGCGGGAAGGAGAGCTTCCAGGGAAGTGAGGACTGACAGCGTAGTCAATGGGGTGCTGGTCAACGTCTAAACATGGGCTGTCTCGGTTGGTGGGGGAGAAGGGCGCTGATTGGTGGTGCCTGCTGATTTCCAAGGTGTGACTATTCCCACCGTGGCCAGTTGCAAGCTCCCAACACGATGTCACAAAACGAGGGGCAGAGAAAACATGCACATTGACGCTGCATTAGAGAGTATGTCCACCACACAGGCACAGGAGGAAAGTGTAGCAAAAATAATTAGGAAGTGATGAGTCTTGAGCATTCATTAGCTTTCATTGAGCTTAATTGCAAGTTTACATACTTTGATTTTTGATAATCCCTACAGGTAACAAACCAACTCCCCAAATTGATGGTCAACAGTCAGTTTTCACTATCAGCTAAGCAGAGTGCTACCTCACCTTTCTCTTAGGCTCAGCAGGAGAAAGGGAAGCTAATGAGACAGAGCCCCAGGGTCCTCACCCCAGCTTTAACCACAGCGGCCCCATTTGTATTCATTTTAGTGCACACTGGAGTTCTGTGTTTGAACAAAGGCTTCCAATATGTTTTTAATGGGGGGTTTTTGGAAAGACACTAGTGTAAATGGTCTATGAGGCTCCTGCCAGCTAGGATGGCCCAAATTAGCCAAGTCTGGGTGCCCTTCTGCTTCTCTTCTCATTCGCTTGCCCCCTCTGGTCACTCAGGCTTCCGACTCCTGCCTTCCCCATGAATCCTTTTGTCTCACCCCAAGGGCCTCCGTCTGCACCCAATAGAGAGCTGTTATCACTTGATCTGGTTTAAAGTGAGATCCCTCCCAGGCGTGTTTTCCTCTTTAACACATGACTCTGGAAGACCCCAAAGTTCTTCCGAATACAAAGGGATGGACTTCTGAAGGACAGAATTCCAGGAAGGGGGAGGGTCCCCTTAAAATTGACCTGTGTTATCCTTTGCATTCTCCTTCAAAAATCTCTGGATCTCAGCGGATGGCTGGGTTACCCCCAAAGGGCTGCCCCGTAGTGCACCTCTGGTTTCCTTTACACAACACACAATTCTTTGAGTTAAACCCCAAAACTTTTCTTAGCACGAGTTTGGTTGCTCCTCCACCAAATGCAAGCTTTTCAGCCATGGAAATGCACAGAAGGGCCTCAGGAGTTATGGATATGACACAATCCTTTTCTGAAGACAAATTCACCCTCCTTAGCCTGCCAGAGAAATTATTTTTCCAGGAAAACTAAACAGTAAGCACATACTTGGATGTTCCTTTCAGGCAAGAGAGGAGCCCGTCCTATTCCATTAAGGTCAGACAATTGCCCAGATGATTTGCTTCACTGCCTATCATAACGGGGAATGTGGGACAGAACCAGCAGGGGCCTACGCTCCGCTCTGTCCATCCAACAGTCATGGTGGAGCAAAGTTCATAGACACAGGCACCCTCTGAAGCCTGCAGTCAGAGAGGCTGAGACTGGGGCCACTTGGGAACCCCCCCCACCCCGGCACACACACACACACACGCCTACCATGTACCCACAGCTCAGTGCAGCAGCTCCCTGGGATCAGTGTTCTAGAACCAAAAGTGAAGTGATGGCCTAGGGTGCGTAGATGCTGGTGACCGAGGAGTCCACTGGATGAGGCACAAAGGTGAGCTTCCTGGCCCACCACCACATCTGCCTGGTACACACTGTTTAAAAGCAGATAGGATAGCCAGTAGCCCGGCAGCTGGGGGGCAGTGCGCCCAGACCTAGGGGTCCACCCCGTAGCTTTGCTTCTCAGGTTCTGCCCCCGCTCCTGACACCAGCAGCAGCATCCCTTTGTTCCCTCTTCACTGAGAGTTCCGGCTCCCTATCTGAAGGCTCCAACTGTAAGGAGGTATGAATGCACGCCCAACACATAAAACAGACTCAAAGCCAAGCTCTGTCCAGTCTAGGCCAACTTAGGTGATAAATCTTGCTCAATTCCCTGGTCCGAATACCTTTGGCTACCTCTGCAAGCCCAGTTTATTCTTGATCCAAGGCCCCTTGGCCAAAGTCCCTGCACAGTTGGCCCTTTCTCCTCTTTTCTGTCCAAGCTGAGCTCACTCTCCCCTGGCTCCCCCCAGAGTCCTTCACTTTCAGGATCGGAATCTTTGGAACCCAAACTTTCTCTCTTCGAAAAGTTTCTTCTTTTACCTCAAACTTTAGTCCAGCCTAGGCTCCTAAATTCTCTTGAGTCTTCCAACACTTGAATGCTGGATGAATCTGGTCTCTCCACGGGAAGCAGTGGCTCTCCATATTTATCTAGTAACATCCAATGGCTAGTATCATTTATAGATCATGTCCAGCAGACAGCAATCTCAGAGTGTGCTATCCCTGTGTCACTTGCTCTTGACCTTGGAGAGAAGTTTGAAATCTAAATGTGAGCCACCAGCAAAATACTGCCTTGTCAATGCACCAAGGAGAGGGAGAGTTAGCTTATCTTTCAGAAGTCCCCAGAGTACCGTGGACTAGCTGAGTAAGTGTAATTAGAAAAAGGAAAAGGAAGTCGAGGATAAATTCACATGTAGCTGAAGAAGTCTCATGATAAAGTGAACTTTTCCCAAGGTTGCCAGAAAGCAAGTCGTGCAACCTTTGGGAAATGGTCAGTCCAAGAATTTCTGAAGAGCCCCCACCCTTCACCTGGCCAAGTCCTTGATACCACCCAAGAGCTCTGATCGTCCCCCTTCAGACTCGACAAGCAAGCTGCTTTTCATTGCTACTTTCCAAAGTGTGTTCATATCCATTATCTCACTTGATTGTTACCATGACCCTGTGAGGTAGGTAAGATAACTATTAGTTTTCCCCAGGCTCACTTCTGGAAGATTCCCAGGAGTCAGATTTTGCATAATGGTCAGTTGACAGCGTTGGCTCCCTTTTCACATGCTAACAAAACCTGGCCTGGTCTAATCCTTATGTAAAGGGAAGATTCATCATGCAACATTGACCTAAGCTAGGCAGAGAGAAGCCTGATCATCAGGGAGTGATAGGAGTGGGGGGAGGGTGATCTTGAAAAATTGAGTAATTCTACTCCTCCCTTCCCTTCCTGGAGCTAAAATCCAGGCTTTTGAATGGGAAGGGCTTGTGTTATCTTCAAGCTACACAAACTTTCTTTCTTAAAGACTGGATGCTAAGACCAAATCTCTATATATTTAGCTATATTTGATCAACCCTTACCAATTAATCGAGTGCTCGTTGTGGGCCCAGCTCAGTGGGAGTGCAGAGAAGTATGAGATGTGGGCCCCGATCTCCAGGAACTTACAGATTTGCTGGGAGCTAAACTTGTACACGCTAGACAGCAATGCCTAGTAGCCAAAGTGATGAAGAAAAAGTCAGGGGTGATTGATGTAGCCAGAGGAGGCATCCCAGAGAGGCAGGGCAGAGAGGCGCTTAGGAGCATGAGCTCTGGGTCAGGCAGTAAACGTGGCTTCAGATTCCAGACCCACCATTACTAGCAATGTGAACCTTGAGCAAATCCCTATACCCAATCCGTAAAATGGGGTAGAAAGTGAGAAATACTTATCGTATCAAATTACTGAGAAGATCAAATGAGCACAGTGACTGGCACGGAATGCTTACTGCTGTTCAGCATCCAGCAAATGGTATCATTAAGGCCTGATTTAAGCTGACCATCGAAGGCTGGGAGAAGATTTGGAGACACTGAGAGAGAGAGACAGGACAATCCAAGGCACTGAATTAAACAAAAGCACTGAATTAAAAAGGAAAGGAGGTGTGTGAAGATGCTGGTCTTACTAAAACAGAGGGGACATATTAAGGCAGCAGGAAAAGATAAACTTTGTTAGGTTGGGTGCAGCTAGATGGTGAAAGGCCTTACCACCAAGCAGAGGAGTTTAGACTGGACATACTAGGAAGTGAGAAGCCCCTGGGGACTTGCAAGCAAGAGAATAACCTGAGGATAGTGGTCTTAGAGCAATATTGACCTGTGGTGTACTCTGTGACTTGGAGAGGGACTGAGAGATAACCATTGTTTCAGGTATGAGTTGATACAGGCCTGGACAAGAAAGACCGTAGAAAACATTTGAAAAATGTTTGGGGGGAAAATTTAACTAGATGGACTAGGTAATTAAGACATGAGAAATGAAGGAGAAGGAAGAATCCAAAAGGATTCCAAAGTTTTGAGTCTAGATGACTTGGAAAGCAAAATGGGAGTCAGGAGAGTAGGCATAGAGGAAGATATTGGGGTCAGTGTTCAGTGTGAGATGATGGAGAGACCCATGTAGAAATGTCTAGAAGAAAATAGTGATACCCAAAGGTCCTAAGAGGACATAATTTCTTTTTAACTTTTCAACCCCCTTCACCCATTTCTCCCACTTCCTTTTCTTGTACTTCCTCTCTAAACAGAGGCAGACTTCATTCCTGGTTAGATTGTTCTCTGCATATAGTGACAGCTGTATTCCTTCCTTTTTGGTTCTATTAATTATTTTTCTTGTTCTATTACATTAGCTTGGACCTCTAGTAAAACATCGAACAGTAGAGGAACAGTAATCCTGGACATTCCTATCTTGTTCCTAACTTTGAGAGAAAACATCTGTTTCACAATTTATTAACACACTATTATGAATACTTCACAAATTATTTAATGCTCCTATAGTGTTATGAGATAGATGTTATTATTTTTATACCCATTTTACAGATGAGGAAACTGAAGCACAGAGAAGCTATGTAACTTGCCCCAGGTCACACAGGTAGCAAGTGGCAGAACAGAGACTCAAACCTCCACTATCTAGCTTCAGAGACTGCATTTGTAACCACTCTCCATGCCTGCTACCTCTTGAAATATGGAGTTTTGTTTTTTTTTTTAAGATTTTATTTATTTATTTGACAGAGATAGCACAAGCAGGGGGAGTGGCAGGCAGAGGGAGAGGGAGAAGCAGGCTTCCCTGCTGAGCAAGGAGCCCGATGCCAGATGCCGGGGCTTGATCCCAGGACCCTGGGATCATGACCTGAGCCAATGACAGACACTTAACCGACTGAGTCTCCCAGGCACCCCTGAAGTATGGAGTTTTCTATAGATCTCTGGAATATACTCTTGATCACATTAAACTTTTCTTTTATTCCGAGTTTTCTAGAGCTTTTTAAGAGCAAATGGGTGCCAAGTTGTCAAATACTTTTGCTATATTCATTGAAATGATCATATGGTTTTTCCCTTTTCATATGCAAATGTAATGCTTTCCGCTGATACAGTTTCTAATGGGGAAGCAACCTTGCATTGCTGAGATTCAACCCAATTTGGTTATGTTATGTCCTTCTTTTGCAAAAGTGCACAATTTGATTTGCTAGTAATTTATTTAGGGCTGTTGTATGCTGTTGTTTTTCTGTCCTTTGATATTGGTATAATGATAGTTTTGGAAAATAGGTTAGGAGCTTTTCATCTTTTTCAATGCTCCAAAGCAGTTTGTTTGATAAAGGGATTCTCTTGTCTCTTAAAAGTTTTGTACAATTTACCTTTAAAACCTTTGTGTGTGTATATGTTAAGAGGGCTGAGGTGTATGCATGTTTGATTCTATTTCTATTTCTTCTCTAGTTTATTGGTGTAGCCAGATTATCATCTTGTTCTCAGGCCAGTTTTGGTAATTAATGTCCACCCTAGAAGACATTTTCTCTGGATTCTAAATTTACTCTATAAATATTAATACAAAATACCAATGATTAATAACTTCGTATCTGTACCACAACTTCTAATTACAGAGGTAGCCAGAGGTATTCTGAACAGGGAATTGAGCAAGGTTTATCACTAATTACTAAGAATATTTCATCTTTCCTATACTTTTTAATGTATTCTAAATGTAGTTCTCTCTCACTTCTCTCTCTTTCCCTCTCCCTCTATCTTTCCTTACTCCTAAGTGGTTTATTTATTTATTTTTAAGCAAACCTGCTAACTGTGCCCATTTTCATGGTGTTTCCAAAGAGCCAGCTTTTGCTTATAGGGATCAACTTTCCATTTTTTGTGATTGTGTATTTTATAAATTTTTGCTTTAATCTCTATTACCAAGCCTTATTCCTACAAAGCCCATCTGTCTGGAATATCTTTTCCTCCTTCCCTTTCACTTGGCTAACTCCTACTCATTCTTCAGTTTGTGCATCATGTCTTTTAGGAAGCCTTCTCTGACCTTCCAGCATGATTTAAATGCTCCTCCTCCGTCCTCCCCCCGGCAGCTTCCAGCACTCATCATTCTATGTTATCCTGAGCCGTCTGCTTGTCTCTCTTCCCTATTAGACTGTAAATTCCTTGAGGGCAAGGACCGTGTCTAGTTCATAAGTGTACCTCCAAGTGCCGAACAGAGTACTTGGCATCCCCAGTGGGAATTCAAACAGAAATGTTATTGGCGGTGGCAACCCAGGAGCCGGCAAGCAGATCTAACAAAGGGGCTCCCACTAGGTCTGTTGTCTGAGGTTTGGGATCTTTAAAAAAAAAAAGGAAAAACAATGATCTTTGGTAGAATTTCTTTCCTTGATTTTTAAAAGAAGCCGAACCCTTCAAATGTGTAATTCCAATGGTCATCCCTTGGGGGAGGAGTCCTTCGCTGCTCCCCTTTCAGCCCTGCACTCCAGCAAGGATCTCGAAGGTTTGACTCCAGAAGGAGCCAAGGCCGAGAGTTAGCCATAAAGGAGCTGAGACTAACTGGACCTAAAAGGTCTATAGACTGCCCCAGGATGTTTCCATTTAAAAGCAGCTTTCCCACACGGGGTACTTGCCTTCTCTACAGTGGGGGTGGGGGAACCTTATCCCACACTTCTGCTTCTCTGGTTTCCCATCTAATCTGAGACACCTTCCCTCTCTATTCATTTCCCCCTGTGACCCCCCCCCACCTTTTACTCACCATTGACCCCGGGAGTTTTTTATTACTTGTGTCCAGGAGGTGTTTCGAGAATATGAACTGAAGTAGTAGTTTGTGAAATTGGCAACATATATGCGTCACGGCCCTAGGTTTTCTTCTGGAAACTTCTGTGGTTAGCAGTCAGGTCCAAGGAAAGCAGAACACAGGCCGAAGTGAAAGAGAAGTATACCAAAATCATGGAACACCACGAACATTAGGGCCGGCTCCTGCCCACTTCCCAGCCCCTACCTCCACCCTGTCGGCCATGGTCTGATAGAAGACTCTTTCTAGAGACAAAAATCAAACTGGTGACAGAGAGCTTTTCTGTTCACAGTGAATTTACTCCGTGGGAAATATGGTCTCACTTCCTCACACAGTCTAGTTTCTCTTTGAAGAAGGGATCACGAGACTAAAAATATAAAAACACTTTCAAAAGAGAACTCATCCTGAAATTTAAGGGAGGTCGGAGGAACTAGGACCCCAACAAGGCCCACATTGTGCTACCTGCCTAAGACAGAACTAAGGGAAGGGAGATGGCCTACACAGAACCACGTGGACCACAGGGCTGCTGGGACGGGCCAACAGGCTGAAGGGCAGCCTACCTCAGACCTTTCTGAGGTTGTTTTGCAGATGGCAAATGTGTCCCAGGCACTGTGCTAGGCTCTGGGGATACAGCAAAGAACAGGACACAGTTACTGCCCTTGAGGAGCTTAGCATGTGGGGTCTGTATGGAACATGACATCCACAAAGACAGGAACTGCATCTCGTTCATCTTTGGACCCCCACTAACTAGCACCCTACTTAAAATATGGTAGACACTCAATGAATATGTGTTACATGAACGAAGGAAGGAAAGAAGAGGAGAAGGAAAGATGGTAGGGAAGAGAATTAGATGTGACCACTAGTGCCAATACCCCAGAATCCTGAGGCAGCCCCCAGAGTCATGAGACAAAAACCCAGGGACACCTAGGTCAACGTCACAGAAGCTGGTGGCTTTAAATCGGTCACTTTGGGTGTTGTGTTTACTAATTCTTGAAGGTATTAAAATAATAGGGTAGGAAAACAGTTAGTTGGTGGCTCCTCAAAAAGTTAAACATAGAACTACCATGCGACTCCACAATCCCATTCCGAGGTATATACCCCAAAAGAACGGAAAAGAGGGATTCCAACTAGTACATGTACACATGCATTTATAGCAGCACTACTCACAATAGCCAAAAGGTGGAAACAGCCCAAAGTCCATCCACGGATGAATGAATTTAAAAAAGTGTGATATACCCACACAATGGGATGTTATTCAGCCATAAAAAGGAACAAAGGACTGATACATGCTATGACTTGGATGAACCTTGAAAACATGATGCTCAATGAAAGAAGCCAGGCACAAAGGCCACATCCCGTATGATTCCATTTATTGGATACCCCCAGAATAGGTAAGCCTAGAGAGAAAGGACGTAGACTGGTGGTTGCCAGGGGCTGGACCAAAGGAGGAAATTGGGAGAAGGTGCTAAATGGGTAAGGGGTTTCACTCTGGAATGAGGGAAACATTCTGGAACCAGATAGACGTGATTGTACAACCTGTGAATATACTAAATGCCACTGAATTGTTCAATTTAAAAATGGTTGATTTTCTGTGAATGTCACTTCCATAAATTATTTTTTTGGTAACAATATTAGGGTAGCCATAAGAAGAGCCAGGATAGAGAAGCTCCAATTCCAATTCTGGGCAGACTGGGTTGTTGTGGGAAGTGGTAGGTTGGGTGGGTACAGACTGGGAACTATAACCTTCTCCATACCCTACTCCACCACGTTCCCCTTTCCTACTCACCTAGGTCAACTGCTTATTCCTATCTCTATTCCCGTCCATATCCAAGGATTGTCTGGAATTATTCTTAAAAATATTCCACTTCTCTAAGGACTGTTCATCATGAAAAAGCAGTTATTGGTTAGGAGCTCTTCCAAGAAATACCAGATATCAAAGATGTTAGGAATATAGGAAGCCAGCATGAAATCTTCTTAAGGGTCACTTTAAGATGACCTTTGGAAGAAGGTCTTCAGAAAATGTTGATGTAGCCGAGGTGACTGGTGGGCACAAAGTATCGGGTACCTGGGGGATATGAGGAGATGCTTGTTAAAGGATGGATTCCTTGATTGAACAAAGCCATTTACACCAAGGATTTCACTTCAGTGGTGGCCCTATCTTGTTTCTGGTCTTCAGGCCACATTTTGTGTAAGAGCTTTCATTCATCCATTCTTTCTTTCATTCAACAACTATTTATTGAGCATCTCCTATGTTCTAGGAAGTATAGTGCTAGGTATTCATCATCATAGACGTGGATAAAGGAAATTCACATACATGAATAAGTCCCAGGGATGAAAGGCACAGCATAGGGAATACAGTCGATAATGCCATAACAGGCCTATGTGGGGACAGATGGCGGCTACACTTGTGGGGAGCACAGCATAAGGTATGGACTTAGGTAATCACTATGCCATACACCTGAAACTAATGTAACGTTGTGTGTCAACTAGACTTCAATTCTTTTTAAAGAGAAATTCACATCCAGTTGCAAAAAAATATTTTTAGACATGAACTCAACCTTTCACCATCTCCAAAGCTAGAGCTTGACTAAACCAATGGGGCAAAACAGGGCAAGTTCTGGTGACAACGTTTCCACAGACTAGAATATGTGGTCTGATAAGTATGGCTCAGGGGCAACAGAACAGAATACTCAAAAAGAAGGCCGTCTAAGGAAATGGCCTTGGCACAAGGGAGGAGAAACAGCTTGGGAGAAAACCTGAGCAACCCCTTCTTCCCATCTGTCCTATCCTCTCTGTTCCCTCACCCCAAGCCCGGACCACCGGGAGACGATGGATTGGAGTAGTGTTCCCCTAGGCTGCTGAGGCTCCACACAACTCTCTGTGTGCAGCAAATGCTTTCTCCCACCCCCAGTATAGCTCATGAGGGGCTCGGTGTGAGCACTAACTTGCCTGAAATTGGGGGTGGGGGCAATCTGGTCAGAACTAAGGAGGGTCTGCTTCTTGCCCTCTATGCTACAGTTAATCCATTGCCATCTGTCTTTATTTTGCTGACTCACTGCTTTCATTTGGATTGGCAGTTCTTTTGCTGTTGGCTGCAGTCTTTAACTGTTTACAGAGGGCTGAGATGGATGGAGAATTAGGGGCTTTGCATTCATTCCCTGGATGAAATCCTACCCAGGTACTGTGGGCCTCTTGTTGAGGGGCTGGGGCCAAGGCCCCTGGATTTTGATGGATGGTGGAGATTAAGTGTAGGCTAACACATCATTTAGTCTGATTGCAAGGCCAGATTTCTCCCAAGTGCTGCCAAATGAGCTGGGAGGTCATGTGAATTGTCTGCCCAAGCACAAGGGAGCATGATGCCTTTTAATTAAAACAAGGATGAAGGATATTTGGGACCTTGATCTGTCAAGGAACTTGGAGTCCCCAAATCCTAGACTTCATTCAAGGTTCTCTTTAGACCTCACCTCATCCATGGAAGCCTTCCCTGAATAAACTTCCATCCAACCCTTCCTCCAAAGTTTACTTTCCTACACTTTGAATCTCATCAGCATTTGGTTTCTATTGTGTATGACCCTGGCTCTGCCATTTGGGAGCCAACCTTCAGCAAGTCTGAGAGAGCCTTTCTTTATTCCGGTGAGATGTAAGTGCATTAAGTGAAACTTGTAAGTAAGTGTAAGTGAAAGTCTGTAGGTTTTATAGCTCTGAGTGGGATGTATTACATCTTTGCAGCTTTAAGTTGAGGAGACCATACAGCTTATCAAACTGGGACACTTTTGAGAGTGAAGGGCTATTGGCTATTAATAATAATGCTGGAATATCAGCATTAAACTGGGACCATCCTGGGCAAACCAGTACATATATTGACCCTACCTAAGGCACTTAGGTTCCTTTTTTGACTTCTTTTGTTCCTACCCTGATTCCCAGGCAGGACTGGTGGACACAAGACTGAGTAGGCAGATATACCAAAACCCTCTCTACCTCAGAAATGATCTAATGCTGACAAAAAGTACCTTAAAAGGGCTAAAACTGATATGGGGTCCACTATAACCCCCATCTTACTATAAGCCATTCTGCCGGATAGCATGGATGTGTTTCCACTGAATTCTTGTAGATTTCAAAGGCCAATGGTGGCTTCCCTCCAGTCACTTTCTCCTAGGATCTAACCATCATATAACAAAATGGAGGGGATTTGTTTATAAAAAAAGTATCCCCTTGAAATTTAACATTCCATGGTCCAAACTCTCCCACGGAGATGGCTTCTCCAAGCCATCAACCCTGGAAAGTATTCCCTACCAACGGGACATGATTAAAATATGATTAAAACATGATTAAAATATAACCTCCAGAAACTGGAGCCCTCATATACTGCTGGGGGAAATATAAAATGGTGCAGCCACTTTGCAAAACAGTCTGAAAGCTCTTGATCAAACACAGTTAACCATGTGTTAACTCAGCAATTCTACTCCTAAGTGTATACCCAAAAGAATCGAAAACAAATGTGCACACGAAAGCTTGTACATGAATGTTCAATAGAATTATTCATAATAGTTAAAATGTGAAACCTCTCAATGTCTATCAACGGATGAATAGATAAACAAAATGTGGTATATCTACGCAATGAAATGTTATCCATAAGAGGAAGGAAGGACTGATCCACGCTACAGCATGGATGAACCTTAAAAACATTATGCTGAGTGCAGGGCGTCTGGGTGGCTCAGTCGGTTAGGTGTCTGCCTTCGGCTCAGGGCATGATCCCAGGGTCCTGGGATCAGGCCCCACGTCTGTCTCCCTGCTCAGTGGGGAGTCTGCTTCTCCCTCTCCCTTTGGCCCTCTCCCGTTCATGCTCTCTCTCTCTCAAATAAATAAATAAAATCTTAAAAAAAAACCATTATGCTGCGTGAAAGAAGCCAGTCACAAAAGACAACATTGTATAATTCCATTTTGACAAAATGTTCACAAGAGGCGAATCGGTAGAAACAGAAACATTAGTAGCTGGCTAGTACTGGGCAGGGTGAGGAGTTTGTGGGCAGGGGCATGACAGCTAAAGGGTACAGGGTTTCTTTTAGGGGGTGATGGGAATGTTCTAAAATTGAGAGTGATGACGGTGGCACAATTCTGAGAATATACTAGAACCCACTGAATTATACATTTTAAATGGGTGAATTGTAGGATATATGAATCATATCTCAACAAAGCTATTAAAACAGTAGCCTCCAGGCCCAAGCAAGACTCAAAACCAGCTATCTAGGCTAGACTTGCATTCCTTTAATGACATGGGCATTCTCTTCCAGGCCATTCTTCTCAGGCTTTAGGATAACCAAGCACCAATGTGGGCAAGGGCCTCCTAAGGGCAGACCAGAGGGGAGAAGCCTTGTGGGTATGGACAAGGCTTTGGCATTTGCTTGATTAGCCTTTAGAGAAACACCCAACTCAAAGTGACAGGGTCCAGTAATATTTGACAGGAAAGGGCCTGAGAACATATGCACTCTCATGCTCCCTGTAGAAATGCTCAGAAAGAGACAGGGACTTGCCCAAATCACACACAGTCAGTGGCAGAGCAGGGACCAACATCCACTGCTCCTCTCCCTCTAGTGCTCTTTCTCTTGCCCTGATTTCTCCACTGCCTCCTCTTTCCCTCCCCTACCCAAAGCAGCCTCCTTGGCCCTTCCTGCTGAAATCCGGGAGGAGGCAAGTCTGAGCATCCAAACTCAAAATCAGGGTGAATTTACAATTTTGGAAATATAGTACAACTATGGAAGTATGGTTGACTAAAGAGCAGGTCAGGAAATCGGCATTATAGGTCTCCCGACATCAGGATGTGGACAGAGTACAGGATTTGACCCCTGGTACAACTAAATTTGTGGAATAATCACATGCTTCTCTTTATACTGTATTTGGCAGTATTAGAAGAGAAAAATAATATTCATCTTAGGAAAACCTTGGTAACTGCAAATTTGCTGGCAACCTTATTTCCTCTTGCTTTCTTGGAAGAAACCAAACGAAAAAGCAGCTGTACAAATTAGCCCTGACCAACAGGCTCAGGACCAAAACAAAACAAAACAAAACAAACAAAGCCAAAAACAAATCAGGCTAAATATTTAAATCAGAATGGAAAATATATTCAACTATACGCCTACTGGAGCTCTTGAAACTGCTAATCTCCACTTGATTATTGACAGCATCTTCTTTCCAAGAGGTCAGGACAAAGCTGGGGGCCGTGTGACCGAAACTGATCAGCAGTTTTCCCAGCCCCTTCATCTGCACTCACAGATTTTCCCGATATCCCTAATAGAAGCAAAACTATTTATCCCCCTTGTGAGAGGCAGATTAGTCCCACGGTGAAAAGAAACTCTACCTCATAGGTCATCAATTAATAGATGCCAGTTGCCAGGCACTGTGTTGGTGCTGGAGGAAGACATGAGAGGAGACCAGGAGGACACGATGCCTGTGGCCAACAGCTCCAAGATAAGACAGGTCATGGCCAAGGGCAAGGGCAAAGGGCAACAGCAAAGCCAAGGAGGTAGGAGAATTTATATATGTTGCATAACAGTCAAGGGACCAGTCTTTCTGGAATAGAGATTTCTTTGAAGAGGGTTAGGGGATATTTGGTTGGAAAAGAAAGTTGGAGACAGATTGTGGGGGCGACATAGGGTTGGAGGTGAGTGGCCAGATGAAAAGGACATCAGGGGAGTCTTCTCTTCATTCTCTCCTCAGGTCTAGGTTAGGTGCTCTCCTCTGGGCTCCCAGAGTCCCCAGGCCCTGGTCTAGCACTTTTCCTACTTTCCTGTCATTCCCTGCCTCCTTGGCCCTCTTCCCCCTTGAACTGTTTTTCTTCTGGAAAGAGCTTGCATCTGGTTGACGTGCATATCCCTGGTGCCTAACAAAGGGCTTACCCCATGGTCAGCACTCAGGAAATGTTTATTGGTGGGCTGAGGCAGGATGGGATGGGATGGGATGGGATATAAGGTTACATCTCTGGAAGAGCCATCTGGAAGAGTGGGCAGGGAGAGGAGACCAGTTAGAAAGGTGGTGCCCTAGTGCAGATATTAGGAAACATGGCCCTGACTCCAAGCAGTAGCAATGGTGACAGAGAAGAAGGTAGGATGTCTGGTGCATTTTGAGGGCAGAATGGACAGGACTTGGGAACCCTATTGAACACCAACCTGAGGAAATAAAACAAAATGGCTGCCAAACTGGAGTAGGTTGCCCACAAGGTAGTGTGGTAGGTCCTGAAAGGCCTGAACACCCCAAGTGGGATTAACCAGTGCCTGCTTCCATTTGGTGAGCAATTGGTCACAGACCCAGCTGTCTAGGGGGCCCCTGGCCCTTCTGTTCTTTTCACATGTGCAGGGTCCCCAGGGAGCTTGTGCTGACCGGTTGGGTGACGCTCCAGAGGGCTGAACCAGCGTTTGGCCATCTTAATCCTGTGGTCTCAGCTCAGCTCCCGCCTCCTGGAGGGGTCACACAGGGCATCGCCAAACAAAGACGTGAGCGTGTCCTTCCCCCAGCCGTGCCTGCTTCGTTCCACCTCGGTCTCTCTGCTGCTGGGGAAGGGAGGGGTGAGAGCCGACCACGGAACTTTTCAAAATCCCATTTTCCAAAAGTTAAATCAGATTCATTCTGTGTCTCCTACACAGACTGCGTGAGTCTGGGTAATGTAAACACTGTGAGGCCACAGCCGCCAACCAGCTGCGATGCTGAAGCCCATTTCGGGGGGCATGAAAAAACCTGTCTGTAATGATCACAGACGAGAAGTGTTAGCTAATGAATGGTCCCTGCTGAGTCCAGAGCCCAGCTGAGTTATTTCAGTCTTGGGCCTTAGCAGAGATTTTTATTGGGTAACAAATCTCAAATGCTTCAGTCGCCCTCTAGACTCCAGATTGGAGCCGGTCCCTCGATCCCCCCAAAACTAATCCACTCCAGGGACATTCCTGATCGCAGCTCAAGAGTCTTAGCCTTTGGAGTGTTGGGTGATTGCTCCAGGAGGGCCTTTGCATGGGCTTAATAATCCCACAAGCCCTCTTAGGCTCCCTGAGGCAATGTGGACAGTGGTGTTTTCTAAGAGCAGGACTGTCGATGGCTCCCACCAGGGCCAATCAGCTTTGAGTAGCCTGACTGACGAACCATTGGCTTTGAGTTGAACACCACTGTTTCTGCTGGGCCTCGGCCTGGTCCTCTGGTTCTTGCTGGTGCCCTTCCTACTGTTCTTACTCCTCTAGCATGGGCTCAGGTTGGGGGCAAGGCCACAGGGCCAACAGAACACCAGCTTGAAGGAGAGGAGGGCTAGGGCCCAGCCATACTGTGGGATGTTGGCCTAGAGTGTGGGCACCTCATACCCTCTAGCCTGTCTGGGGTAGAAGCAGGTACCTGGGTTACCAGCCCCTGGACATGCCCACTGTCTCAGAGCTGTCTGTGAATTAGAGACACACAAAAGAGAAGAAAAACGCTAAACCCAAGCCAATGAATTTTTTATTGTGGTAAAATACGAATAGCAGAGAACTTAACTATTTTGACTATTTTAAAGTGCACAGTTCAGCAGCATTTCATGTATTCCCAGTGTTGTGCCATCATCACTTCTGTCTAGTTCTGGAACATTTACATCCCCCCAAAGGAGACCCCATACCCATGAAGCAGTCATTCCCCATCTCCCTCACCCCCAGCTCCTGGAAACCACCAGTCTGCTTTGTGCCTCTATGGATTGAGCTATTCTGGATATCTTAATGAAGTGGACTCACATGGGGGGCCTGGGGGGCTCAGTCAGTCAAGCATCTGACTCTTGATTTCGGGTCGGGTTACGATCTCGGGGCCGTGGGATAGAGCCCTGTGTCCAGCTCCGTGCTCAGTGGCGAGTGTGCTTGGGATTCTCTCCCTCTCCCTCTGCCCTTCCCCCCAACCCCACTCTCTCTTCCTCTATCTTAAATAAATAAAACAATCTCGAGTGGACTCATACAACATGTGGCCTTTGGTGTCAAGGCAGCATTGTTCTGAGTACCTACAACATACTAGTCACCATAATAGACATAAGGGTTCCACCTCAGCCACTGGCCAGGTAGCAGCAGCTGCTGTGTGTTCTAGAACACTTAACTCACCCAAGACACATGCCGGGTGATTTATTTGCACCATCCTGCTGAAGCCACACGACGTCTCTTGGAAGTAGGTCAGAGTATGTCTCCATTTAAAAGGCAAATAGTCTGAGGCTCCGAGAATTTGAGCAACTTAGCCAAGGATGCTCTAGGGCTTAAGATGCCAACTTAAGTCCTTCTGTTATTTATCATGTATTTAGCCCATCTCAGAGCCCATCTGTGTCCTTCCGGCCCACATACTGCCTTTGTGGTATGTGTTGCCTGCCCTGTCTCACTGCCCTTAAATCCCCGCTGTGACAGACCCCATCAGCAGGGGAATAATCTCGTGATTATAATCTCGTGCCCTTGTTAAAATACCCACGTGCTGCCGGGGATGGGAGCCTGGCAGGAGCGGCCCTGGTGTTCCTAGGCCCTTGGGCACACCCGGAGTTCCCCTTCGTTCCCAGAGCACTGAATAGATCCCCACCCCTTTCTCACCCACTCCTGAGAGCGTATGGGAATGTTAGTGAGAGTTATTTCCAGAGCAATCCTTGAATCTGCTGGAGTTTATTTGTTTAAGTAAATCATACACAAGCTTTGGTATTTGGTTATCAGAAACAAATAACTGATCGTCAGACACTGGAGTGTCCTGACATCAAAGATGGGAGCCTGTGGTCCAGAGACTTCCTCTTTCATGACCCATCCGGAGCCTCCAGAGAGAACAAACTCGGCTCAGCGGGATCCCATTTGCAGGTGAATCTCCGGATTGGTCAGGTTCCCCCGGGAACTCGCTCCCTCATTTCAAAGGTCTGGAATGGCCTTCTTGAGGCAGCCTCAGAGTCTGCGCCCCTGAAGTCTGGACTTTTGAACAGTGGCCGCGTTTGACAGGACCCTCATGTCCCAACCACGTGTGCGAGCAACAGCCAGGGGCCTGACCTGAGGTCTGCAGCAGAAGTCGGAGAAGCTGAGAAGGAAAGTGGGAGTTGTTCCACTGTTTCATAGACTCCAGGATGTGTGCTTAAAAGCCCCACTACCGGGCATGGCACCCCGGAAAGTTTGATGGAACTGAGAGAGACAAATATTGATGCTCAACAGTCGGCTTCTCCAATGATAATGGTGCTGCTTAAATTCAAATGGGCGGAACAGATGTTCCTCATGTGTTATGAGTTGAAAATCATTCCTTCATGTGGGATCAGTTAAAACCAAGCTTGAGACTTAGTGTATGTTTAATATAAAAACTCTCAATAAAGAGAAGTTTGAGGCAAAACCCAAGCGAGGGCATGCTCCAATCATCTGTGCAAATAATCAACTAGTCAGCATTTGCCTGGAAGACGTCCAGGGTGGAAACGTGTGATGATGGCTGTCACCGGGAATGGAGGTGGAAATGAGAGAAATGTTCTTCACCATCAAATCTGACCAGGGCTCAGCATGTATGGTTTTTCTCAGTGTAAGTGGGGCTTGGAGCTTGGCGCTAAGGTGAGCCCTGGAGAAGAGAGAGAGAGAGAGAGAAAAAAAAGGAAATAACAATTCTTTTGACATTTCATATACATCAGAAAAATGTTCAAGAGATGGGCTCTTAGAAATAAATGTCCCACAGAACGGCTAATTTCAACTTGAACCAGCCCTGCCCAGACATTGGGGTGGGTGTGATGAGAGAACTTTGCCATAGTATCTCTGCCTTCAAGACCCACGGAAGAACCGAACATCAGAGCCGGAAGACACAACACTCTGATTTCACTGATGAGGAGGCAGACACAGGAATCTCTTCGAAGTGCTCTTGGGGGTCACACAGCGAATCCTTCCACAGGCAAAGCTGAGATGGGAGCCTTGCCTTTCATGACTCCACTCTGGGAGCCCACTCAATGAAATGGGCAGAAATCAAAATGGAACATAAAGGGCGCCTGGGTGGCTCAGTGGGTTAAAGCCTCTGCTTTCGGCTCAGGTCATGATCTCAGGGTCCTGGGATCGAGGCCTGCATCCGGCTCTCCGCTCAGCAGGGAGCCTGCTTCCTCCTCTCTCCTCTCTCTCTGCCTGCCTCTCTGCCTACTTGTGATTTCTCTCTCTGTGTGTCAAATAAATAAATAAAATCTTTTAAAAAAATGGAACATAAAAACATCATTTCCCTTTCACAATAATGGCATAAAATGAAGATCCTACAAGAAAAAAAAAACAGAACTGGCATCCCCTTTCACTTCACAGGCTAACAGCCCTTTTTGTTTTGAAGAATTGGTGGAGTAAAATTGTCACCTGATCCCAAAGAAAAGAAATACAGAATAGGCAGCCACAAAGAAACTCTTAATGAAGCCAGGAAAGGACCAAAGGCATTGAGATGCTACCCTATAAGGCCAGGCAGGAAAGATCAGAGCAAAATGGTGAGGGAAGATGAAGACACAGAAGGGTGTCATATGATTAAAGTCTGTAGAGAAACTCCTGGAGGCCATGCATCCAAGGGACTTAGACACGTCCTCCAGATTTGGAGGTATGAGAGAGGGGCACCCTTTGCAGTGCATAGGGGGAAACAGACAGAAGGCGGCCTCAACATACGCAGTGGGTACTTGGTGTCCAGGAAGCGTGAACGCAACATGTGGACCATCTTCTATCAAATGGTGTTACGAAGTTACAAAGCATTTCTCAAAGAATTTCAAATGAACCAATTTCAGGTTTAATAATAAAAATAACAGTTGCAATAATAAATCTCATTTATTGAGCCCTACTATGTGCCAGCCATCATGCCAAGCTCTTTACGTGGTTTCCTCATTTCATTCTCACAACCACCCTATGACCACTTTTCAGATGGAGAAACTGAGGCTTGGGGGTTAAATCAAAGAGCTGGTCAGGGGTTGAACCCATCCTCCAATAGGATCTCCCTTAATCCCAGAATGTGGAAACACGCCCCAATCCTGCCTCCCGTCATCATGATGACCCCGTTGCTTGAAACTCTGCCTCTGGCAGTAAGGAGATCCAGAAAAAGTGATGTTTTTGAGCATTCATTCCAGTTGACCAGAAGGAACGAACTGGAAAGAGAGGACCCGGGACCAGGGGACCAGTTAGGGGTCTGAACCGGTGAGAGGAAATGAAAGGGCAGGATTTTGTGAAATTGCTGGAAGGAAGAACTGACAGCCTCTGAAGACATACGGGATCCTACTGTATCAGACTTGGCTTTTTTCATTTAGGACATCGTGGAGGTCTTTCCATGACAGGACATACAGATCCATCTTACCATTTTTTTGTGACTGCTTAGGGTTGCATTCTGCCAGAGCTCCGCAATTATGAATGCTATTTCGGTGAACATTCTGGAGGTCCATCCATCTTTGCATCCTGTTACATATATAGGATCTGTTCCAAGTGGTGGAACTTTCAGGCTGAAGGAAACATGTTTTAAATTTTGATAGACTTTTTGGGGAAGATTTTCAGAGTTGAGATGATTCATATTTTCAAATAAGGAGGGAGGGAAATCCTTCCTTGGTCGTGTTAGGGAATGACAGAACAGAAATAAATGGGTTCGTTGCCATTCAAACGTGTAGTTAGAAAGCACAGGGCCTTCCATACCTTTCTGGATCCAACAAACATCAATGTTGTTACAGCTAACGATGGGAGGAAAGGGAACTAGAGGCATGGGAACACTTTTTGAGGGCTGGCGATCTCGTAACTTGTTTTTTCCTTCCTGAAAGGAAGGGGGACTGAGCGGCTGGGGTGCTGTGGCTGTCATTGACAACTGAATGGAAGGCTATTTCCAGACATAACAGCAGTAGGACTTCATTTGTAGTTTTGAGAAGGCTGACTACTGTTTTTAGACAGGGAATCTAAATAACTTCTTTTTTTAAGATTTTATTATTTATTTGACAGAGAGAGAGACACACACACACACAGCGAGAGAGGGAACACAAGCAGGGGGACTAGGAGAGGGAGAAGCAGGCTCCCCGCTGAGCAGGGAGCCCGATGCAGGGCTCGATCCCAGGACCCTGGGATAATGACCTGAGCTGAAGGCAGATGCTTAATGACTGAGCCACCCGGGCGCCCCTCCAAATAACTTCTTAAGAATAGATCCTAAAGGGGAGAGAGAGTAAACTTGAGTATTATTATTAAATATAATGCCTTTGATAATATATTATTAAATATATCTGCCCCCCCTCTAAAATGACATTTCAATCCACTGCTAGTAGAGGCTGTGATGAGTGGCAAAGTCTCAGCCCTCACTGCCTCCAGCCAAAAAGCTGCCTGGTCCCGGTGTCCAGATCCTGGGCATCGTGAAGCAAGTAAGAAGTAGGAAGAGGACAGGGGAAGGATGTGGCTGAGGGCTCACGCTCTCTCTCTCTCAGATAGACCAGTGGCAACAAATGCAGGAAGTTTTTAGGGAGAGACCTCTGTGAGGAGACAATAAGCCAACTTTCTGAATTTTTGCAGGCTGGACTAGTAAGCAGAATACCACCAGTTGGTTCATCTGCTCAGCAATTTGTTGAGCATCTACTACACGCCAGACACTATGAGAGGCGTCAGGAGTAGAGTGTTGAACAAAACAGAAGTGGCCCCTGACTTCATGGAGCTTTACTGTATCACAGGAGAGATGAGTCATAGGTAAACGCACAGATAAATATGTAGCCACAGATGGTAATGAGTGCTTAAGGCAGAAAAAAAAAAGGTTCTGTGAGAGAAAAATACAGGTAAGGCCTAGGCTGAGGAGTCAGGATGGCATCACTAAGGTAGCAGGACATTCGAAGTGAGTCCGGCGTGAAGAGAGGGCATCAGTTGCTTAAAAAGCCCAGAGGAGAGCCTTTAAGGCTGAGGGAAACGTGTGTGAAAGTACTTTGGGGACTCAGACTCTTAGGGCTGCTGCTCAGGCAGGGCGCTCCCTGGGAGGTGCACCATTTTTGCTTCCCAGTGGGCAAACCAGAGTACTCTAGGCCTTGTGGTTGCCCAGAGGCCCAGGTGGGTTCCAGAGACCAACCTGGACAAGTTGCCCCATGAGGGTCCATGGTAACAGCCTGTGTGTCAGCTCCGCCAGTATTCCCAGACCCCGGCACCTCAGACAGTCATGTTCCAGTGACTTCCACTCCTGCTCACGGCTTTCCAGCAGTGGGGCATGCCTGGCCTCCAAAGACCCGGGCCCTACCTCGTTAGGGTTAACGACTGAGGCAGCTCTGGCCTTCAGGAAAAGAACAAGCAGCAACGGAGAGCGAGAGCAGTAACCAGAGCCAAGGAAGCAGCCCCTGCCAGCAACTTCCGTTCCTTCTCTTTCCGGCGGCATGGCTGCCCAAGGAGCCCCCGGTGACTGTTTATGGTGATCTGTTTGTTTCGCAATTGACAAAGAAGGAGGGAGACCTTTCTGACATTTTTGCCCAGAGGCCCCAGATTTTTCAGTATGAAACTGCCAAATACGCAACTTTGGGTGGATATTTGGCTGAATTACTTTGAAGGGCCTGTCAGTGCCTAAAATGGAAATTGTTAGAAAGCAGAGGCGAGTGGTTGCCAGCAACCATGAAATGGTAATGACCAAATCATTTATTTTTGCAACGAAATGTCATCCCCTAACACGACAAAGGCAGGTTTTTTTTTTTCTCGTTTGCAAGTCCTGACTACCTATGAAAAAAACCTTCCAGAGGGGTTCTGCGGGCCACGCACGTGTACACGCATGCCCAGTCGCTCTCCTACCCTCTGCCTTCCCGCCCAACCAAGCCTCCTTCGTGTTCCTGGAGGCCAGCTGCAAGCTGGGATGAATTAAGAGGTTGGCCGATTGTGAAAGGTAATCAGGCTTTAGCCACCCTATAAAATGAGGGGGGGAGTTCATTTGGTTATTTATAAGATGGTGTGTGGCCGACTTTACCACATGGCAATGTCAAGGAGGCGGTCATGGACTACCCAACAGCATGACGTGGGTCTTTTAACAGCCTGTTCGGGTCTAGCTAGAGGAGACATGACACTTCGTAAGGTTTCTATCTGCTCAGTAGCAGGCAAACCAGGCAAGAGATCCAATTCTGTGTCTTATTTTTAAACTCTGGTACTTTCTTCTGAGTTTAGGAGGAAGAGGCTGGAAAATACATTGTGGGCTCACACTGGGGAATGAAAGAGGATCTGCTGTTTCTTTGAAAACAGCCATTAAGACACTGTTCTCTAGGGCCAGTTCCTGGCAGTTTTAAACACAGACAAAGCTCCAGGTCCTTCTTTACATTTTTCCATACTGACTCTTGTGTTAGGATCCAAGAAAACTTATACTGCCATGAGATTTATTTTAAAAGAAGACTTTACAAGCCTTTTGGCTTGAAAATATTTCAATAATGTCTGCACATTCGAAACCGAGAAGTAAGGTGGTTCCACTTGGCTTTCGCTAGAGTTGCCTTTGAGAGGGATCTTTGGATCACCGTCATTAGTCCGCAAGATTTTGACCGGCTTCTTTTTCAGCAGAAGTGGTTTTCCCCAAAGCCCTTTGTGATTGTTGGTGTGGGGCCATTTTCTCAGTAGGACTGGTGTGAAGTTATGGGGACATTACCATTTAGCCATGGCCCTTGGTCGCCTGAATGGGGCGGTCCCTTGGTATCTCACTGGATTAGAAGCCCACGTTTATGGAATCCGTATTATGCCAGGGGTTATGGCTCTGGTGTGTGGGTGAAGCCCTCCTTCCAATTCCCTCAGAGGGTGGGCTCCAGGGTGAATTATAAAGTAGGTCGACTCTGTCATTTCTGTCCCTTTCCCAAACTTTTAAGAGCTACCCCTCAGTCCACAGGCATCCGATCCCGCTCTCTCAACTTCAGTCTCTTCATCTGCAACAGGAAGAACTTTGATGATGCTCTAAGTTCTCCCCAAACTCTGACATTGGACAAGTCTAATGGATTTCCCAGCCCAGAGTAATGTGGTCATTTTCTAACACTTTCTTTAGTTTGGGGCAACCCATCTTATAGAATGATCTTTCCCTATGTTGTCCTCGTAAGAGGAAAACATGACTCATTTCCGGTGTTGTAGAGTCAACACTTGGCAGCCCTGCAGGAAGAAGGTTTTTCACTGGAGAAAGGGCACAAAGTACCATGGAAACCAGGCCAAGGCAGCTACACCTGACCAGGGATGCTGGCCCATGAGGCAGGTGGGGCAGGCAGTCCCTTACAGGGGCCAGAATCATCCCTACCATCCAGGTCCTCCCATGAAGCTGGCCCCACTCAGAAGCCTGACAGTTCAGAGCTGAGCCCTGGGTCAAAAGAGCAGCTCCCCTGCTTAGCAGCACTTTAACCTTGAGCAAGTTAATGAACCTCTGATGTACCTCAGTTTCCTAATCTGGAAAGCATGAATAAGAATTGTACTGTTGTGAGGACTGAATGAGATCAAATGAGCGTGTAAATTGCTTCAAATGATGTCCAGCACATACCGAATAAATGTTCAGTAAATGGTAACCGTCTTCATCATCGGGCGCACATGTCCAGATGTGGAGCCAGGAGCGGAGAGGGTCATATTATTCGAAGCTTTTCTCTCTCCTGTGCCCAAGACTCTCTGTGCTCTAGGACAACTTCTGTGAGATGTCTGATCTGGAATAAATGACTTCCTCCTTTCTGCAGAGCTAACTGTCCAACAGCTAGTCAGTCTGTCCCAGCCTTTGCCCCCCCCTAGGGTCACAAGTCTGTGATAACAACAAGAAGAGTGGTCAATGATCTGAGGAGAGGGAAGTGTGGTCACTGAAACCTAAGCACTAGCCTCGCTTGCCTGCAGAGGATTTTTCAGAACTCGGACCTAAAGGCTCTTGGAGCTGACAAAGGATCTTTTAGAAAGGAGCGTTCCCTAGGGGTTCTCCGCGTCTGCAGAGGTCCAAACAAGAGAAATCAGACTGTGCTTAGCCCCAGGGAAGACATTTGGATATGGACATTTATCCCCAGTTGGATAAAATGCTGGGCAGGGCTCCCAAAATAGGTCATGTAGTGTCTTCCCCAGGTAATTTCGGAAAAGAATGGCTGGTCATCTGCCCTAGACTGTCTCATGGACCGTCAGAGCAGGGAGAAGCCTTATGGGTCTCTTATCCAAGCCTTGATTTTAAGCCTTGAGAATGCTAAGAGCCAGAGAGAGGGCACAGTTGCCCTGTAGTCACATATGGCTGACTACTGGCAGGACCAGGACCTTAAGTCATAGGCCAACAGGTCATGCCATGGCACTGTGCTGGTCTCTCGGGCCCTCAGACTGTTGTCCCTGCTAGTTCTGGAATGCTCTGTAGTACCAACGTACTAAAAAGTAATTGAGGCCCACCCAGGAGGACTCGGAGGTCCTGAGCAGCGCCTAACTTACAGCTCCTCCAATGTATCCCAGCCAATTTTGGAGCTCTGGCCGTCAGAGCATTTCAGCCAAGCCTCCTCACTCAACTAACTGGTCTTCTAAGCTTACCATTTGAAAGCAGCTGTGGTTAAAGCAGAGCTTGCTGACTCAGCCCATGGAGTAAGGATGACTAAACACAAGAATTTCCTGTTGGGGGGGGGGATGGAAAATATCTTTCAAATGCATTTGTTTCAGGGAACCTTTCGGACCAGTCAGGACCTGGCCCACCGTGGGCCCGTGAGGAAAAGCAGCAGGCTGTCCCCGCTCAGCACCAACCTAGGATTTGCAGATGTTTCCTCTCCTTTTGCTAAACAACACTGTGGCTGTCTCGGCACCATTTTGGTCTGGCCTGCATTCACACAGAGCTTTATCTGCCAACTGGTACAGCCCAAAGCCAAGGGGAGCGGATGTCTCCCCTGACCGGAGGGGCCTTTCGCATTCCCCTGCTCGGAGGCCTTCCCCCCAGGGGTGAATGGGGCTGATCTGCTTTATCTCAAGACAGCTTCAATTCTGAGCCCACCTTGAACTCGAAAGAGAGGTTCATTTATGCTGACTGATCAGAAAACAGTGTGGGCTGGCTTCCATCTCCAGGGTGCACTCTGGGGAGTTTGCAATCTGGAGTAAAGTCATCATTTTCAGGTCTAAATACCACACAGACATTGGACAACTTTAGGAAACGAACATTGACCTTCAGTTGGATTGCTCACCAGCTTAAGGCATTAATTCAGTGAAGCTAAAATTTGGATAAATATTTCAAGGCTCTTGGCTGGGAAGGAGTCTGCCTTGCTCAATTAGAAAGTTGGAGACACCTGGTGCATTTGGGGGCGACACATTTTTACAACTTGCAAATTAGAAAGGGGGGCGGGGAAAGAGGGAGAGTGAAGTCGTCGGCCATCTTCTCAAAGCAATACACAACTCCAACAGTTCCGACATAGAGGAGTCCAAGAGGGGTCGACTCCGAGGGGCTGCTTCCTCCTCTCTCTCTCCTCACTCCATCCCCGGCCGTGCATTCACAAGGAGGAAACAGAACCGACTGCCTTGGAGGTCTCAAGGAGGGTCAAGGATATATTTTTCATAAGTGAGTAACAATTTCTTAATTCCAATGGGGGGAATGTTCTGTGACAGGGCAACGTGGAGTAATGGAAAGCCATCTGGTCTTGGGGGAGGGGGAAAGGAGCAGAGAGAGAGAGTGCCCCAGTTCCTTGCCACCTGGCATTGTGGGCTTGGAAGCATTATTTTCCTTTTTCCAAGCCTGTTTCAGATCCTGTAAGCACTTCGATAAATGTTTTATCAAGGCCATATTATTCCCAGGCACTTTATGTACCTGAAGTGCTAATGGCTATGAATTCTGTGTGTCCAACACTTTACAGTGAATACAATATTCCTGCACTCGCTCTCTTATTCGAATTGGGCAAGATGCATGTGACGTAAGCAGGGTAAGGATTGTTACCTGTCTGAGAGAGGGAAGTGAGGCTCAGGGAGGTAAGGAACGAGGGCTCCAGGTCCACCGTTCCTTTGAACATATTACACGACATCTCATTTTCAAGTGCAAAGGTTTTTAAAGGGAAAAATACTATAGGATCCATGTATCAAATCTATGATACATGTGTTGCAACTGAGCACCGTTTGTACGAAGGTTCAAACACTGGCGGGGGCTTCAGACGAAGTGGTATCGGGCCGTGACTAACAATAGTATTGAAGATTATAGTAAGACCTCGTCTACTCAGAACACAAGAGGCCAGGAGGAGGTGGACTTGGAATGACTTGGGTTGGGATTATCTACTATTTTTGTAAAAAAAAATAATAGGCCCCCTGGTTGGCGGGGAACAGACACTTGCTATTTGGAATAACACGGGCCACAGTTAACTAATCGGGTTGATTATAGACTCAGGTGAGAGAGCCAGTATATGCTTAGTCTGCCCCCACTGGGTACCTGGCCTCTCACAGAGCCATCAGCTGCTTAACAGGATTGGACTCGCAGTCTGAATGTTCTTCGGGTTTCCGTAGGTTGTAGAACCCTTGACTCATGGTGGTGAGTGGGGCCGTTATAGGTCATAAAGTCCAATCGGAATCTAGAGAGACCACTCTTGTCTGCTGAGTGGCTACCCACCCTCCGGTGACCAAAAAAAAAATTTTTTTTACCAGCTCTATGTGTCATTTCTAGCTCCATGCCCTGGCCAGTCCTGAGGATGGTCGTCTGCATCGTTGTCATCTCTGAGTTCATGGTGCTCCGGGGGGCACAGAGGCGCTCATTGCAAATGTATCTCATGGAGGCAACTAGACGTGCTCCTGAAAGTTACATGAAAACAAAATTTCCATAAAGCCAATCCTGGTTTTTGTGCCCTAGGTGGTTGCCTAATTTATGACTTTTTAGATCGTAGAATCAGGTTGGCTTAAAGCAGGGATTTTTTTAACCTAGGGTCTGTAGTTCTTGGCTGAAACATAGGAAGCTCCAAGAATTTTTCTGAAACTATGCAAAATTGTGTGTCTGCATTTATATGCAGTTTTCTAAGAAGAGAGGCTATAGCTTTCCTCACATGCTCAAGGGGATCTACCCCCCAAAAGGTTAAGAACTGTTGACCTAGCGGAAGGTTGAACTGTGATCGTGTTCACGAATGTTGCAATTTGCAGCCCCGACTGCAGGCTCGTAGGGCAGTAGCTTTGGCTTTGTTCAGTTCCCTCCCACTGCCTCGGAAGGATGGGTACCCACGGGGCACGGCGCCCAGCTCCGGTCATCCCCCTGCCCTATTTGCGGGGTGATGGCCACACCAAGGGGATTTGAGTGGGGATTGTTTGCCGTTCAGCTTGAACTTTGGAGGCAGACAGCCCTGTGATTTGGGGCAAGCCGCTTCCTCTCCCTGGGCCAGTTTCCTCATGTTATAGTGAGGATTCTAAGCAAGGTGATTGGTATAATGGACTTGACGTGCAGTAAGTGCTCAATAAAAATGCCAACGGTATCTGTACCTGGTGGACAAGTCCTTAAGAAGACCTGAAGTTCTTTTCTGGCTACTTGGTGAGCTCTTTCTGGGGGGCACCTTGCTGCCCGGGGCTATGCTCAGTGGCCTACTTGTGGGCATGGGAGAAAAACTGATTGGACCTTTGCCATTTTGTCAAAACACAGGCTTTGGCCTGTTCAGCACTTGTCCTCTGCTCGAAGCTGTGGAGGGGCTCTGACACCGTGTTTGGTTATTGAACCGGGTTCAGGCTGCGTCTATAGGAGACCAGAACAGCTTGTGCGGTCAGATCGGCTCCAGCCCTGCGGTCAGAGCTTTGGTTGGGCAGCGGTCACAGTGGGCAAAGGGCTGTCTCGCCCCTGCTCCTGTCCGTCTCAGAACAACCAGAGGAGGTCAGATGGGCAGGTGCTGGAAAAGCCGATTATTGGCGGCCATCGTTTGAGCACGTCTACGGGTTTTGACGACTTGGTGAAAATGTGATGTTTGGCCAGAAAAAAAAAAAAAGAAAAAGAAAAGTGAGTGTGTTAGCAAGAAATGTTTACCGAGTATCAGTTTTTGAGTTTTGAGTTTATTGGGAACAGAAGGGTACAGCACGAAGCTAGGGCCACGGGAAAGGCTTCTATAGTCAGGTTGGGGTGTGGAGAATCCCACGAGAGGGGAACTCACGAGACAGTCTCACCTGTCACCGCACGGGACGGCCTGGCAGGTCAGGGGCCATGAGACTGCAGAGAAGGGAAGACGTAAGTCAGTGGCAGGACACGTGAAAAGCTTCTGAAAGGCGGGCCTTGGGTTTCGGGAGCCGGAGGGAAGAAGGAAAGTGCGGTGGGCAGAGCAGTGAGAGCAGAGAGGCTGGAAGGAGCCCGTGCAGGGACTGGAGGCGCTCACATGGTGGCTAACCAGGGGCTGCTTTGGAAAGTAGCGGAAATTTGGGTCGAATGGGTTACCGAAAGCCTCAAGTGCCCAAACCAAAAGGGAAAGGGTGTGGACTTGATGTGGTAGGCGGCGAGGAGCTGGTGAGTGTGGCAGCGGAGGGACAAGAAAAGGGGATGGAGGGTCCAGCTGGAAGCTGCAAATAAAAATCCGGACTGAGATGGGCAGAACAGCCGTGGGAACCATGAGCCAGAGCTTGCTGATGTCTGGAGCCTTCGCTCCAGTAACACCAAGAGTTTTCTCTCTGCAAGGAGCAAATTGATTTTGCATCTTTATTTTTGTATCTTTTTAGTTTCATTCCAGTAGTGTGAGCATACAGGGTAATGTGAGTTTCAGGTGTACAACATCGTGACTCAGCACTTCCACACGTCACCCCGTGCTCATCACGACAAGTGTGCTCCTTGACTTTCCCCCCACCCCGCTCCCCTCTGGTAACCATCAGTTCTCTATAGTTAAGAGCCCGTTCCTTGCTTTGTCTGTTTTTTCCCTTCGCTCGTTTTTTTGTTTCTTCAGTTCCACATGTGAGTGCAATCCTATGCTATTTGTGTTTCTCCGACTGACTTATGTCACTTACCATAATATACTCTAGCTCTGTCCGTGTTGTTACACATGGCAAGATTTCATTCTTTTTGATGGCTGAAGAATATTCCATTGTATGTATAGATGTCACCTCTTCTTTATCCATTCATCAGTCAATGGACATGGGCTGTTTCTATAGTTTGGCTCTTGGAAACAATGCTCCCATAGACATAGGGGTGCATGGGTCCCCTTGAATGAGGGTTTTCGTATTCTTTGGGTAAATATCCACTGGCACGATTGTGGGGCGGTTCTAGCTCTAGCTCTCTGAAGAGCCTCCATACTGTCCCCCACAGTGGCTGCACCCATGTTCTCTAGCACAAGCGATGCTTCTTTCACATGGGAGCACGTGACCTGCTTTAACCCAACGGGGCAAATTCACTTGCAAAGGAGAAAAACCAAGAGGTGATTCTCCATGTTACAAAATGGGTCTTTACCAAAGGATGCACAGAAGGTTCTTTGACTTAAAAACTCCCCTAATTAGAATGCTTTCAGATTAGAACAGTAGGCTTTTTTTTTAATTTAGGAAGAATAGTCAAAAATTATATGGGAAAGATTTGTTTAAAGAGCTAAAAAGGAAGGAGGGGGAACTAGTCCCCCTGTTTCTGGTTGTCGTTTCTTGTGATACATGAGAGCTATATAAAACTTACAACTTCTGAAAATAATACTAAGCTGTAGTAATTTTAAAATTAATTTACAGGGGCGCCTGAGTGGCTCAGTCAGTTAGCGTCTGCCTTCGGCTCGGGTCATGAGCAGGGTCCGGAGATCGAGCCCCATGGGCTCCCTGCTCAGCGGGGAGTTGTTCCCTCTGCCTTTGCCCCTCCCCCAGCTCATGCTCTCTCTCTCTCTCTAATAAATAAAATCTTTTTAATAATAATAATAATTTATATATGAGGATTAGCCAGTAGTAATAATAATAGCATGTATCGAGGACTTGTATATTACTAAACAATTTAAAGACATTACCCTGTTTAATCTTCATAACAGTCTCTTGAGATATATTTTGCTATTTCCCCCATTTCATAGAGAAAGAAAATGATCCTTTCAGAACAGTTAACTAGGGCGCCTGGGTGGCTCAGTGGGTTAAAGCCTCTGCCTTCGGCTCAGGTCATGATCCCAGGGTCCTGGGATGGAGGCCGCATCGGGCTCTCTGCTCAGCGGGGAGCCTGCTTCCTCCTCTCTCTATGCCTGCCTCTTAGCCTACTTGTGATCTCTCTCCCTCTGTGAAATAAATAAATAAAATCTTAAAAAAAAAAAGAACAGTTAACTAAAGTGCACAATATCCCTAAAAAACAAAACAAAAAAACAAGAAAGAAATTAACTCCCCTAAGTTATGTGCAAGTTAGCGCCCTGCCTCCCAGGGAGGCTTTGGGGGTGCGGCGTGACAAAACACCTCCACGGTCCCCCTCCTCAGCCTCTGCCCAGGGTTCTACTTGATGTAACGGGTCTTGGGAAGCTTTTCAGGTGGAAAAACACCTCTCTCGGCCCGCACAGCTTGGTCATGGACCTGGTCCAGCGGTGAATCGATGTTGTTGACATTCAGCATGAAAGGTACAGAGAGAGAGGTCTGCAAAGGGGGGGGCAGCGGGGGCTCAGGATTCAGTTCCCTGGGTTGTGCTGAGAATTTCTTTCCTAGATTTGAGCATTTGCCTTCGGGCAAGAAAAGCCAGTGCTATGAAGGAGTTCTTCCCTCCTGTTCAGCACGCCCCAGGCGGGGGGTGAGTGTGGAAACTCCTCTGAGCCATCACACCAGCTGGTGCTCCAAAGCACCATTTATTTCTACCTGTTATGTGTCTGAGTGGCCCGAGCCTGGTTCAATCCCCTTATACCCTGGACTGGGTCCCCCTCCTCCATGAGAAGGGGCCAAACCCTTGATCGAGGTTGCTGACAGAGCCTGGATTCAGCTCCGGCTCAGCTGAGCGAAGGTTGCATACACTAGCACTTGCTAGAAGATGATCTTGTTTTCACACTTAAAGGAATATAAAAATGACTTCGTTGTGTTTAAATTGCCTTTGCTGGTTGACTATAGTCCTGTGGCTTCAGGGCTTAAAAAGGATTATGTAGAGATCACGTATTTCCATATATACGTTTCCATATGGCTCTATTTCCTTATATACATATGTCTCGGACTGTTCCCTGGTTCTCACTGAAACTGGTTGTTTCCTGTGTGTGATTTCTTTCTGTCCATCTAGGTGGTAAGTCCATGGCTTTTATCTGAGCCTGCATACCCTGAGGAGTCCTGTACGATTGTGTTTGGGGTTCCCAGGCTAAAACCTAGATTCCTATATTATTGAAACTCTCTTGGACGAGATCTAGGGGTGGGGAAATCCCGCTTTGTTGCTGCAAGCAGTTTGTAGCTTATCGGAGGTGAAACCTTTGTTATCCGTTTAGAACAAACTACAGTTAACTCTTGAACAACATGTTTACCCCCCTCACAGTCAAAAATCGGCGTATAACTTTTGATTCCCCCAAAACCTAACTACCGATAGCCTGCTGTTGACCTTACTGATGACAAGAACAGTCTATTAACGGGCGTTTTGTATGCCGTATGTATTAGATACTGTATTCCTATACTAAGGTATGCTCTGAGAAAAGAAAATGTTATTAAGAATATCTTAAGGAAAATAAATTTATGGTACCATCCTGGATTTACAGGAAAAAAGTCTGCATATAAGTGGACCTGTGCAGTTCAAATGCATGCTGTTCAAGGCTCAAGAGTATTCCTGTTTTAAGGATGACCGCGGCTCCCGCGTGTCAATGTGCATCCAGTGTGCTTGGACCCATGCTAAACCCTTTATGTACCTAATCTCACATAAGCTTCACAAATCCCTAAAAGTGAGGTGCCAGGGTTAGCCCCCAGACAATGGAAGAGGAAAGTGATGGAAAGAGAGGTTAAGAGACTTGACCAAGGTGAGGCGGCTAGCGAGTGGAGAGCTGGGTTTTGAACCCATAATGTTCATGAGCATGAAAACTTTTCCCCCGGAAACTGCTCAAGATTCATCTCCCTGCAAATTTCAAGCAAGGACTCTCACGAAACTAAAGTGTGGTTCAAGAAGCGAAAGTGGGGACGCCTGGGTGGTTCAATCAGTTAAACCTCTGCCTTCGGCTCAGGTCATGATCCCAGGGGTCCTGGGATCAAGCCCCTCGCCGGGATCCACGCTCAGAGGGGAGTCTGCTTCTCCCTCCCCCTTCCCTCTCCTCCCCACTCTGTGCTCTCTCTCGCTCGCTCTCTCTCAAGTAAATAAATGAAGTTTTTACGAAGTGAAAGTGGCTTTGTGAGGAGGACGATGGAGAAAGTTGTGTTCTTGGGAGGCAGGGAATCATGTCTGCAGACTAGTTTGCTGTGGGAGCGATTGTATCTCAACTGGGGAGAAAACAAGGAAGCTGAGGGGATGGCTTGGCATCTGACAGCCAGTTCCTTCAGCTGGGCTTGAGCCCCGAGGGGGAGAGGGCTGAGGCCACAGCCTTGCTTAAAGGCCTAGGAATCCGTAGCACCTGCTAAGCCCGGCTGTCGCAGAGCTGGGCAGAGGGGACACTGTGCTCTTTGCCCTGACCTACGCTGCTCTTGAGACTGATGTCTCTTGTTCCTATTTTCTGCTTCTTGCTGACGTCTAAGAAAGTTTTTGATTTCTGTGTGTTCACTGTGTATCTAATAACCGTACTGAAATCTTGTTAATTCTGATATAAAATTATAATGCACTCACATCTCTTGGGTTGTGTAGCTATGCCGGCATATCATTAATGTGTATCTACACACACACACGTATCTTCTCCATTTTACAGATTAAAGAAACTGAGGTTCAGAGAGGTTTAGTAACTCCCTCTGGGTCACACAGCTAGTAAGTGACAGTGCACAGATTAAACAGTAGACCTGCATTCAGATCCTGAGCCCTATACAATAATATATTTTTGTATACAATATTTTTTGTAAAGGTGGGATGATGCCATACACGTTCTTTGCAATCTCCTTCTTTCATCTAATAATACATCATAGCAACTCACCTACATGCCTAAATATTCTTCAATAACATTTTAATGGATGCATAAATACCTTTGTCATAATGGGAATAATGAACATTTATTGAGCGCTTACAATGTGTCAGGCACCTTAACATGGACTATTTCATATCATCATGTCTACATGACACCAGGATAACTGGTTACTGGAATCACATCAGTTCAGAAGCTCCAGCCTGCTACTCTCCTACCCAGTGGCACCCTAACCTGTCACCTGCCATCAACTTTGGGGCCATAGGGTCTGCATGGGCCGCTATGTCATGTAATGCAAAATACCCATGTCTTATTGGGTAAAAAGCAAGCAGCAAGCATCGGGGCTGGGCAGAGGGCAGGGCAGGGGAGGAAAGAGTAACCCTTGATGTTGGCGGGGCTCCCTGGGGTTGGGGGGGGCACCTAACGTTACTAGTATAAATAAGGGAACGAGCAAAACTATTTTCCTCTAGATTCTTGGAAGCTTTGAGATGATACTACAACCCAAGGAAAACCATGTCAGAGAAGAGATTTTAGGGGCTGCAGGAGCCAGAGATAAACAGGCACCATTGGTGGGCTGGAGGGAGAAGATACAGTGAAAACATCAACATCTGTATCTTGCCCACAAATATGGTCCTTTCCATTGACGCACTGTGATTACTTAATGCATCCTGGCTGCTAGGTAGTGAATTATGTCCCCTTCCCAGATTCTTGTGTTGAAGCCCAAAGCCCCCAGTGTGATGGTTCTTGGAGGCGGGGCCTTTGCAAGGTAATTAGGCTGAGATGAGGTCATGCCAGTGGGGCCCTCATAAGACAATACACCAGAGAGCTCTCTCTCCCTGTTCTCCCCACTGGCCTTATACCTCAGCTGATTCCCTATAGTCTGGAAATGTTAGAGAAAAATGGCTTATGCTTCTCAGATGGCTCTCAGAAGAGCATTAGAAAAACATAGCTTATTCATTATTTTAAAGAACTCCACAAATAACCATTGAGTGCCTATTATGTGCACGGAGCACTTCTCGACAGTGACCAAGGCAGTCACTCCCCATTCTTCCTCCCCCCCAGCCTGATGTATCACTGATCTACTCTCTAAATCTCTGTGGATTTGCATATTCTGGATATTTCATGTAGCTGGGATCATATCCTATGTGTCCTCTTGTGTCTGGCTTCTTTCATGTAGCTCTGCGTTTTTGAGCTTCGTCCTGCTGTAGCATGGGTCACTACTTCGTTCCTTTTATGGAGGGATCGTATTCCATGGTATGGATAGATCACATTTTGCTTCTCCATTCATCAGTTGATGACATTTGGGTTGCTTCCACCATTTGGCTATTGTGCATGGTGCTGCTGTGAACACTGAAGGACAAGTTTTTGTTTGGACATAGATTTCCATTCCCTGGGGTCTATATCTAGGAGTGGAATTGTGGGTCCTATGGTGACACTGTGCTCAACTTACTGAGGAATCAGAGACTGGCACCACTTTTATTACCAAAGAGAAAAACCCAACAACCAAAATAATCATTGGAGCCTATATTTTTAAGCATTATAGGTCGTCTAACCACATAAGTGACAAAATGGATCCTTGTCTCAAGGAAGAGAATCAAAGTGAGTCACTCGGTACACACCCATCTCTACAGTTAGAAAAACCACACAAACACCATTTCCTATTGGCCCGCCGAAGGCCGAGCGTGAACCTCCTCAGGTCTGAAGCAGGACAGTTTGTCATAGACCCCAGTCCCCACTGAGACTGGCGACACCCTTGTCCATCTGTGAACACCTTGAGGACAAAGGTTTATCCGAGTCTGTATTATCCCAGAGCCTTGCGCAGTCAACATTTGTTGGTGGAAGGAAGACAGGAATGCCACCCAGCCCCCTGGGAGAGGTGATCTGGGACACAGTCTCTTTTCCCCGTGTCTCTGCAGGGTAAATAAGGCACACCTGCTCTCACACCAGCCTCGTTCCCATCAGCCACCACCACTTCAGGTGGCCCCACTGCTGTCCACGACTCCATAAGCAAGCCACCTATAGCCTTTTTCACACAAACAAAGTGGCCAATCTCAGAAATGGGTGCTTGTCAGACCCAGGTATTCTGATTCTTGTTTGGAAATACGATCATCATTTCCTTGGACAGTCTCCTCGTGTCCAGCCGTTTGCCTTTCTCCGCGGTAAACTGGGAATCCCGTTACTGGTTTCCAGTCTCCTCACAACATGGTGGGGAGACTCAAAGCAGACATGGAAGCTGGATGTCTGAACATCCCTGGGCTTGTGGAGTTCTCCCCAAGTGGGGACTGGAAATGATCCCCTTTGGAGCCTGTCACTGCTGTTGACATTGAGAAGACTGGTGTGGGAACAAATGCTGTCTTTGTCACCAGCTCGGCTACAGGGGCCTCTCCTTCCCTAAGCTGGCAGCTGAGGCTAAGCACTTGAGATCCCTGGGCCAGCTGTTGTGAAGTAAATGCCAGGCAGTAGGTAAGGCAGGATTCAGAGCTGGGCAGACAGCCAGGCTAGAGCGGGAGCACAGATGGGGGGGCCCACAAAAGTTGGCAAACAAGTGTTTTCCAAGGGGGGGAGTTTAAAAATACAATTTTGCTTCTTAAGTAGACAAAGCACCGACAGGGGGGCTGTCTAAAAATCCTTGTTGTAATGCACTATCGGCTAGAGAAGATTCTAGAACCAGAAAGGCCCTGTGAGCGGTGTTTGGTGTTTCCCCGAGGAGGCTTCCCCGAGAGAGCGAGCGCAGAAAGATAGCCACACCCTTTGAAGTTCGCTGGGAGCTTACAAAGGGCAGTGTTGTTTCCACTGAGGAAGAATGATAGCCCCGCATAATGGTGTCCTTATTCTCAAAACCTCAGACCTTATGGGATGAGGGGCGAGGGAGCCTGCGGGCCCGGGCAAAGGGGGAGGGGGGAGGGCTCGGCAAATCACACAAGCTTTTAGCTTGCTTGCTAGTCAACGTGGAAGGTCTTCCTAGGAAGACGGTGTGGTCAAAGTCAGGGGTCTGCTTCAACTCTCTTCCCACGGGGACGGGGGCGGCTAAACCATCCCAAGATGCCTTGTTTGTTTGAGGATGGCTGATAAAAATTTCCAAGTGGATGTATCTTCCTTTGCACTTAATGGATTTCCGTGAACCATGGCCTGAGCTTAAAGCTCACAGAGCTAGAAGACTGACGAGAAAAAGTGGTCAAACCCATTGTTCTAAATCCGAATGAGAATGGTGGCATTTCTGAGTGCCGGGATTCCTACCACACAAAAGGGTGAGTCAGTAGGCTGGCAGTCACGGTCAAAGGCAGCCAGCCTGCCAGTTATTAGGAAATGGAGCCCCCAAATTGGGCTTCAGCGTGGCCAGGACCAACTTCAGGATGTCTATGGTATTGCAGCATGCATGCTTACGTCGGGACCGCTGCCAAAATTCTGACTCATTTCCCAGGCCAGTGAAACCATGTCAGGCATAGGAGTTTCATTCACCGGTGCCTGGGGATGATTCCTTTAGACCTGGGAGTAGCTGCGTGGTGCCACGCAGGAGCCCTGCAGGACCCGAAGCCCCAAGCCCTCTCTCTGCCGCTGGTTAACTGTCATTTCCACAGGAGTCTTTGAACCGGTCTGTGTCTTGGTTTCTTCCGTGGGTCGAAAGAGACGGTTTAATGAGACAGTTTCGTCCCTTCTGGCTTTAAACATTAAAATGTCTGTCTCTCAGGGCTGGATTCGACAAAGACTCGTTGTGAATAAGCAAAGCATCTAATTTGATACATTTTTTTAGGTCTCTGAGGGGTCTCAAAGGTCACTGAGTCCAACAACCCTGTTGTCGTACAGATGTAGAAACTGAGAGCCAGAGAGGAGGGGAGTTGCTCATTTAGTGCAGAATCGGGGTTTGGAGATCAGGTTTCTCGATTCCCGGTCCAGTGCATTTTCCACTACATTTATTTCTAAATCAGAGCAATGCATGAGCATGGTTCAAAAATACCAAATAATACAGGAGGGCTTGGAACAAAAAACAACAGTGCTCGGCCCCACCCCTACTCCCACCCCTCAGAGGCAACCATTTTTCACAGATTCTGTTTTCAATTCAGCTGGAGGTTACTCTAGTATCACTAAATAATGTGCCTCCACTCCTATTTCTTGGTTATCCATTTGGGACCTTATCTATTTTTTTTAAAGATTTTATTTATTTATTTGACAGAGAGAAACACATCAAGAGAGGGAACACAAGCAGGGGCAGAGGAAGAGGGAGAAGCAGACTTCCCACCGAGCCGGGAGCCTGAGGCGGGACTCGATCCTAGGACCCTGGGAGCATAACCCAAGCCGAAGGCAGATGCTTCACCCACTGAGCCACCCAGGCGCCCCTGAGACCTTGTCTATTGACTCCCTGCTATTAAAAAAAATGAGCTCACTTAACATGACTCCAACATCCCGTCTTTCCTCCACCTCACCATGTTCAATAGTGTTATCTTTATGAGATTTTTTTCACTCACTTTTAAAAATAGCATACAGGGGTTCCTGGGTGGCTCAGTTGGTTAAGCATCCAACTCCTGGTTTCGGCTCAGGTCGTGATCTTGGGGTCATTGAAATCGAGCCCCGCATCAGGCTCTGTGCTCAGCAGGGAGTCTGCTCGAGATTCTTTCTCCCTCTCCCTCTGCCCCTCCCCACTCTAAAAAAATAAATCTTTTAAAAAAATAAGATAGCATACAGTTTCCTATTTTTGGTGTACAGTTCTATGAGTTAAGACAAATATATAAAGTCATATAACTACCACCACAATCAAGATATAGAACAGTTCAGGGCGCCTGGGTGGCTCAGTGGTTAAGCCTCTGCCTTCGGCTAAGGTCATGATCTCAGGGTCCTGGGATCGAGTCCCACATCGGGCTCCCTGCTCAGCGGAGAGCCTGCTTCCCCCTCTCTCTCTGCCTAATTGTGATCTCTCTCTCTCTCTCTGTCAAATAAATAAATAAATAATCTTTTAAAAAAAAGATATGGAACAGTTCATTACCATGCTGCCTTTTATAATCAATCTATCCCTCTACCCTCAACCCCAGATAACCACTGCTCTATTTTATGTTGCTATGATTTTGCTTTTTCCAGAATGTTACAGAAATGGAACAATAGAATATGTAATTCTTTGAGACTGCATCTTTCATTCAGGATAATTATTTTGAGATTCGTGCATCAGTAGTTTCTTCTTTTGTATTCCCCAGTAGTGTTCCATTACATGGATGCACCACAGGTTATGCATTCACTAGTTGAAGGACATGTAGGTTGTTTCCAGTTTGAAGGTATCATTTTTAGCGATTCCATTGGTTCCCTTTGAAATTGCACTCATATGCTTAAACCTCTATTTCTTGAGCCGTCATCAACTATCTATTAAGTAGATCTTCTTTAGCATAGTAAATGTTTTTGATTGGATTTTAAACATGGTACTTTCATTCATTTAGTCTCAGTTTTAAATCAGTTGCATTTGAGGATGTAACTTTCCATGGGGATGGGAGGGGCTGTTCAAACGCTCTCCAGCAACCCTATTCAGGGCTGCCTCTATTCTAAATGATTCCCGGAGCACAGAGGGCCTCCTCTAGGACCAGATGTGCCTGTTGCTGCAAAGATATACATGTACTTTCTTTTCTGACCGTTGCTAACTCGGGCAGTAATTTTCAGGAAAAAGACCTTTCTTCATGTGGATTTCAGCTTTTGTCTGTCATGCTTTTTCTGTTCCAGCTGCCTTCACCAGCGAGCACAAAGCCACATTTCAAAGGAGACTGACAAATTATCCCCAGCTGCCAGAAGGAGGTTAGCTTTCTGTGTGCTCTGTGCCCCCCTTCTCCAATAACCAACAGGTTAACTTCTAAAAGGAACTGACAAAAGCTGAAATTGCCTTTTTACCCAAATGGGATTTCTTTTTCCTTCTCTCTCTCTTTTTTTGCTCTTTTAAAAGATGTGGATTTGTAATATTCCTCTCCATTCATACCCAAATGTATGCCATGACATACAGCATAAATGATCACAATTGAACCTTTATTATTTGCAAGAGTCACATTGATGCATTTTTGAAGTGTTCACCAGAGCTAAATTATTTTTTAATTTCGCTAGCATGGCGTCTTTCTTGTTATATCTCGCTTGCGGTTTTAACCATCTTTGTATGTACATTATCGACCTAGCACTTACACTACATGACAGGAGTGAGTCTAATGCCTGCATGGCACCCGACACATAGTAGGTGCTCAGCAAATGCCGTATGAATTAAAATGGTCCAAAAGAGTGTCCAGTATACGTGAGAGTGAAGTAGTCTGGATTAATGCAGAAGTGTTTGAGAATGCCTGCTTCGTTGCATTAATCCAGATTGATACAACTCTCCCACTGGGTGCTTTGACAACATGGGCCGAAGCCTTAACAATGTTCTTCTTCCTTCACCCAGTAATTCCCTTTCTAAGGACTTATCCTAAAAGAGAGAGAGAGAGAGAGAGGGAGAGAGAAAACAGTAGAGATGCCCCAAAAAATATAAATATGAGGGAATTTGTTGTAACATGTTTTAAACTAGAGAAAAAGTAGAAGCAACTTTAAAGTTGTCCTTCCTATGAAATCCTATGCAGTAACATTTATACTGTGGAATGCTATGTAGTTATTTAAAGTCATGTTGAAAAGATTGTTTCATGACATGAGGAAATGCTCACAACCTAAATTAAGTGGAGGAAGGAAGGATCCACAAATGAATATACAGGAGGATCCCGTGTGTGTGTGTGTGTGTGTGTGTGTGTGTGTGTGTGTGTGTGTGTAGAAAAAGGAAGACCAGAAGGAAGGAAATACATGAAATAGTAATACTTGGGGCGCCTAGGTTGGCTCAGTCAGTTAAGCGACCGGCTCTTCATTTTGGCTCAGGTCATGATCTCAGGGTCCTGGGATCGAGTACCATGTTGGGTTCCATGCCGGGTATGAAGCCTGCTTAAGATTCTCTCTCTCGAGCGCCTGGGTGGCTCAGTGGGTTAAAGCCTCTGCTTTGGGCTCAGGTCATGATCTCAGCATGCTGGGCCCTCTGCTCAGCAGGGAGCCTGCTTCCTCCTCTCCCTGTCTCTCTGTCTGCCTCTCTGCCTACTTGTAATCTCTCTCTGTGTCAAATAAATAAATAAGATCTTAAAAAAAAAAGATTCTCTCTCTCTCCCTCTCCCCCCCAACCCCACTCATTCTCTCTCTCTCTCTCTCTCTCTCTCTCTCTCTCTCTCTCTCTCTCTCTCTCAAAAAAGTATTAATACTGGTTACTTCTAGGGGTGCCTGGGTGGCTCAGTGGGTTAAAGCCTCTGCCTTCGGCTCAGGTCATGATCTCAGGGTCCTGGGATCGAGCCCCGCATCGGGCTGCCTGCTCAGCAAGGAGCCTGCTTCCCTTTCCCCCTCTGCCTGCCTCTCTGCCTACTTGTGATCTCTCTCTCTCTGTCAAATAAATAAATAAAATCTTTAAAATAATACCGGTTACTTCTAGGTTGTAGTATTATGAGTGATTTTCATTTTCTAATTTCTGTAATTTCTCAGTTCCTTATAAAACACTTATATCATTTTACAATCTGAAAAATATCTTTTTCATTTGAAAAAAATAAGTACTCTTTCTGATAGATAGAGGGCTTATATTCATAAAATCCTAGTAACAAGATATGGAAACGTTTCTCAACCAAAGTCAACTCTTCAGATGACATGTGAAAAGTCACAGCACTGTTTAGTTTTCAGAAAGACAGGTTGAAGCCTAGAAGTCTCATGTTTAAGCCTCATGAGCCCCAGTGTGATACCGAAGGGCGAATGTTGTTCATCCTTTTCTCTAGGCCTAGTTAGGTTTCATCCTCTTCTCATCCCCACCCATTTTTAAACTGTACAGATCTACGGAACAAATGTTGAGCAAACTGGAAATAAATAAAATCCAATGGCCTTGAGATACCACAAAGCCCTCCCTTCCTGTGTACTGATGGCTACCGGCCCACTGTGCTCCCCAGAGTGGAAGGCTGGAGCCAGCCAAAATGGAGGCTTTGCTGATTCAAGCGTGAACACTGCAAATGCTCAAAAGAGAGAAAAACTTCTGTCTGTAAAGACTGAGACACAACATGTACAACATTCTCTCTCCTCTACGTTCTTACCTTCACGTAATATAAACTGGTGAGCTCTGCTGGGGAAAAAAAACTACTAAGTAAAAAAAAATCACAGAAGGCATTACAGTAAGGACTGCTTATAGAAATCTCAGAATCGTTGAACCTTAGAGCTGGAAGGAGAACATTCCAAATACCAGATACTATGCCAGGTGCTGATCAAATGTTATCTCATAAAAATCAGTCAGTTAAGCATCTGACTTCTGTTTTTGGCTCAGGTCATGATGTGGGGGTCCTGAGATCGAGCCCTGTGTCAGGCTCATGCTCAGCATGGAGTGTGCTTGGATTTCTCTCTCCCTCTGCTCCTTGCCCCCACGCTTGCATGCTCTTTCTCTCAAAGAAATAAATCTTTATTTAAAAAAAGGAAACCATGTAGCAATGCACCCCCATTTCACAGATGAGGACATCAAAGCCCAGGGAGGGATTGTGAATTGCCTTGAATCACAGTTTGTTGGCTGCAAATTTGGGGCTAGGTCCTACATCTTCTGGAGACTCAGATGAAAAGGTGGGTATTTCTAGTATAATCTTCCCCTCAGCTCTGGATAGTCCAAATATTTACTGTGCGGTTGTACTTGGATGTTTTGGTAACAGCTCAAGCTAATCAGGTCCAGAATCAAACTCACAGCCTTCCCCTTGTCTCCCAGTCACCAAGCATCTGAAGTCAGATTGGCTTCTTACTCTCTTTCACCCCCACCCCATAAACAAGCCCTGTCAATTTTTCCTTCAAAAAAAAAAAAAGCTCCAGATCCTACTCAACCTATAAGACAACCCAACCTTTACCTCCTTAAGAACTCTCTTGATGGCTGCCCCAGCCCATGCTGTTGCCCGTCATCCAGGGGCAATGAGCATTTGGCTAGCAGCATTCTTTTATGCAACAAACATGTACTGAGTGTCTACTATATGCCAGGTCCTGAGATGAATTCATTTGTTTTATCTCCCTGACTAGACATTAACAACCCTGAGTGTCTAGGGGATGAATTTTTCCATAGCCTTTTAAACATCCATTGCAGCTCTGGGCACAATTTGAAGACTTGTTTGTTCAAGAACAGAACAGATTTAAGGAATCTGTCACCAGCTCGGCAGCTGGAGAACTCTGGGGATGCCCTAATCTATGGTTCTTCCTCAACATCTCACAAGCTACATGAGTATGATCCACTCACTCAATGAAGACAGCATATTAAAATGTAACTTTTAAACACCATACCTTAACAAATAAGTGATGAGGTTTAACTCATACAAGATGTGGGATCCTAAAAGTCAATTGGGGACTTCTGCCTCCAAGAAAATGGAATAGGTATACTGTTCCCTATTCTTCTCATTAAGTACAACTAAAAACCCTGGGCATTATATATAAAAAAATATAAGAAGGCTGATAAAGATAAAGAGAAGAAGGCAGACTGACCAAGGACCTAAGTGACCAAAGGATGACATGGTAGTGAGTTTCCCGAATTTTCTCTTTGCCCCACATATCCCCGACTGGCTGCTAGAGAAGCCAGCTATTCAGAAAACACCAATGGGAGCAGACAAAAATAAAGGCCTACTCTCCCTAGCCAAAGGACCAGGAAATGGGCAACCTAGCAAGATAGGAAACTATCAGGAAAAACTGTGACCCCTCACCTCACCCCTGCCAGCAAAGGCCAAGTGGGTAGCCTGACCTGGCAGTAACCGGGCAGTATCCCCTCCTTTCCTCTCCCAGAGCAGCATCAGAAAAAACAAAAACAAAAACAAAACAAACAAACCCCCCCCAAAACCCCAGCTAAAACAGAAGGTTTGAATAAGATCCAGAGTTTCATTACATGATACCCAAAATGAACAGTATTCAATTAGAAATAATTCATCATACTAAGAACCAGGAAGGTCTCAAACTGAATGAAAAAACACAATTGATGGGTGCCAAAACCAAGATGACAGGGATGTTGGAATTATCTAACAAAGATTTTTTTTAAAGATTTTATTTATTTATTTGACAGAGAGAGATTACAAGTAGGCAGAGAGGCAGGCAGAGAGAGAGGAGGAAGCAGGCTCCCCGCTGAGCAGATAGCCTGATGCGGGCCTCGATCCCAGGACCCTGAGATCATGACCTGAGCCGAAGGCAGAGGCTTTAACCCACTGAGCCACCCAGGCGCCCTCTAACAAAGATTTTGAAGCAGCTGTCATAAAAATGCTTCAATCAGCAACTACGAACATGTTTGAAACAAATAAAAATAATAGAAAGTTTCAACAAAGAAATATAAAGTCTCAGCAAACAAGAATATATAAAAAACAAAATGGAAATTTTAGAACTGAAAAATTCAGTGGATAGGCATAAAAGAGCAGAGGAGACGAATGAAAGAATCAGAGAATTTGAAGACATAACAAGAGAAATTACAGAGAGAAAATACCCTGGAAAACAAATGAACAGTGATTCAGGAACCTGTGAGGCCTTATCAAAAGATATAGAGTCTTAAGATAGGAGAAAGAGAATGGGGCTGAAAAGCATTGGAAGAAATAATGGCTGATGGGGCTGGGTGGCTCAGTGGGTTAGGCTCTCTGCTCCGTGGGGAGCCTGCTTCCCCCTCTCCCTCCGCTTACCTCTCTGCCTACTTATGATCTCTCTCTCTGTGTCAAATAAATAAATAAAATCTTTAAAAAAAAGAAATAATGGCTGAAAATTTCCAAACTGGGGAAAAGATATAAACCTACATATTCAAAAAGTTGAGAGAACCCCAAACAGGATAAATCCAAAGCACACTCAGACATATCATAGTCAAATTTCTGAAAACTAAAGACAAAGAAAAAAAAATCTTGAAAGCAGACAGGGGAGAAAAAATATTACAAGAAAACAATATTTTAAATAAGGAATTGACATATTTTTCCAAGTGCTAAACCTGCCAACCCAGAATCCTATATCATACAAAAATATCCTTCATGAATGAAAGGAAAATGAAGACATTCTCAGATGAAGAAAATCTAAGAGAATCTGTCACCATTGTACCTACCCTAAACAAGCATCTAAAGGTTGTTCTCTAAACAAAAATGATAAAAAAAAAAAAAAGAAATCTTGGAACATTGGGAAGAAAGAACACAATAAAAACATGAATAAATTAGATTTCCCTTCCCCTCTTGAGTCTTCAAAATTATGTTTAGTGGTTAAAGCAAAAATTATAACACCATCTGATGTAGTTAAATGTATGTAGAGGAAACATTTAAGACAATTATAAACTGGGGAGGGCAAAGGGACATAAATGGAGGTAAGGTTTCCACACTTCCCTGAACTGGTAAAATAACACCACCATTAGACTGTGACAAGTTATGTATATTGATACCTAGAGCAACCGCTAAAATCTATACAAAGATATACACTCAAAGCCATGACAGATAAACCCAAATGATATTCCAAAAAATATTTAAGTAACCCACAAGAATGCGGGAAAAAGAAAACAGAAAAATGAGAAAGAGAAAACAAAAAATAAAATGGCAAGCATAGACCCTAATATAGCAATATTAACATTAAATATAAATTGTCTAAGTACACCAATTAGAAGACAGAGACTGGCAAAGTGGAGGTGTATGTGCCACACAACTGAGGTGTTTTTGAATCAAAATATGTGAAGCAAAAACTGATAGAACTGAAAGGAGAAATAGATAAATCCACAGTTGTAGTTAGAGATTTCAACATCCCTCTCTCCACAACTGATAGAACAACTAGACATAAAATCAACAAAGACATAAAAGAACTAAACAACACTGTCAACCAACAGGATCTAATCAACAGTTATAGAACACATTGCCCAAAACCAGCATAAGACACATTCTTTCCACGTAACCCATGGAACTTGATAGACCACATCCTGAGCTATAAACAAAATTCAACACATTTAGAAGAATTAAAACCACATACAGTGTGTTCTCTGACCATTATGGATTCGAATTAGGAATCAATAACAGAAAGATAACAGAAAAATATCCAAACACTTGGAAACTAAACATACTCCTAAATAATCTATAGGCCAAAGAGGAAGTCTCAAGAGAAATTAAAAAATACATTGAACTAAATCGAAATTAAAAATACAACATTTCGGGGCAACTGGGTGGCTCAGTTGGTTGGGTGGCTCCCTTCAGCTCGAGTCATGATTCCGGGGTCCTGGGATCGAGCCCCGCATCAGGCTCCCTGCTCAGCGGAGAGCCTGCTTCTCTCTCCCCCTCTGCCTGCCACTCTGCTTACTGGTGCTCTCTCTCTATGTCTCCATCAAATAAATAAATAAAAACTTTGAAAAGAAAAAAAATTTCAAAATGTGTGAGACACAGCAAAAGCCATGCAGAAAGGGATGAAATTTAACACCCATTTGTGATACAAATCTCTCAGCAAATGAGGAATAGAGGGGAACTTCCTCAACTTGATGAAGGTTAAATTTTGTCAAGTGCCTTTTCTGCAGCAATTGATATGAACATGTCCCTTTTTTTTCTTTAGCCTGTTAACATGGTGGTTTACACTGATTAATTTTTTTAATTTTATTTATTTATTTGACAGAGAGAGATCACAAGTAGGCAGAGAGGCAGGCAGAGAGAGAGAGAGAGGAGGAAGCAGGCTCTCCGCTGAGCAGGGATCCTGATGCGGGGCTCAGCATGGTAAAAATATCAGTCTCCCCAAATTGATAGAAAGGTTTAACATAATTCCTACCCAAAATCCCAGCAAGAATTTTGTGGGAATTTATCTAAAATTTATACAGAATTATTTAAAGGAACTAGAATAGCTAAATTTTTTTTAAAAAAAGGAATAAAGTGGGAAGAATCAGTAGGTCCATATCTACAGTCTGTGTGGTACTGGCAGAGGAATAAACACATAGACCAATAGAACAGAATAGAATCCAGAAATAGACCTACATAAATATGCCCAAATGATTTTTTTAAAAGTACAAATGCAGTTCAATGAAGGAAAGATAACCTTTTCAACAAAAGGTACTGGGGAAACTGGACATCCATTGGCTAAAAGAAAAAAAACAGAACCAAGAGACAGAGAGAGAGAGAGAGAGAGAGAGAGAGAGAGAGAGAGGAATCATGTGTATATAGAGAAAGAAAGAGAGATTTATTTTAAGAAACTGGCTCGTGTGTTTGTGGAAGCTGGCAAGTCCAAATCTTCAGGATAGGCCAGGAGGCTGGAGACCCAAAGAAGAGCTGATGTTGAAGCTCAAATCCAAAGGCAGTCTGCTGGAGAATTCCCTCTTCCTTGGGCGAGGTCAGTCCTTTTTTTAAGGGCTGACCTAACTGGATGAGGCCCACCTATATTAAAGAGGGAAATCTGCCTTATTCAAAGTCTACTGAATTAAATGTTAATCTTTTCTTAAAAAAAAAAAAACCTTCCTAGCAACGTCCAGGTGTTTCACCAAATATCTGGGCACTGTAGCCTAGTCAAGTGGACGCATAATTAACTACCACAAATCTCATCCTAAGTCTCATACCTTATACAAAAATTAACTCAAACTGAGTCAATGTAAAACTAAAAACTTTAAAAAATAAACATAGGAGGAAATCTTCAGGACCTAGGGCTAAGCAAAAGGTCTTAGACTTGATACCAAAAGCAAAATATATAAAAGAAAAATCAAGAAATTGGACCTGATGAAAATTTAAAACTTTTGCTCTGTGAAAACCCTGTTTAGGGGATGAAAAGACAAGCTACAAAGTGGGCGAAAGTATTTGCAAGCCACACAGCTGACCAATGACTCATGTCACAAATATATGAAGAACTTTGAAAAACTCAACAGTGAAAAACAAACAAAAAACAAAAACCAATCCAATCAGAAAATGGGCAAAGGACCTGAAAAGACATTTCAGCAGAGGAAATGCAGATAGATGGTAAAGAGATGAAAGCGAAGTCACCATCATCAACCATTAGGGAAATGCAAATTTGGGCCACAGAAAGGTGTTACTACACACCCATTAGCACAGCTAAGACCGAAAGTAGTGACAATACCAAATGCTGGCGAGAATGTAGGGAAACCAGATATCTCAGACACTGCTGGTGGGAATGCGAAATGCTACAACCACTCTGGAAAAGAGTTTGCCAGTTTCTTATAAAACTAAAAATGCAATTACCATAGGACCCAGCAATCACATTCTTGGGCATTTATCCCAGAGAAACAAAAACTTATGTCCACACAAAATCTTGTACATGAATGTTTATAGGAGTTTTATTTGTAATAGCCAAAGACTGGAAACAACCAAAATGTCCTTCAATAGGTGAATAGTTAAACAAACCGTGGTGTGATGAAAAGGAGTGGGCACCAAGTTGGATGGATCTCAAGGGTATTATCCCGAGTGGCAAAATGGCTTGCACAAAAGTCCCCACCCCTCACTCCCCACCCCCTCATCCCCACCCTGCTAATCACAAACATTCTAGATTCAGTTCCCTAGGATTTAAAAGATAAATTGGCCAAAAAAAGCACCCCAGGTGATTTCGGTTTTGTGGCCGTGGGTGAGGAGTGGCCATCTCCAGAGCAATGTTTCTTTTTATTATTTTTTTTGTGTGTGTTATGTTTGTCACCATGCAGTATGTCATTAGGTTTTGATGTAGTGCTCCAAGATTCATTGTTTGCATATAACACCCAGTCCTCCATGCAGTACATGCCCTCCTTAATAACCCACCACCAGGCCAACCCATCCCCACCCCCCTCCCCTCTAAAACCCTCAGTTTGTTTCTGGGAATCCACAGTCTCTCATGGCTCTTCTCCCCCTCTGATTTCCCCCCTCTTCACTTTTCCTTGCCTTCTCCTAATGTCCTCCGTGTTATTCCTTATGTTCCACAAGTCAGTGAAACCGTATGATAATTGACTTTCTCTGCTTGACTTATTTCACTCAGCATAATCCCCTCTAGTCCCGTCCATGTTGATACAAAAGCTGGATATTCATCCTTTCTGATGGCTGAGTAATATTCCATTGTGTATATGGACCACATCTTCTTTATCCATTCGTCTGTTGTAGGGCATCTCGGCTCCTTTCACAGTTTGGCTGTTGTGGACTTTGCTGCTATGAACACTGGGGTGCATATGGCCCTTCTTTTCACCACATCTGTATCTTTGGGGTAAATACCCAGTAGTGCAATTGTTGGGTCATAGGGGAGCTCTATTTTTAATTTTTTGAGGAATCTCCACACTGTTTTCCAAAGTGGCTGCACCAACTTGCATTCCCAATAGTGTAAGAGGATTCCCCTTTCTCCACATCCTCTCCAACACTTGTTTCCTGTCCTGTTGATTTTGGCCATTCTAACTGGTATAAGGTGGTATCTCAGTGTGGTTTTGATTTGAATTTCCCTGATGGCTCTAAGGCAATGTTTTTTGCATATTTGTCGTTATCGTCCCACATTGACAAAACACACACACACATCCAAAATGTCAGGATTTTCGTGCTATGGGATCCTGCTTCTATTGACTCATTTTCAAAGAGGAAAGATAGATGGGGCACCTGCTGGCTCAGTCGGAAGATTGTGTGACTCTTGATCTCGGGGTCTTGAGTTCGAGCCCCACGCTGGGTATAGAGATTACTAAAAACAAACAAACCAGCAAATAAATAAATAAATAACAATCAAACTTAAAAAAAAAGTTGAAAGCTGGATACCAACCTGAGTTGCACTCAGATGAGGGGAGCAAAGGGTGGCTGGTAGCAGCATACGGAAAAGAGTAGCAGGGAAGAGGGACACATAAAGCCAACAGAGTTGTGGGGACAGGATATGCCAACCTGTGCTCCAGTGCTCTGTAGCTTTGATCTTAGCCAGTCCATTGACATGTGCTCCCTCTCTCCCCATCTGCAGCCCCAGTTCTGAGTCTACGAACTGATGTGGAAATTCTTTTCTTCAGGGACACCTGGCCAGACCCCAAGACTAGGTTAGCTCCCTATGTTAGACACTCTCATCACATTTGAACCTAGCCTTGGTATCGTTTTTTTCCTTGGTATCATTTTATCACAGTTGTAATGACATGTGTTGAGATTAACTATTCAATGTTGAATAATGATGGGTGGGTTTTCCTCTTGAGGGTGTCTCTGATTTGGGCCTGTAAACTCTATTAGCATAGGGACCTTGTCTTAGTTCGCTTTTGTATAGTCCAGCACCTAAAATGCTGTTGGTCTGAAGAAGGTGCTCATCAGTACATATGTGTTGGATGAATGAAGGGGTAGTAGCACGACCCCGACTGAATGAAGCGTAGTTACTTACCATCATGTAAAGGAATATAGACTTTGATGTGTATTTATTTTCTCTCTTACAAAATAGGAAAAACATGACTTATCCCGCTCATCACATCAGATGAGACTGAATAGATACGGAGATGCTCTGGAGTAAAAAGTCTACTAGTCTACTAGTCTACTACCTGGGCTCATGCTAATAGAGCAATGGCTTACTAGCCTTTGAGCTTTGGAGGCCCACTGCGTGTCCTCTGAGGCATGGAATCCAAGCCCTGAATGTGCTTTGTATGACAATGTGGGCATCACTGCTCATGTGGCCATGATGGACGGGGGGCTTTCTTTTCACCCACCGGAATCCCGCCAAATCCTCCAGTAGAGCCCAGGGTTTGGTGGGAGCATTTGTTAGGTCCGAGTGCCCGCCCAGTTTAATAAGGACTAGTAGATATCAAAAATTATGGTTTCCTTGACCTATACGTATTCCCCCCAACGGAAGAATGAGTTGCAAGAGCACACAAGATTTGAGAGGCGCCTGTCCTTTAGACTTTGACCTTAGGGCCCAAATGCTGTCCGTCACGCCTGTGCAGATTTTCCATTACCTGTCACTCACATGGGAGCCCTCCCCACCAGCCAGTAAGGAAACACATGTTCTTCCAACGGGAGGGCTGGGGGGGGTGGCTGATGTTACACGTCAGTACATTTCAGGGACAAGTCCAACCTGTTTAGCCTTTAACACAGAACCTTGCCTTTTCTTCTCAATATTCCATAATTCAGCCCCAGGCCACCTAGGCTCCCCCCCATGCCCTAGTCCCTTAGGAGAAACAAGGTCCCTGCTGGCTGAGCTCCACAGTCAGCCCCCAAGTCACAGCGAGTGCCGTCCTGACACCAGAGCTGTTGCTCAAGGTCCCTCGTCCCGACGCCTCCAACGCCTGGCCTGCCCTGCTTGAATTTGCTTTGCTCCCTCCATCTCCCAGCCCCGCCCCACGCACTAAGTCAACTTCTTCCCAAGCCGCTCTTCTGCTTTCTGCTGCTCTTGACTGAATTCATCCCAAGTCTCCCCTCAGTTCCTCCAGCCCGAGCTTTCTCTGTCCTCGAGGATGTTCCTCGGGCCCCCTCTTCCCTCGCTGCCCAGATGAGAGGGGTTTGCGGCGACATAGCAAGGGAAAAAACCGTCATCAGTTCTTAAAAGCTGACGTTTCGTTGTTGGCCGGTGCTTTATCCTGCCTGAAGCTTGCCCTTCCTCCTAGCTTGGAGGTTAAGAAGGGAGAAGGGGAGACCAGGCGGGCTGATTGGAATGCCCGTGGCCTCCCCACCCTGCCTGCCACGTGAAAGCCCGGTGGGCCTCTAGGAACCTGATGGGCCCCAAAGCCTTGACAGGGGCCTTCAGAAGGAGCACACGAAGGAAGCCAGAGAAAGAGATCCTCAGGAAGCCAAGTCTGGCCAGCACCACCCCTCGCCCTGGGCCACTTTCTGTTCTCTGCCTGGGCCCCCTTTTCAGGAAACTGTCCGGGAGAACGGAGGGCTTTATGGGACCCACGAGGCAAGGCTTCAGGAGACAAGCCTCCTTTGTGGCTTCTGTAGGGAGAGAGCCGGCGGTGGAATCATCTCGCCCGGCCTCAGCCCTGTTCGCTTCCCGGGGTGTGCCCCACCGGCACAAGACCCGTAAACTCCCCGGGGCCTCGGTCCCTTCCTCTTTGACACAGGTGCTTGGCATTCTCTATCTCTAAGTGTGCCATGAACGTTAGCGAGGAGGAGTGGGGGCGCGGGGGCAGTGGGGGCAGACAGAAGGAGGAGGAGGAGGAGAAGGTGGCACCATGACCTTGGATGCTGCCAGAACAGCAGGGCCTGGCCGTGGGAATCTGTCTCCTTCCCCCCGGCCCCTCTCCCTTTTGCGGCTCGGCTCAAGCCTCCCTTCTGTTCCCAAACCCGCAGGTGCGCTCTCTGCGCTGCAATTACCAAATCGCTTTAAGGGGAATGCTGTGCATGTTTGTGAATGAAGCCTACGCTGGTGAATTTTAAAATTTAGAAGATGATGACCTTGGGCGCCTGGGTGGCTCAGTGGGTTAAAGCCTCTGCTTTCGGCTCAGGTCATGATCTCAGCGTCCTGGGATCGAGGCCCGCATTGGGCTCTCTGCTCAGCAGGGAGCCTGCTTCCTCCTCTCCCTGTCTCTCTGCCTGCCTCTCTGCCTACTTGTAATCTCTCTCTCTGTGTCAAATAAATAAATAAAATCTTTAAAAAAAAAAAAAAAGAAGATGATGACCTTGTTTACTAAATAAGTGTGTGTGTTGGGATCTGTTTGTCATATCCTCGCCTGCGGGTGGCTTTGCCGCCTCCCGTTGCTGTGGGCTGGGGGGGGCAGTGGGGTATGAAAATGCCAGAAGCAGAGGGGCAGGGGGGTATGAAAATGCCAGTTGTTGGTCTTCTTGGACCCAAAATTTATTTACAGAGCGCAGGATTTATAGTCAGGAAAGATTTTTTTTTCTTTTTTTACAGGAATGGGCAAATCCTAGATACTCTCTGTATACAGACCTCCTTTCCAACAGTTATGAAAGGATATTTAAACTTTAAATGAGAGCCCTGTTGGCGGTATATTCTCACTCCTGAGTTCCATCAAAACATCGCATTGAGGGGAAGGTCACATGGGACTTGCCACCTTTGGGTCCTGAGGTCTCCTCAGTAATGCTGTGACTCTGGAAGGAGCCCAAGGTCCTTCTTTGTGCCCCTGGACCGCTCCCCCGCCCCTTGGGCATCTAACGTCAAAGCAGAAGCCAGTAACATATACCAAGGGATAGAATTCAACCCCCGGTCAGGTCAGTTTGAACAGTTCTGTACAGAAGTCTAACTTTCTTTTTTTTTAAGATTTTTTTATTTTATTTATTTTGACAGAGAGAGATCACAAGTAGGCAGAGAGGCAGGCAGAGAGAGAGGAGGAAGCAGGATCCCCGCTGAGCAGGGAGCCCAATGCGGGCCTTGATCCCAGAACCCTGAGATCATGACCTGAGCCAAAGGCAGAGGCTTTAACCCACTGAGCCACCCAGGCGCCCCAGAAGTCCAACTTTCAATTCCACCCTCCATGCCAGCTGCCATTAGGGCCCAAATTTACCCCCAGCCTGGGGTCCCATCCACACACTCCCGGGGGCTCATCTACCGACCCGTGAGCTGGAACTGCCCACATTGGAAGCCAGCCCTGGTTTTCTCCAGTATTTTTTATTTTCACAATAAAAGGGCAACTTGTAGAGACCCCTGGCTCTCCGCGTGTTGCATCAGACCCCCAGAACCTCAGAGGGAGCCAGAGATGGTGTGAGGGTGGAACCAATCAGGAAGCTCCATGTGTTCGAAAGGGCTGACTTAAGGGGTCATTTTAAAATACTTCCTTACCTTTAATTGCATCGTGTAAGGTAGAATTCTCATACCCTTTTTCCAATTCCTTGTTGATTCTTTCTTTCTTTCTTTCTTTCTTTCTTTCTTTCTTTCTTTCTTTCTTCCTTCCTTCCTTCCTTCCTTCCTTCCTTCCTTCCTTTCTTTCTTCCCTTCTTTCTTTCTTTCTTTTTGAGATGTTTTGCCTGCTTTTATGTGCCGTCGGTAGAATTTGTGGGTAACCAGAGGTTGGGTGTGAAAACCAGGCCGGGAGCTAACAGGGAACAAGAGGTAAAGAATTAAGGGTTCAGGATCCAAATCATGGGCGCTTCTGCGTTGAGAGGTTGTCACACAGGCAATTAAGTGTATATTAATTTCCCAGCCATGTGGCTGGAAAATCAGCACATCAAATAAAATATTTAACACCCAGGAAAAGCCAAATGCATATTCTGCGTGTGTGTCCTTAAGTGGTATTTTTATGGAAAGAGACCTTATTTGAAACAAATGTCAGAACAGAAATTGAGTTCATGAAAGGCGCTGAGAAACCACGGCACATAAGGTTTTAAATGCTGCCCATAAAAAGCATCGTCCTCAGCCTCAGTCCCTTCCATGGTCAGCACGCGTGTCCCGTGCTCGTGTCGCCCTACCTGTGGGTACGGTCGCCCTCACTCGCTTGTACCTGAGTCACGGCCCGACCTGCTAGGCTGCTTCCACGGGGGAAGGGAAAATGGAAGAGAGCCAGCGGATCTGTCCCCTGACCCCCCACTGCGTGGTCCTGGGACCAGGAAGCAATCTCCTGATGGTGGGAGGGATGATATCATGAGGTCCCTGGAGGAGCTCGCTGCCACCCACCTTAGAACGAAGCTGTTTTCCGCCCCAGCAGGGAGCCTCGGGGGCTCCAGAGCGAAGTGGGGAGCCCCGAGCCACCCTCGAGCTTCTGTCTGGGGATCTTGAAAGGGGCTGAAGGCTATAGCACGTAACCTGTGCAAGAAGAAGGAGGGATTTGGGGGTCGGCCACGGCCCGTGGCCCGGGGAGGCCCCCGAGATAGAGATGCGGTGCTGCGTGGGGGAGAGTTTGCCATGACTCTCATTTCTTCCTGTCCGTTCCTTGCTTTTTCATTCATTTGTACATACATTCCTCCCGTATTTACCGAACACCTATTTCAGGCCTACGCCTGCGCTCGCCAGGGCAGAAGTGTACAGAAGACGTTTGTTTTCTCCTCGCCCTCTCAATGGTCCTTCTCTCCTTTTCTCTCCCCCCATAATTCAGTGGGAACAGGGGTGGATGGAGGAATATCCAAAATTCGTCCCCGTAGGAGACATCTGTGCCAGGAATTTCCGGCAACCCCCAAGGAGAGTGGCAGATTGATGGCACTCTAGTTGGGACTAACAAGGGGGTGGAGGGAGGTCCGGGGGTGGGGTCT
>LNAC01000230.1:2345751-2365366 GCA_002007465.1 Ailurus styani | reverse complement strand
GGGGGGGGAGGCTGCAGCCAGGATGTCTGCGCAAGCCTCTTCTGGAGTTCCCATTTATCGGGCACTCGCTCTCTGCCAGGCCTTGTACGTGCTGTTCCTCAGACCTCACTCAGTCCTCCGGTCCTGTGGGGTGGTATTATTATCAGGGGCCCCGCTTTAGATGAGGGAGCGGAGGCCAGGAGGGGCAAGTGACTTGCCCAATGTCACACAGCTAGGATGTGACAGAGGCCCAGTTCAAGCTTCGATCTGTATATCTCCAACTCCCAGGCCTTTGAGAGACTCAGTGTTTTGTAGACATCAGCACAAAAATAGATTAGGAGCAGCTCCCACATGCTGTGAACTCGGTTTCAATGTGGTTTACTTGAGTTTCTGCATTTACCAGTTATAATTCCGAGAGTAACTCCCGTTTATCGAGGGCTCGGTTGTCAGGAACTCCACAGAGCCGTTTTCCACTCATGGTGTTCTGTAATCGTCAAGCAAAACTATGAAGTATTAAGGCTATTATGTTTACTATCCTCATTTTATAAGTGAGGAAGAGAATGCTTAGAAAGTAACATGCCTGGGCGCCTGGGTGGCTCGGTGGGTTAAAGCCTCTGGCTTTGGCTCAGGTCATGATCNCCTGGGATCGAGGCCCGCATTGGGCTCCCTGCTCAGCAGGGAGCCTGCTTCCTCCTCTCTCTCTGCCTGCCTCTGCCTACTTGTGATCTCTCTCTGTGTGTCAAATAAATAAATAAAATCTTTTAAAAAAATCTTTAAAAAAAATAGAAGAAAGTAACATGCCCTTGGGGTGCCTGGGTAGTGCAGTCAGTTAAGCATACAATTCTTGATTTCAGCTCAGGTCATGATCTCAGGGTAGTGAGATTGAGCCGCATGTGGGTCTCCATGCTGGGTGTGGAGCCTGCTTAAGATTCTCTCTCCCTCTCCCTCTGCCCCTCCCCAACCCGCTGGTGCATATACTCTCTCTCTCTAAAACATAAAGAAACAAAGAAAGAAAGAAAGAAAAGAAAGAAAGAAAGAAAGAAAGAAAGAAAGAAAGAAAGAAAGAAAGAAAGAAAGAAAGAGAAAGTAAGTTAGTTGGGGCTCCTGGGTGGCTCACTGGGGTAAATGTCTGCCTTCAGCTCAAGTCATGATCTCTGGGTGCTGGGATCGAGCCCTGCATCAGGCTCCCTATTCAGCGAGGAGTCTGCTTCTCCCTCTTGCCCCCACCAGCCCTGCTCATGTGCTCTCTCTCTCTTTCTCTCTCTGGTGCACACACATGCAAACATAAATAAATAAAATCTTATAAAAAATTAAAAGTAACATGCCCTGGGGTCCACAGCTAGTAAAACCAGAGCACAGTTTCACTCGGGTCTCTGTGATACATCAAAGCCACTTATCAACTAGACCGTCCTGCCATAAACCCTCCAGGACTTCATTACTTTCAAATAATGACTTCTTACCCCTTTTCTGTCCATAACAGTCTCACCCCTTCGTGCCCTATAAGGTAGATTAAGTCATTTTCTCCTCCATAACCTCCTCACCAAGACCACCTATTAGCCCCAATATCCAATTAGCCAAACCCGGAAGTCCCAAAGATGTGTCCAGACAGGGGCAATAAGAACCAGAAAATTATGAGCATCAGATTTCCAGACACCCTTACAGGTTCATGGAATCTTAAGACGATGACAAAGCCAGAAATTCTCATATTTAGAAGTAATAAATGCTACCTAAAGCTTGATTTTAAAAAAAAATACCCCCACCCAGGTCTACAATCTCCCACAAACAGAATCTCAAAAAGGGAGACCAAAGAGAAGCCCTCCTCTCTGCAAATCAGTTTATTTTACGAATAAAGATAAGATGGCCCTTTTGAAAGTATTGCTTATTTTTTTTTTATTTTTTTTTTGAAATTATTGCTTATTTAGAGACTCCGAATATACATGTACATCACCTTCCCGAATGACCCTATCCCCCGACAGACAATCCTTCATGCTTCTCTAGTCCTTCATACTCTTTCGCCCCTCGTTCTGTGGCACAACCCCCAAAGGGCCAAGGCAGCTGCCATTTTGTGCCAAGAGTTTCTCTTTCCATTTTCTAGGGAAGCAGGAAACAAGGAGTGTCTCCCTCATCTCCCCATCGCCTGTCTGGGGGTCATGCCCTCGAAGACTTATTCTGTTTCAGCTTCCACCTCTAGGCAGCCAGAAAAATGACTCTGAACCACCCACAGAAGGAGCACCTGCTTCGGTTATTGTCCCCATGCTAATCCCTGGGCTTAGGAGAGGTTCGCCTTCCACGCAAAATGGTCAGGCCCTTCTAATGGGTCAGCCCTGCTGATCTTAATACCCCAGTCTTGATTTGGAACAGGTGGGGGCCACAGTTGTTTAACTCTTATTATGAGCCAGAGCATGGCTCAAACAATATAAAATTCTTCATACAGAGACTGAGAGAGCACCAGATGCTCTCTTATTATTGGAGGGAAATAAACTCAATTCCTTTCTGCACCGTCTCCAGCTAAGGGCTTCGACCAGGAATAAAGAGCACCCAGTCCTACCCCTTTCTTTTAGGCTTTTTTTTTTTTAAGTGCACACCAAAATGCTTGCGGAAACCCAACCCAGCCCTAGTTGTGGAGAGCGTGGTTCTGATGTAAAATCCCCCGCTGAGTCCACATTTGGCTGTCTGTTCCCCCACCCCACGCTCTCATCCGAGCCCTGTCTGGAGCTTCCCAAACATCCAGGCTTGGTAAATAAAGCCCAGCATTCTTTTTTAAAGACACGATGAAGTCAGAAAAAGACACAATCTCTGTCCTCGGGGTGGAATTGGGACTATGTGATCCCCCGCTTTCCATAACAAATGTGAGAGTTGGGGAATGTGTGGTACCCTTTTTCCATTCAGGAAGATTTATTGGGTGGGCCTGCAGGCCATTCTTCGTAGCTTGGGGTTGCCATATTTGGTTGCTTTGTACAGAAGCCATACATGTTTCCCTTGTCAAACTAGATCGGGAAGGCCTGGATATACAGTGTGTCCTAAGGTTCATTATGTTCTGGGTATGCATGCAGCTTCGGGAATAAATGTGTTACATGGAAATCAGAAATGACTGCTTGTTCTCAAGAAGTGTAAAATATAAGGAGTGATAAAATATAAACAGTGATCGGGACCGATCTTCTCCCAGTGCCTCGAGATTTCTGTCTCTCATTTATGGCCTTTCTTCCCCCCTCTATTTCCCCTGCTTGAAAAGCTATTAATTTCCGCCCCCCTTCCCATCACCCTAGACTCTGATGCCCATAAACAAGCTATGCTTTTGTATGCCCTCTTTTTTTAAATACTTTCCCAGTGTTTCCTTTCTCAGTGGTGGAATATACTAGAAAGAAAACTAGGGAAGCTCCGTGAACATGGCAGATGCTTCCAGTCCCGTCTTTGCCATTTACAAGCCCTGTGTCTTTAGTGAGTTTCCTACCTTCAGTAAATGTTCATTTCCTTCCTTCCTTCTTCAAAGGAATTTTAGTCTCTACGGTCAGGCAGCTGCCTCTGATGAACGGCCTCGACTAATGGGTGTACTCGGGTTCTGTCTTTGTTCTATAACTCAGGAATGAAAAGAAAACTTGACCACGGGAGAAGGGGACAGGGGAGCACCAACCCCCTGCTCAGCTGGGGTCTAACGGGGCCTGCCCTCTCCAGCCTGTTCATACCCCATCCCTCCTCTTGTCTTTTGCGCATCTTGGCCGGTTCTAAAGCTTGGTCCTTGCCCCTCACTGCCATTTGCCATCTTAGAGGCCCCCCTGGGCTTTGGTTTGCTTAGTGACCTTGGCCGAGTGGGAGTTGGCTGTGGCTCGGTGTCCTGAGTCCCAAGGTCAGGCCACTGCAGGACTTCCCCTTTCTTTCTGCGGCGATTAACTCAGAATAAGTCACAATGTTGTATAGGTATGAAAGGGGGAGACAAGCCAGGCAGGCTGCGGGGAGGGCCCGAGGCCCAGATGCATTTCTCTAACCTTGATCTTGGCCAAGGCTTTCTGCCCTTCCGAACTCCCATTTCCACAGTTTTAACATGCAATGCCTGTCTTTGGGGAACCTTGCAGGACGGCCATAAGGATCCAGGGAGATAACAGGAGGGAGCACACTCTATTGTGTGTGTGGGGGGGGCTCTCTGTACAAAGAAAAGATAGCCAAATAAAAGGAAATGTTTAAGACCTCTTGCCATAGGTGACCATCTATGTTCCAACAAACTTTTAAAAATCGCTGGGTTCTAGCATTGCTTGAAACGTCGCGAAGAAGCAGAAGCATAGAAAAGAAGTCACGATGGCTCCTCCTTTCTGGGTCAAACAGAAACTATACTTTGGAGCACGCATCCAACAGCTGTGCTAAGACCTCCATAGAGGAAGTTCCAAGGAGCAGAGTCCCAGCCTTTTCAATGCAGTGCCAGAAGTTTGGAAAGAGCACCCCTGGTGAGGGGTTTGCAGAGATCGTCCTGCTTTTAGAAAGGGTGTATCAGCTCCCCGCCCCCAACCCCGACGTTTAGAGCTGGGCAGTGAGCCGCGTTCTGAATAGCTTCCTCGACATCACGACCGCCCTCCTTCTGCCTTCCCACCTTCCCCTTGTAATTGCCACCAGTATCGCTAAGCTCCAGTGGCAACAAAAACCTGGCTGGGGGCTCAGTCCCTGGTAGATGGGACTATGTGGTCTTCTATGTGTCAGGTGTAGACGCTTTGGGTATCAATGACATTGCGAGACTTTCAAAAGAAGACCTGTATGCATAACCTATGTGTGCACGGGGTGTGTGTGTGTGTGTGTGTGTGTGTGTGTGTGTGTGTGTGCGCGCGCTCTCCCATGCCTGTGTTTGTGATACATGTGCTAACTATGAGCCCATTATACATGGTTCTGAACACATTATGAACGCACGCATGGGAACACACACGCAGCCTCCTATGATAGAAACTTCAAGACCCTTTAAGCTATCCCCTGATCCCGCCACCTCCCGCCCGGGACAGGAATGCCCTCTCCAGCCATCTTGACCAGTGCCCATCTAGCCTCTGCCTGAATGCCTGTGGGGGACCAAGAAAACTCGGTTTCGTACCTGCTGTCTCCATGCAGCTGCGGACAACTTTTAGAACAGGAAAGTCTTCTTAACTTTACCCTAACCCCACCGCCGCCCCCATTCCACTTATATACATTTATGTATATATAAATTATACATATAATTTATAGATAGTATATAAATTATATATACTATATATTATAATATATAGTATAATATAAATATTAACTATATAAAAATTATATGTATAATTTATATATTATATATAAAATATATGTATAATTTATATATAATAAATATAATATATATTTTATATATAATATTATATAATATATATTAAATAGATGTAGATATAGAAGGAAGGAAGACAGTGACCAGGAGTGGAGAGTTATATTATATAATGAATATATTTGCATAAATTATATACATATATTTCAAGTCTTGGCCCTTGAGAAAAATTTCACAAGAGTTCTTTATTCCTTATTAAGGGAGTGGTAGATTGTCAGGGCAAAAGAGACCTCTTTTTCTTGTTAAAATATATTTTAATAGTATTATATATCACATATTATCAGGGATAATAATATAATAGGACAGTATTTTATATTTTAACATCATATGTTACATATTTAATTTTAATTATTTATATGTTATCCCATACAGATGATAAACACAAGTTCAACCCATTAGGTATATATATTTTTTGCAATGTGATCACAACTCGAACTCATGACCCTGAGATCAAGACCTGAGTGAGATCAAGAGTTGGACACTTAACCAACTGAGCCACCCAGGCACCCCTGCAATGTGTCATTCTAACTGAAGTTTAGGTGACTCACAATGTCACATAGTATGTACACATTCGAACCAAACACTAATTGCGTGAAGAAGGTCCCCAGCCAACTCTCTGCCCAATCTTTTGGTGTTGCTAGGATAAGGAGCTATCACACCCAGGATCAAACCTTTGTTATGTAAAAGATACAAGTAAGAGAAAGGGAGAGGGATGCTTACTGGTGAAGTATGATGGCATATGTGAAGAGGGGGTCAACTTCAAAGCACTTTGGGGAGCCCTCCAGCTAGGGGCTGTTGAAACAAAACCTGATCTCAGTCTGGATCTCTCCCTTGCCCTGGATCGGCAGAGCCGAGAGGCCAGCCCAGAGGGAGCCCAGGGGCAGCCTGCGGTCGGGGAGCTTCACCCCTTCTGCCTCTGATGTCCCGGGAGCCTCGGCCGCTGTCCGGTCTCCGCCTCTGCGCCGGGAGCCGGCAGTGGGCGCACAGCTGGGCTCCAAGCAGGGACGGCTCTGCGGCGCGGGCTCCAGCTCTGTCCTCCCGGGGAAGGGAGTCCATCCACGGGCCCCCGTCAGCCGGGGGACCCCAGCAAGCCCTTGCCGGGCACCCCCTGGCTCGGCAGTGCCCGAGGCTTCCAGCTCTGACCACACTGTGGCTCTCGATTGCCCGGACTTGGTCTGGCTGGGCCTTAAGAATTTCTTCTTTCCTCCCAGGTAGAGCCAGACCCGAGGACAGTTGCACCTTGTCTTCTCTCTAGAGGTGGACTGAGTTTGCTTGCCTGAGACCGTCAGAGTGGGGACAGCCTGTGGATCTGCGGCTGCCCCCAGGTGCGCTGACACTGGTGGTTTGGGTGCTCGACAGAATGAAAAAGGACAGTGACCAGGGTGGGGGCTTAGAGAAGAAGTTCTGGCTCCAGCTGGAGCGGCTGGCCAGGAGCTCACGGAGAGGGCAGTGAGTACCACTGTGCTGAGCAGATGTAAAGCCCTTGGCATCAGTGAGTGGAGACCTTGACCCTTGACCCCTTAACGGGAGCCCTGCACTCGCTACGGAGAAACACTCTGCTGCTACTCCAGGCCTTCAGCGAGAGTCTGGGGGAAGCAGGGGTGCAGGGGGTTAGCCAGGAACCAGACTCAGGCTCTCAGGGACCGGACGAGGAAGCGCGGGGGCAGGAAGCTGGTGTCATTCATTGATTCCTTCATTCTTTCATGCAATAAATATTTACTAATAACTGGCAGACAGGCTGCCTTTGACCGTGACTGCCAGCCTACTGACTCGCCCTTTCGTGTGCCAGATACTATAGTAGACCAAGACCCAGTTCCTTAAGGAATTTACAGTCCAAGGATTAAGGAATGAAGAAAAACAGGAGGCATCAGGGCAACGGCCGGGAACAGATGTGGGCTTTCCTTTCTCCTTGTGTGTCTGTCTGTCCGTCCACCCGAGTGTGTGTGCAAGCACACACGTGTGTGATTTGCTCTCCCCACACTGTCCCAGCCCCAGAGCAATGCATCTTTACCTACTCCAATATACAGCATGCCTCCCAAATTGTAGGGCGACAGTGACCACCAGCTTCCCTATCAAAGGAACCCTTTCTAAACCTTTTCTCCCGCTCAGGAGCCGAGGGATGATGAATGGCCTCAGTCAGGATGTCCACATGCACACCGGGTAGCCACGTTCTGGGTGGGACATATGCAAAAGGAGGCTCTGGATTTGGGAAAGATGCATATTGGGTCAGGTCAGTTAAAAATCAGCCAAACAGCCTATAAAGTCAGCCGTGGTTTGATTTGGACTTAAGCCACCCTTCCACTAGGGCCATACATGTGCCCTTCACTTTAAGAAAACCTGTACCCCCAAATCCCATCTTTGAAAAGGGAGAGAGGAATGCGCCCGGCCATTTCTGGAAGCCCTCATTTATTGACACAGGTGTATCAAAGAGGGTGGTGAAGCCCTTGAAGGAGAGCATCTGATTCGATCCCTGCCTTCAGTCGGTAACATCGGGAAATCATCTGAGGCCAGCAGGCCTTTATCTGGTCTGGGCAGAAGCCCCCAGAGACGGCTAGTGGGTTACAAATGCAGCCTCGTTGCCGTGGGGCTGGGCGTTCTGCACAGACACAGACTCACCTTGTCTTTTAAAGCGAGAGGGGACTCTGGGGCTTTGTGGCAAAAGGTGCAGTTTTCTGAAAAAAGTCTAACTCAAATAAATGATGAAATTAAAACATAAACTGAATTAGGGGCATGGCATGCCTTGGGGATTTTCCTTACATTTTAGGGAGATTATGAAATCCATCCCTTTGTTCAGCTTTAAAATCACACCAACTCAGCTTCTCTGCACCACAGGGAAGGAGTTTCCATGACCTGATATTTGCAGCTTCCACTAAAGCATGGCTTTCTGTATTCATTTGGAAATACTTCTGTTCCGTCAGGGTACGGTTTACCCTTGTCATGCAGCCTCGTGATGGTTTCACTTCACATCAGACCACGCACCTTTTAGTAATGAAAGTGACCCAGCGAAAACTTCTCTTACAAGGAGCTTGGGCTCTTATTTATGTCGCAACCTTTTTTTGTGCGAAAATTTGTGAGATGAACCATGACATTGAAACTATGCTTGATAGCTTAACAGATTATAAGAACAAAACCAGATGGCCCAAACAAAAATAATGCTTTGATTGCTTTCAAATTCAATGTCAAAAATTAAAAACAGCTTTCAAAAAGCCTTGGCTTTTTTTTTCCAGAAATGACTTTGGATTTTATATATATTTATATATATATATATATATATATATATATATATATGTGTGTGTGTGTGAGTATATATTATATATACATATATTTTATGTCTATTATCTATAACATAGATAATATATAAAATATAAAATATATTTGTTATGTATAAGTATAAATATGCATTTTATACATATAAATATGTATACGTGTATCCCCCGAAAATCCAGAAATATATAAACCAAAAATTTAATAGTGGTTACTTTAAAGATAAAGAAGTGTTTTCTTCTGTTTTCTTTTCTGCATCTGTCCATTTTTCTGCAGCTACTCTTAGAATCAGAAAACCCTTTTTTTAATGACTACCTTTTCATTTAATTTTAATGAAGTCTTTTCTAGGGTTGAGGCGAGGTGTTTTCCTCTGTTGAGAAAGTGGACATTGTTAGGCATTAGCAGTTCATAATTCTTCTTCCACGCACGATGATGAATAACGTGTGGTTACTTTAACACTGTGGTTCACGACGCAGGCAAACTGAACCGGACCCAGGTTCCTTCGAATTCCTGTAAATTCCACCAAAAGCAGTTATTTAATTTTCGAACTCCCTTTAATGTGCCTTCAACGTCATTAATATAATCACAGTCCTCACTTTCTTTGAGAGTAGTGAAGCAAGGATTCTTTAAAACTGGGCTTTATCAAAAGAACTTCCATTTTAAAAGCCTCCCGAACCTGAAGGAGGCCGGCCGGAGGCAGTCAGAAGGTGACGATTTGAATTTCTGAACTACGGAGTTCACAAAATGTTAGGAGCCTTTTTTCTGTTTCTTGTTTTGTGAAAGGTTCTTTGCTCCAACTCAGATTCATTTTTCTTCGCATCAGCTGCAAGAGAGCGAACCAACTTTGCTGCAAATCAAATCCCTGACAGTTCTATTTCCCTGAGATAATTGCATACTGCTTTGGAGTTTCCTTTTCCCCTCTGTTTCCTTTTGTTTTGACAACAAGATTCTGGGAAAACAATATACAATTGATAACTATGCTGAATTTTAAAAATAAATAACTGTCGACCCCAAAAGCTTCCAGGAGCCTATGGAGTGAGTCCTTTTTCCAAACCGTTCCAAAACCAGATGTGGAAATGTTTAGCTAATTCCCCTCCCCAATCCCCATGCAAAGGGTTCATATGTGTCTCTAACGACATCAGAGGAGATGGGAAGACAAAAAAAAAGAAATCCTGTCTGCTCTCACCAAACACAAACAGCACAAAACTAATTTGGTCTGCAGCTTTTGTCTCTTTTAAAAAGGGTCTTTTCTTCCCAAGATTAGAAATGCTCTGTGTTTATGCCAATAGCCAACCTCTTTCTTGTAAGACACGAAGAAATAGAGTTCCTATTCCCAAAATGAAACAGTTCATGATTTTTTGAAATGTAAAAGATGAATGAATGCATGAACGAATGAACGAATGAATGAATGAGTGAATGAATGAAAAAGATTTATTAAGAATCAGGCTTATTAGGGAGTTCTTGAAAAAAAAGAAAGGCATGGAGGAAAATTCTGTCAAAGGAACTAATGGAAAAGATATATGCATAGACCACATGTAGAGAAACAGAAAAGCTACTGTACTCTGTCCCTGCAGGGAAAGCAAACATTTTGCATCCAGGTGCCAATAGCAGCCCTGGGTCTGTGGGCCTCTATAGCTCAGTTCAGGACAGCCCAACGCACTGAAACTCATTGCTTCTGGAATGTCACGGGGCTAATTTGCAATCAAGTCAAAATGGGGCTATGGTAATGCAAACCCTGAGACATGCTTTCCCAATGCCCAGCCTCCTCCGTTCTCCTCCTCTTCCTCTTCTTCCTCTTCCTCCTCTTCCCCTTCCTCCTCCTCCTCCTCCTCAAGAAGCTGGACAGGGGTCCCAAGGTGAGCACTCCCTTCTCTGCATTTATTTCTTCCTTGGCCTCAGCTCCCCTTAGCTCTGAAGATTGCTGGAGACTTTAAATGGGATTCTGTCCACAGCTCCAAGGATGGCAAAAAATACCTTCCATTTGGCAGCCCCCCAACACACACACACACACACAACCTTCCCATCTGTATCCCCTCGGCCTTTTTCGTCTTCCGCCACCGAGCAGAGCCCACCGTGTCCCTCGCCCGTCCGGCCCCATTCTGCCAGCTCAGAGTTAGCAAAGCCAGCTGATTTGATGATTTCGCACTGTGTTGGGAATGACTTGTCACCATCCCCCACGACATACACACACACACACACACACACACACACACACACACACACACACCCTCTACGCTGACCCGGGAATGCCAGGCAGCAGGAAAAGGGGTCCTGCCCAGTGCTGGTGACCGTCCACAGCAAAACAGAACGACTCCCGAAGTGTGGCACTAATCTAGGGGTTAGCAAGTGCATTCTGCTCGCCTCCTGGTCCTCCTACTCCTCCTTCTCAGAGACGCACAGTCTCACGCGTGGGTCCCACCGACTTGGTTTTTAAGTCTTCTCCGAGTGCGAAGGTGTGCTGTGACACACACAGGTGTCTCCGCGAACGGCTCTCCTTGCGTGGCCCTCTGCTCCTACCTGTGAAAAATCGGAGAACGGGGAGCCGGTCCTGAGTTTGGAAATTTGTCCTAAATGCACCCCCAAACTCAGTGACGTTACTCAACCCCTTTCTTCAAGACCGATTCAGTGCAAATGTTTGCTTGGGGGATGGCTGTCTTGTTTCGCAGAGATTCCTGGCTTTTTATAACCCTGTTTGGATTATTCATCAGAGGGGGAGGGCTCCCCGCACGAGAACCCAACCTTAAACTTGGGTCTCAGTTTTGGGGTTGGGACCACCAAAATGGAAGAGAAGGGTTCTTTCTTTGCCCTGTTCCAGGAACTCCTTAAAGGGGGAGGTTTTTGTTCAGGGCAAATGGGTTCTGGTTATGAGACAATCTTAAGGGCAGGGAGAAGGCGAAAGAGGGTGGGGAAGCCACTCCTAAACATGCTCAGGGCCAGGTGGGCTCCGCGAGACCGGAACCAGAGTGGAGAGGGCGCTGGTGATGGGGTGATGACGTCAGCAAGTATTGGGCCTCAGTGCAGAGCAAGCGGTTTGATTATGTAACTGCTGGGTCATTCTCCAAGACCAGCTGGCATCAGAGTTGACTTGCGTTTTGTTGTTGTTGTCGTTGCTCTTTTATTTTGTTTGTTTTGTTTTTTGGTTTTCTGTTTCATTGCTACAGCTTCTGTTTTCTGCTTTACTCAAGACAAAAAAGCAGTCCCAGGAGAGACACCAGAACAAACCAAGAGGGAAGGAAGGAGCCAAGTAGACCCCTTAGACTTCTCTTTACACCCAACAGCCCCGAGAGAGAATGAGGAGCCATCCGTGAGAGAGATAGGGAGGAGAGATCCGTACCCATCGGATCGAATGCCTGCCTTAGAAGCAAAGCCTTTCGTGTGGGCCACTGCACTTTTCTAGCAAGCCCCTTACCCCATGGTTTCCAGCAAAGACTGCGGCAAGTTCGTCCATATCAAAGGAAGAGAAAGAGCTGCGTTTTTGCCACTGGGGACAGGGGAGGATAGAAATGTCTTTGGACGCTTTTTAGTACAGTGCCACGCACATAGTAGGTGCTCAATAAATAAGAGTCAAGAATGGATTCGTATGTGCACGGGTGACTTAACTCATCAGGGAACAAAAGTCGAACCCCATACTTAGGCATATACACTTCCTTCGAAAGTTTAGGCGCGTTTCTATTTGACTTATGTCCTTTTCACTTTTAAAACAAAAGTGGAGGCGGACAATATTTGATGATATTTCTCTTCCTTCCTTCTTGGGTCGTTTGTCACCTCCTTCTGATACTGGGTTTTCGACGTCTGTCCTGAACCTGGCTCGTTTTTCTCCCCATTTTCCCTGCCACTCTTTACGAGGTAAAAGTCAATAAGACTAGGAAGTAGCCGCAGAGCTTTCCATTGAAAAAAAAAAGACATTAAAAAACTAGTGAACATAAAAGAAAACTATAAAGCAAAGCGTACGACTTGGGGAGGAGCTACATCGCCCATCAGTGTGGGAGGAGCAAACCCACAACTCGCTTTCTTAAATCTGGAGCTCTTGAATTGTTTTCATGTATAACATGAATGGGAAAGTGTAAAATTAAAAAGCAGTATTTTTTGCTTCTGCGGTTTCACGATTTTACAAGGTGCCCTGATTGATGTTATCAGGGAATTTCTGGGTCTCTAACGGTGTTACTGTGACAGTTTATGGAGTATCCGTTTGCTTACTTGAAGTGAACCCCTTGGGGAGATTTCAATATGTGGTTGTCAGGAATAAACTACATTTTCTTCTCTGGCTTTGATGTAATTATGTTTGTTGCTCACCAACACAAGGCAATAGGAAGGGGTGCCTTTATGGTATATGGGAGGACCCAGGGGCCCTTAAGGAAGGTGCTGCCACTGGCTTGAATTAAACTCTATCTCCTGTCACCTTAATGTTTGGCATGAAAACAGTTTCATTTTCTTTGCTGGGGTTGCCTTTGCTGACCAGGGTTGACTCTTATTCGGTAGATGAAGGATATGCGTTTTATAGTGAAACAGCACGGTAAAGCCTCTTAGAAAAGCCACTTAGAGAAGCCACTGTGGTCATCTGTCACCACTCGAGTTCCAGCAATGCAACTGGAATTCTGTTCTCTCTCACAAGAATGTTTTCCTTTTCTCTCTTTTCTTTGTTTTCAGTTTTATCGAGGTAGAATTGACACATAAAATTATAGGATACTGACGGGCACCTGGGTGGCTCAGTGGGTTAAGCCTCTGCCTTCAGCTCAGGTCATGATCTCAGGGTCCTGGGATCGAGGCCCGCATCAGGCTCCCTGCTCAGAGGGGAGTCTGCTTCTCCCTCTCTCTCTGCCCCGCCCCTCTGCTTGTGCACGCTCTCTCTCTCCCTCTCTTTCTCTTTATCTCTTTCATCAAATAAATAAACACATCCATCACCTCACCTTTGTTCAGAGAACATTCAAGTCCCACTGTCTTAACCTTTTGAAAATACCTCTGTTTCTTTTTTTTTAATGATTGTGTTTGAATTTCTTTTTTTTTTTTTTTTTGAATTTTCAATGGAAGATAAGACGATGTGCCTTTTGTGTCTGTGTGTGCTCTAGAAATCCTCACCAGCCAGCTTCCTGTTTCCTGAGCGTGGTTACCTGATCAGCCCCAGCGATGCAAGCTCTCCAGTTGTTAGGAGGGATGGTCATCCTCGCCTGCGTGTTTCCGGCCTGTGTTGCGCAAAGTCCAATGACCGTGCTGTGCTCCATAGATTGGTTCATGGTCACCGTGCACCCGTTCATGTTGAATAATGATGTCTACGTGCACTTCCACGAGTTACACTTGGGCCTGGGCTGCCCTGCCACCCACGTGCAGCCATACACCTACAAGTTCATCTACCGCGTCACCGAGTGTGGCATCCGGGCCAAGGCTGTCTCTCTGGACATGGTTATTTACAGCTCGGAGCTGCACTATGCTTCAAAGGGGACCTCTTCTAAGTACGTGATCCCCGTGTCCTGCACTGCCCCCCAACACGCCCCGTGGCTTCCTCCACCGTGCCCCGTGAGAGCAGCCAGTGGGACCCTCACGACAGCCCAGCACGGCGGGGCAAGTTACAACGTGTTCACCTTGTCGCAGTCCAGCCAGAGGCCCGACTGTGACTGTCCGCCTTGTGTCTACGGCGAAGAAGAGTGTGTCCAGGCCCCGCAGCGCCAAGCGGAGGCTCAGGAGGGCCAGGTGGTGCAGCCGTCCGCCTCTGTGGATCTCTCTGAGGATTGGTTTCTTCGCTCGGATGATCTCCTTGGGTCTATGTGATCCCCGGGTTTGCAGTGTCCCATAGGTGCTTTTTCTAACGTTAGTATATTATATTTTCTGTTATCAGACAAATATGTGTTTTGGTAGCCCTCTTATGAGAGCTTCTGAGAGAGGGCAGCTCGTGGTAATTTCATGAATAAAGCTTTTTTATATTTTTATATCTTGTTTAAAAAATAAAATTTTGATGGCATAAAAATATCAGTTCAGCATTTTTATTTGATAAACACATATATAACTTTTACTGGGGGCCAGACACCGTTCTGAGGGCTTTACAAACATTAGTGCCTGGTCTCTTCTGTCTAGGATGATTGAGCTCCCCTTGAAGGCCCCCAACTGGATCCCTCCCTCCGTGCGCCCATTTCACTCATGCTCTGTATCTGCCAACCTAGCACTGAGCCCACACCTTCTTCTTAGTCTGATCAATGGCTGTTCCACTTTTCATCCATGGGAGACACGGATTCCACTAGTGATTCAGAAACCACCAATGGTTCTAAGAATTTCTTGAGTCATATCCCACCAACTAGATGGTAAGTTTCTGAGGCCAAGGGCTGGATCTTCTATTTAGTCCCAGACGGATAGCACTTTGGAAGGAGTTTTGTTCCCTGACTTTTGTGATCAGGAATTTTTCACCCAGGTTTGGCTATCCGTTAGCCCTCTCAAACCCTTGGAAGGGAAAAGGTGAGTAAATGTATTCCACAGATATTCACTGAGTGCTACGACATATCAGGTACCATTCTAGGCACTGAGATATGACGGTGAATAGAAACTGAGCCTCAGGGGCGCCTGGGTGGCTCAGTGGTTAAGCATCTGCCTTTGGCTCGGGTCATGATCCTGAGGTCCTGGGATCGAGCCCCAGGTCGGGCTCCCTGCTCAACAGGAAGCCTGCTTCTCCCTCTCCTGCTCCCCCTGCTTGTGTTTCCTCTCTCACTGTCTCTCTCTCTCTCTGTCAAATAAATAAAATGTTTTTTAAATGGAAGACTCTAGGGGAAGGGAAGGAAAAGTGAATTGGGGTAAATCAGAAGGGGAAACAAACCATGAGAGACTGTGGACTCTGAGAAACAGAGGGTTATGGAGGGGAGGAGGGAGGGGGGAGCCTGGTGGTGGGTACTAAGGAGGGCACGTATTGCATGGACCACTGGGTGTGGTGCATAAACAATGAATCTTGGATCACTGAAAAAGTAAAATTAAATTTAAAAAAAAGAAACTGAGCCTCAGAGAAATTGAGGTCACACAGCTAATAAATAAATAAGTAAACACCAATATGTTCAGATAACAATGAATGCCATGAAAAAACTTGAAACCAGGTAATATGAGGGAAATTGGAGAAGGGGTCAGAGCAGTCAGAGACTCTGAGGATTTGTCATTTGAACTAAGACTTGATGTGAAGGAGCTGGCCCTGGGATGATCTTTGAGAGCATTCCAGATAATAGAAGCATCTCATGTAATCTTCACTACAACCCCGATCCATATTACAAATAAGGAAACTGAGGCACAAAATGATTAAGAAACTTGCCCAAGGCCACACCCTTATTAAGAAGCAGACAGTGTTCGTACCCTGTACATGAGACAATGTGCGTGATCGGATACTCATTCAGCAGATGAGTAGAAATTCAGTCACTGTCTTAGTCTGTTCAGGCTGCTCTAACAAAGGACCATGGATTGGGGGGGTTATAAACAGCAGGCATTTATTTCTCGTGGTTCTGGAGGCTAGAAATTTGAGATCAGGGTGTCAGTATGGTCAAGTTCTGGCGATGCACTCTTCCGGGCTGTGTCCTCACATGGCGAAAGACAGCAAGAGAGTTCTCTGGGGTCCCTTTATAAGGCACTAATCCCATGCACGATGGCCCCACTCTCATGACCTACTCTCCTCCCAAGGGCCCCACCTCTCAATGCCATCACATTGGGGGTTAGGATTTCAACATATGAATTTTGGAAGCACCCAAACACTGAGTCCATTGCAATCATGGTAGTTGAAGGAACAGCTCATTTAAAAAGCTCCTGCCCCCTTGGGGCGCCTGGGTCACTCAGTGGGTTAAGTGTCTGACTCTTGATTTTGGCTCAGGGTTGTGGGTTTGAGCCCCGAGTCAGGCTCTGTGCTCACCATAGAGTCGGCTTATCTCTCTCCTTCTGCTCCTCTCTCTCTCTCTCTCTCTCTCAAATAAATAAATAAATAATATTAAAAAAAAAAAGCTCCTGCTCCTCCCCAAGGAAAACCAGAACGGGGTCCTTGAAAACAGTCTATTCATTCAACAAACGTTTCTTGAGCTTGTCCTATGTTCCAGGCCTTATGCTAGATGCTGAGCAGGCACTGGTGAAGAAAACCAACAGTCTAATCCGGAGAAGGCAAGTAAAGGATCCTAGGGAACTGAGGCTATTCCAGCCCCGAGAAAGCCTGTGCAGACGATATGAGCTGTGGCCATCAGAAGGACCACGAATAGTTTAGTCCAATATGATGGCGGGGGTGGGGGGGCAGTCAATGGTAGCAAACAATGAGGTTATGGAGGTAGCAGTGGGGGCACTTGGATGGCTCAGTCGTTAAGCGTCTGCCTTCAGCTCAGGTCATGATCCCCGGGTCCTGGGATCGAGCCCCGCCTCGGGCTCCCTGCTCAGCGGGGAGCCTTCTCCCTCTCCCTCTGTCTCTGTCTCTCACGAATAAATAAAAATCTTTAAAGAGAAAGAAAGAAAGAAAAGAAAGAAGAAAGAAAGAAAAAGAAAGAAAGAAAGAAAGAAAGAAAGAAAGAAAGAAAGAAAGAAAGAAAGAAAGAGAAAGAAAGAAGGAAAGAAGGCATCAGCGGACAAGACTGTGCACGAGTGCTTCCCTCCCTCATCCTTTCATTGGAAGCTTGTAGATGATAAAACACTAAAACACATAGGAAGAACCCAGCAAGCAACCAATGCTAGACACATCAGACCCAAGCTACCATGTACGGGTTGTGCGCCTCACGAAGGCAAGGAGCACCTTTCACCGAGGCACCCCGTGGGGTGATGTCACTGCCACAGCCTCGGAGGACACTCAAGACCTATGTGGTAATAATAGTTGTCACCACGTGCCAGACACCTTATAAGCATCATCTTATTTAATCCTCACAACAGTTCTGCAAGAGTCACATTGTTTTCTCTTGTTTTATGGATGAGGAAGTAGGCTCAGACCAATCAAGGCCGTGGAGTGAGTGAGTGACACCATGCAGATTCAAACCCAGCTTCGTCAGGCTCCCAAGTCTTCTTTCCCCCACTCTATTCAACACTCCCTCCCAGAGAAGACGTGCTTGTGGTTCAGTTGGAAGACCTGGGAAGATTTCCTGGTAGAGGTGGGCGAAGACCCTACTCTTGGAGAAGGAGGAGGATTTGGCCACGCAGACAAGAGGAAGAGGAGCGCTGACGTGGGGCAGGGGAAGCAGACTCTGTTGGAGAGCTGTCACTGGGGGGCTGTTGCTCTAACCACTCAAGGCCAGAAGAGATGAGTAGAGCAGGTGGGGGGAGGAGGTGACGTGTAGGAAGAGAGGAAAATGAGAGCCATTTCAAAAGAAGAACAGCAAGACTTCAGTCCTTTTAACCTACAAAACAGTCACATGTCTATATAAGCCCGTGTCATGATGAAGAGATCAATCCAATAGTGCTGGCAAATTTGGGGTCTGGAAGACTCTAGAACAGAGAGAGCAGGCTTCGTGGAGGGCATGAGACTTGAGCTAAAGCCTGATCTGTCTGACTTGAAAAGAAGGAATGAATCAAAGAAGGTGTCGCCATTTAGAGCCCTAAGAAGCTCAGAAGACACGGTAAGCTCTGGATTTAAGTAAGGAAATTGGAGTGAGGGTAGAAGCCAGGGGCAAAGATGAGTCCAGGTTGGACATGTTCAGTTTGGCAGATGACAATAGCATCCCAGTGGACAGGACGAGGAATCAGCCCAAAAAATAGGAAGGGGTCCTCCCTGGGAGACACAGGCTTGGGGAGGTCACGTGCACGGAGGCAGGTTGGACCACTGCGGCAGAATTCCCTAACACTCAACATTCAAGGCACAGTTAGGAAAAGAAGCAGACATGTCAAAAGAGACAGAACGGAAGTGATCAAGAGGTGGAAGGAGAAGTCAAGGTGAGGGCAAGCCTGGTCATCATGGAACTGGGAGCCTTGGAACTGGGCCTTAAATCAGAGCATTTCATCAGGTGAAGTTGGATGGGAAGGGTGTTTGAGGCAAAGGAAACCTCAAGAACACACATGCAAAGCAACATCGTGGTCCAGAATCATCTTTTGCCTGGGTAAACATCTTGGTATAATTAGGCATCACCTCTCAGATTCCAGGTGTACCCTATACACGTTCCCTTGGACACACCATTCTGTAATCAGCGTGCACCTCACCCATTTCGGCTGCATGTTTGGTCTTCTCCCCTTGAATGCACACTACTGGAGCTTGGGGGACCCTCTCCTATGTGTCTGTTGCTTTGTTTGGCCTTTCTCCTACTGCTGTAACCGCTCCCCCCAAAAAAGTACATTTTGAGTCGGGTGAATTTATTGACGCATAGTATCAAATAAATTTATCTGGCACATAGTGTTAACCATACGTGTAATAAGAACGAGAAATGTTTTATTGCCGTCAGAAGAAATGAGCATTTTCATCTTTCTTTCCAACTCTGGGAAAGCCAGAAATGTCTGAAACCATTTGTTATGGTGATCACTTGTCAAATAGTTAAAAATTAGAGCCATGGGGCTCCCAGCTGGCTCGGTCAGAAGAGCATCTGACTCTTGATCTTGGGTCAGGAGTTCAAGCCCCGTGTTGGGTGTAGAGATGACTTAAAAATAAATTAAAGCCATAATCTGTACACTTAAGCAAGGGTTAAAATGGCAAATATAATATTTATTTTAACACAATTTTTTAAATCACCAAAAAGAAATCAGAGCCATAATGAGATTTTTCACCCATAAAAGGAGACTCAAAAGTAACATTAAAATTTTTATTCCTATTACCTGAAAACAACAAACCAGATTTTTTAAGTGTGTAAATTATATGTAAACGTTAAGGGCAAAAAGTCTCTTATCCCTAATTTTATTTTATTTTTTTTTAATTTTATTTTTATTCTTTGCCCAAGGGGTACAGGTCTGTGAATCATCAGGCTTACATCTTTCACAGCACTCACCATAGCACAAACCCTCCCCAATGTCCATAACCCATCCACCCTATCCCTACTCTCCCACCCCCCAGTAACCCTCAGTTTGTTTTGTGAGACTAGGAGTCTCTTATGGTTTGTCTCCTTCCCCATCCCATCTTGTTTCATTATTTTTCCCTCCCTACCCCCCACAACCCCC
>LNAC01000230.1:2311985-2330697 GCA_002007465.1 Ailurus styani | reverse complement strand
GATAGATAGATAGATAGATAGATAGATAGATAGATAGATAGATAGACAGACAGAAAGAATCTCATTATCTCATGTCTGGTCACTTTGAAGAAAATACTAAGATCCAAAGAGGTTGAGGGACTAACTCAAGATCATACAACAGCTCACCAGACATAGAATCTTTATCTTCTTATTGCCAAGCCAAATTTCTTGCAACTACACCAAGCTTCTCCCTTACACAATGGAGAGAGGTAGGATACAGAACAGTTAAGACTTAGACATACTGTGCTTATATCCCAACTTTGATGCTATGTGAGACCCCAGACCACTTACTTAACCTCTCCATGCCTCATGTCCTCATCTGACTAACAGAAACAACCATAGTTATCTATTTTATAGGACTATTGTGAAAGTTAAATAGAATAATAGATGTTAAGTACTGGCTTATGTACATGCTATCAACATAATAGAACCAATATTATCATTAGTACTGTCCAATTGAGGCAGTCATGCATTTGTGAGTCTTGGGTGGCCTATTTCCACTGAATTCATAAGTTAAAACATAAATGAACAATTTAAAAAACCCTAAATGAGTTTGTAAGGTGGTACAATGTCCAAACAATTTCCATAACTTTAAGGTTGATGCCTGAATGTATGTACTTCCTCTGCCTTTTAGATACACTTTTCTGACTTTTCCTTAAATATAAACTCCATTTAAGCCCCCAGGGTCCTCGAGATCCAGGGCGCCCACTCAGCCCTTTTCTGACTTAAAACATTCATCTTGCACCATTATTCTCATGGGCCGAGCCGCAGTGTGATTTGCGCCCCCACCCCCGCCCCCCGCAAGGACAAAAATGTGAATAAAGCAATATTTTAGTCAAACATTTCTGTGTTAATTAAGAAGATGGCAATTTGTTCCAGACTATAAATTCTCTTTAACAACTCTCCAAGGTATTCTTTAAAATTGTTTTTTCAGCATTGCTCAGTGGGCATCATAATGTGCGGGAGACTTGTGTAAAGGGAATCAATTTATAGTCGGCTGAACAATCGATCCAACGTTACACCTTCGAGGAGGCACCTTTCCATTGTTTTCTCTTTTCCCCCCCAACACATGTTATTTGTTAGCGAGGAAGCTGCATGCGCATGGCATTGTATTGAGTTTATTAGGCAAATGTGGCTCTTAAACTAGGAAAAGCTTAGTCTAGCTCTGAATTTTAAATTTGACATTTCTTTAAGTTGTGTGATAAGACACACAGGTAGCTTTTAGAATCCAGAATTGAACATGATTTTTTAAAAAAATTAATCACATGAATATTTTTTTTTGAAGGCATCCAGCATCTCCCTTTAGCACGACTGACTTTTTTTCCCCCCCAAGAAAGGCACACTACATCAACACTCTTGGCCCGGATCTGGATACAGAAGACTCCTGTTTCAAGAAAATACAATCGTCTCTCAAAGTCTGTAATTTATATGCATTTTTAACTCACTAGGTATTGAAAACCACCCAAGTGTCCCACAACACGGGGTAAAATCTAATCAATCACTGAGTGTAATATTATACATCCTTTAAAAATGTTATTGGAAAATGTTTTATGATCTGTAAGGCGAAGTACCCTCTCCCACCATTTCTTTCTCCCTGCTATTCCCCCAGACCCACGCATCTTTGTTCCAGCTGGCACGTTCAACTGGCTTTTCCCGCCAAATGAGTCCGTTACAATGGGAACGTCAATTGATTTGAACAGATGTGTGTCAGTGTTACTTGGCAAATTAGATGCCAATAACCAGGGCCACTGTCAATAACCAGGGCCACAAAAAAAGGCAGCAGTTGCAAGTCCATAGATATTTCCGGGGGCATACAGACAAGGACTCAAGTGGAACCCCAAACAGGAAAACAGTTGGATCCACTCCAGCGCCAAGAGATTGAATGATTGTATGCTGCCCTTGATTTCCATTAATACAGGCAACTGTCCGATTAAAAAGACCCAAGAAGGACTCTGCAGTGCAAATTATTTTGCTGTTTTCAAACACCATACCTATCAGGTCCTCAAGGCAGATGGGGCGGCTAGATTTGCTACCCCCAGTCCTGGGCCATAGAGCTCAGGGCGACACTTGGAGCTGAAGTGCTCCCACACAGGTGGAAACTTTGCCAAGAGACCACCGCACAAGATGAAAGGAAAACTAGGTTCAGAAAGCATTTTTTGGAAGATCAAAGAGTTTATTGATAGGTCAGTGTGAAGGACTTGAACCGAGGGCTGTATATCCGAGTCAGCATAACTTTTTAGAGCTCTGTTTTCTCATGGGCCAGCAGCATAACTTATCCTCATAACCTTAGAACTTTATATCTGCATGTGTATTTCAAATGATTACATTGCTCTTAAACCATATATATATGTGGTTTAGATATATAATCGTATATAAATATATAGTATATATAATTATATATGTAATTATATAAGTATATGTAATATATACACTTAATATAAATTATATATATTGTATATGTGTATGTATATAAATATATAATATATATATACCAATTACAGCAAGTGTGTATCTCCCTGGCCCTGCCCGCCCCACTCACAACCACCTTTGCCTCCCTCTCCTCCACAATAGATCTCTTCGGCAAGTTCAAAAATGTTTAGAATGGGGGGGTGCATTAGGGAGGTGCCCTGAAAAGATCTCCATTTCCCGTGGTGGCTCAGGCTTGGGAGCACTCCCCTCACCCAAGAGCAGCAGGCTGGGGGGGGGGGGGCNGGCTTCACCCTCCGCTGCCAGCCAGCGCCCTTAGTCTGGGAGCTGAGCTCAGGGCTGGGAGTCCGGATTGCTTTGAAGTATGATTCTCTTGAGAGGCAGCTCCCTCACCTGTTCCCCCTTTCCCCACCCGCTCTCCAGACCAGACTCTCCTCCCAAGACCAGATCTTTTAAAGGCCTGGCCGCAGAAACCGCAATAATGAGAACCCCAAACATCCCAGCATCTTGCTGTTGTGGCGCGCTTTTACATGCCTTTCCAAATGTTTTCATATTTTCTACTTGCAACAAGAGATAAATAGGATAAGGCAGTCAACAAAAAGCAATTACAAGCCAGCAAACAGGCTTGTTGAAGTTAAGGATTTGTCTCGGGCCGGGCTGGGTCCTCTGCCTCTAGACCCCGGGCCGGGCTGCTTACACCACTACCTGCTCATCAGAACCTACTACACGGTAGGGACTCGAGCAGGAAATGGAGCTGAATTCTTTTGGTTAGAAACATTCAAGGTGCAACCGATGAGTCTTCTGATGAGCTTTCGCCTGCCCGCTGGACGCTTCCTGGGGGAGGCCCGAGATCAGCCCCAGGATGATGAAAGAGTGCCTGCCTGACCCAGCCGTGGGCAAGTAGACGTGTGCAACCCCCACGTGATTTCGGTTCATTTAAAATCTCCGGCCCATATTGAGACTTTCTAATTGAGTCAACCAAATCAATCTTAAGGAAACAAGTGGAATGTCCAACCAGCAGGGTTGACCTAATTTAGTCACCCACTCAATGGAACCTCTCTCAGCTATCACAAATAATGATTATAAAGACTATGTAGAAACCTGGAAAACGCTGATGATGCCCAGTTTTATAAATCAGGGGCACAAAATCGCATGGACACTATGATTGAAAAGCAGGGGTAGGCAGGGCAGAAACCGGAAAGACCACGCCAAACAAACATACTTGTTGCTTAAAGTGGTGGGATTTGAGCTGAAGTGTTTTTTTTTTTTCTTTCTCTACTTTTCCATGTGTGTTTGTTATGCCCTGTTTTTGTGTTATGTTGTCAACCGTAATTCTCTGAAAAGCCTCCAGGGGTCCCAGGCAACACAGAAATTTGGGGTCAAGGATGCGCAGACCTCAGACATCTCGGGGATCATCATGTCACGAGATACCGCTGTGCACTTGTGACAGATTGATAACTGAAAGGTCTGGGAGCCACTCCTCTTCACAGCAATACAGCTGGTAAGTAATGCAAGACCCTTTGATGAAAAAGGGGGTGGAGGAAGTGGGCCCTAAGCAGAGCCCTAAGTAGTTGCCACGGGGGGGGGGGGGAAACTGGGTTGTATTTGAATCATTTAATGGGAGGTGGGGGTCAAACTTTGTGTCTTTTTAATTACTTTAAGTTTCTTCTTAATGAATTGAGACTTAGATATTCATGCCAGGATGTCAAAACAAAGCATTTATGCCCAAGCAAACGTTTGGAAATACATGAGCTATAAGCATTGCAGACAGAAGGTCATCTTTAATACGCTGACTTCATAGAAGTAATCGAGAAAAACCAAAAACTGCACGAACAAGAAGTCCCAGAAACATAATATGTAAAAAAAAATGCTCATTTCAGTATTTTTAAGGCTGGAAATTAGAAACCTCCCGATGTGGAACAACACAGGATTGGCTATACAAAATACGGTGCTTCTAATGAGTGACGTAAGAATGTGCTCCTGCTGGAATATTTGGCGTGAAAAGAACCACGCCAAGTGTTTGCCGTTTGCGACTCTGCAGTCTAAGAATATAGGGAGCATTCTGTGTGCAGTTTTCTTTCACCGTGAAGACAAAAGGCCAGGAGGAAACATAGCAAAGCTTTCATAGCGGTTACCTCGGAGTTGCGGTCTAAGTGATCAAAGAAAGATGCCGAACTATTTTTGCGATGTGTTCCTAATATGTACTCTAAGTGTATTGGGAACATTTTGCATTCATAGTTTTGTATCAATCATATGGAAAGAAGGCTAGGAGGAAGTATGCCAAAAGTCCGTCAGAGAAAGATGCTGAACTATTTTTGCGATGTGTTCCTAATATACAGTATAAACGTATTGGGAGCATTTTGCATGCATGGTTTTGTATCAATATACAGAAAAAAGGCAGGAGGGAATATCCCCTAAATCTTTTTATGGTAATCTGTACATTGCAATATGATAAAGTAATAAGGGTGAGGTACAAAATTATTTTTGCAATATGTTCCTGAATATGTAATATAAGTATATTGGGGACATTTTGCATCCATAGTTTTGTATCAATAGAGAATAAGGCTAGGAAGAAATATATTAAACTTTAATAGTAGTTATTTCTGGGTTCTAGTATTATAGATGCTATCTGTTCTTCCCTTTATGCTTTTATGTATTTTCCAAGTAATACTTGTATAAACAACAAAATTCATTACTTTTATAGCAATAATAAAACATCTTGTTTTTTTTTTAAAGAGTTTGTATTTATTTAAAAAGCAAAAAAACAAACAACTGCCATAGTCCCCGGACCTGGGGATGGGGAAGGACTTCCTATGTGGGCAATGAGAGGCCTAGAATACATTTGCAAACCTGTCTGGCCAGACCCTCCCCAGCTTCGGTTGGTTTTGCAGTGCAAACGTGGGTTATCGTTTGCTCTTGGCCAAGGGAAAGGAAAGCATAATTTAAAAATATAACCACGACAGAGTCATAATAGTAATATTGCTAAAGAGACTGCTATCTCTTGTCTAATCAAAGTAACACTTGAAGAAGGATAGAAAGTTGAAACAGGCTCCTTTTCCTCTAGGAGCAATTCAGGATGGTGCGACTTGGATGCTTGCCCAGGGCCTCAAGACACATTGGCCAGTTTGGGACGTGCCCAAGTCAGGAAAACACCCCACAGAAAGCCTAATTGCGCTTAGCCAACTTTTTGCAGATGCCAATAAAGCATCCTGCATCCCCCCCCCCAGCTGCTGCCGAGCTCTAGAAAAACCCTGGTGTCGTAGAGCAGAGGTGACCCCCGAATTTAGGCTTTCCCTGTTCTGGAAACCCTCCAGGCCCATGGGCCGAGAACACACCTACCAAGGGAACTGTCTCCCCCCGAGAATCATTTGCACTCTGGAGCGAGACTGGGCATTCCTTTCAAAACATGCATCTATCGTATTCCTTAAAGCAGAAGCTGCAGTTGTGTGGCAAAAAAATATACTTGGAGAACATTCTTCCCATTTCCTGGTGTCGCGCCCTGGTTCTGCTTGAGAACAAAGAGTCATAGGACCAAAGGGGTCCTTTTGCGACAACGGGTGCACTCCTCTGTCTCTCACAAGCATTCTTCTCTGCGGCATTCCAGCAAGCCGAGCACATTTTCTGGGGGGCCTAGCTCTCCGGGATCAGCTGGGGCTTTGACCTTCTTCTGCGCCAGGTCGGACCACACGGAGAATCTACTTGGCTCAGCCAAGTTATCCGGTGTCCTCCTTTCCCTTAGGCTCACTCTAGTCCCTGCTAGACAGAGTCAAGAAGAGGGGAAGAGTGTGGGAGGGCCCCGTTCCCAAATGGGAGGTCTCCTGCCCAGCTGAGAGAGAGAGAGAGAGAGAGAGAGAGAGAGAGCACCTTAATATAGGCACTGACCTTAACTCTTTCCGTTCACCAGTGAGAAAGGCTCTAGCCCCTGAATTGCTGAACAGATCAACAGTCCTGGTTCGGCCAGGACAGAGAGCCGGACTTGGGAGTATGCCAAGAAGGGCTGGGTTGGGGGCAGGACCAGGCGCCGAAGGAGCTGGGAGCTGCCCTTTGCTAACAGGGTCAGTGCAATCCCTCATTTTACGGAAGAGGAAACCGAGTTGCCGAGAGAGGAAATGCGTTGTAGAGAGGGTCATGCACAAAACCGGTGGCCACGTTGGGACTGGAACCTTGATCTTTGGGGCTCTGTCGGCTGTAACACCCTGTGTGTGCAGGACAGACCGAGCCACCCAGGAAGGCGCTCCTTCGAAGGTGGGCAGGGCCAGAAGAGGCAGAGCCGGCAGGGGAGGGCGTTCGGGCAGGGGAGCAGGCGAGGATGGAGACACTCAGGAAATAGGTCTGCAGGAAACCGTGAAGGTCAAGTCTGGCTTCTCAACGTGAGCTATTCAGACCATTGAGAGGATAAGCCAGTGTCCCCAGGGGTGCAAAAAGCCACAGAATACATACAGCACAACTTCCTACAGAACACACTGGATTCAACAGTGAGTCATTTAAAGCATTGTTCTCCGGTTAAAACCAGCACAGCTCCCAAAAGATCAAACTGAGGCCTCAAAAGCATGTTGAGTTTGTCACAGTGCTGCAGGGCCCCGGGGGCTCTCCCACAGCTTCCACCCATCCCATTCCAAGGGCGCATCTGTGTACTGGTCTCGACATTTTGGCTTTTTGTCTGTTTTTCCTGCCAGCACCAGGCCCCTCCACTTCCGATAAGAGCAGTTCTTGCCCCTTTCTGCGCTGACCTTGGCCCTAGCCTAATGAGAGTACTTCCCACCCGCCTTCAGCAGAAGAGAATGGGAATCACATGCACACTGGAGCACATATTGTCCTTTTTTTTTTTTAAGCCAGTTTCATTTATTCATTCGACAAGTACTTACTGAGGGCCTTCTTGGTGCCAGGCGCTCTTCTAGGGTCTAGAAATAGAGCAGTCAACAAAAGCAACAAAGATCTTGCTCCTGTGGACTTGACATTCTGGGTTGAGTTGTGCTTCTGTCATTTGCAACTGAAAACAATGCTGCCCGCCAGATCAGGGAAGAATTTACAATAAGGATCAGAGAGAGAGAGTCTATACTATAAACAAGGGAAAGCCTGAAATTTCTGGAGCAGAGGAATCACATGATCCCACGTCACAGCCCTCCGGATTTGAGGCAGACGGTGTTGGAAGCAGTGACTTTGCAAAGGCTCGAGGGGCCGGGGCTCGGATTTGCTCCATTTTTAAGACACCCACACGAAGAGGATGTCATTCCTGAATCAAGGCTCCCGGGAAGAAACTCAGCTTAGAAGGAAAAGAAGGTGCTCCCAGGAAGTGCTCCAGGCCCAGCTCTTCCGGTGCCCCCACCGTCACCTTCAAGGGCGGTGGGTGGGGTCGTTTGCGTCGGCCTCTTCGGGCCCTTTGTCCAGCTGCCGCCTCCACGTCCACCTGCGTGAGCAGTGCGCACACCACCGGCCGGACCAGGTCAGCTCAAGGGAAGGCCCACGGGAACTCCCCCACAGGCTGCCCGCTCCCCGTCCCGACCCACTGCAGCTCTAAGAGCCATTGCTCTTCCTTCTCCAGAGGGCTTCCTTGACTGCCCCCCATCCGGGCCAGGCGGAACCTCCTTTGAACTCCAGCCACACCCACGTGCAAGCACTCCTGCTCATAGTAGATGTTGATTTTCGCAGATGTGTCTCCTGCAATTCAGTAGGAAGCCGCCGGGGGGCAGGAACCGCCCCCCCCCTTCACCGCCCCCCCCCAGCCAAGTCCCGTGCCCCCGACCCAGCAGAGGGGGCGCTCAGTTCAGGCTGCTGGAGCGAGCGATTGCAGACACAGCTCAGGGATAAGGTGATCTGAAGTCCTTTTCCTGGGACAGTCCTGGTTTAGACCAGTTTTATTGCCATAATTATCAGTACCATTCTCTTCCACTCTCGAAAGCTGGGGACGCCAGGGTGGCTCAGTTGGTTAATCAGCTGCCTTCGGCTCAGGTCATGATCCCAGAGTCCTGGGATCGAGTCCCGCATCAGGCTCCTTGCTTGGCGGGGAGCCTGCTTCTCCTTCTGCCTCTGCCTGCCACTGTGCCTGCTTGCGCTCTCTCTCTGTCTGACAAATAAATAAATAAAATCTTAAAAAAAGAAAGAAAGCGCCTTATGATAAAGTAGACTGTCACCTGCTTATCGGGGGGGGTGTACCAGAGGGGCTGTCTTCACAGCCGAGTTGGAGCGGCTCCCAATATTGGACAAAATATTTACAAAGCCCAAACAGCATCCTACTGCAATTCCGTGCTGGATCCCTTGGAACGAACTGAGCATGCTCCTCGCGGAGCTCTGGAAGGTCCTGCCCACCCCGGTCTTGCCTGCTCGGCTGCAGCCGGCTCCCACGCCCCACGCATCCCCTGGCACACGAAGCACGAAAGCCACAGTACAACCTGTCGCAGGATTCCCACACTGCCTCCGTTGCTGTCATGCCCCAGGAGCAGAAAACAGCACCGATCCACCCCACGGAGACTGGAAAGGCACACGGGCCCGGCCCAGGAGGAGACAGAATTCAAAGGTTCCAACAGATGGGCTCCTGGTCTCCGCAGAGTCATGGCTCCATCCCATGCCCAGCGTGACAGAGGTGGCCTCACGGCTTCCACCTGGGACTCTCGGAGCCCTGAGCTTCCACACGGAAGGCCAGCCACCCTGAGGATTTCGAGCTGGAGAAGCCACGGGGAGAGATGCCACAGAGAGGTCCCGAGACTCCACTAAGGAGGGACAGAGAGGCCCGGGCAGCCCCTTACTGGGCCAACCCCCCAGTGGTCAGGTCATCCCCGCTGAGTCCCCCGATACCAAGAGACATCCAGGCTGAATCACAGATTCCCGAGCAGAAGAAATGATTTGTGGGGTTGCGCCCGGGTGGCTCAGTCATTCAGCATCTGCCTTTGGCTCAGGTCATGACCTTGGAGTCCTGGGATCGAGCCCCACATTGGGCTCCTTGCTCAGTGGGAGGCCTGCTTCTCCCTCTCCCACTCCCCGTGCTTGTGTTCCTTCTCTCGCTGTGTCTCTCTCTGTCAAATAAATACATAAAATCTTTTAAAAAAAATTTTTAAAGAAAGAAATGATCTGTGGTTGTTTGAAGGGCCGAAGTTTTGGGGTGGTTTGTTACGCCGAGGTTGATAAGCAGGACTCTCTCTGTTGCCCGTGCTGATTTATCACCTTGGGTAGCATCAATCCCTCGAAGGGAGGCAGAGGAAGGACAGAGCAGGTGGAGGGAACAGAGAATCCCGTGCCGCTGTGCTCTGAGTTCAGAGTATGAGCACCACTGGGGGTAGGTGGGAGGGTGGTTAGACAGTGAAGGCGAAAACTTTGCTTATTTTTACTTTCTATTTACGGCAATTGAAAATGGGTTTTCTTACCAGAGCGAAATGAAATTATACTTAAAAATAAATTTATGGGGGCGCCTGGGTGGCTCAGTGGGTTAAGGCCTCTGCCTTCGGCTCAGGTCATGATCTCAGGATCCTGGGATCGAGCCCCGCATCAGGCTCCTTGCTCAGCAGGGAGCCTGCTTCCTCCTCTCTCTCTGTCTGCCTCTCTGCCTACTTGTGATCTCTCTCCCTCTGTGAAATAAATAAATAAATAATCTTTAAAAAAATAAATTTATGTCACACTCCTGAAGATGGCTACTATGGGAGAAAAAAAAAACAACAGAAAATAACAAGTGTTGGTCAGGAGATGGAGAAACTGGAACCCTTGTGCGTGTCCCAGATGGTGCGGCTGCTGTGGAATTGCAATCCCACTTCCGAATATATACCCAAAAACACTGAAGGCAGAGATTCAGTTGGTATTTGGACGCCGGTGTTCATAGCAGCATTATTGATGATGGTCAACACTATCCACTGACGGATGAATGCATACAGAAAATGTGTCCACTGACGGATGAATGCATACAGAAAATGTGGTCTGTCCATAGAATGAAGGGTTATTCGGTCTTAAAAAGGGAGGGAATTCTGACACCTGCTACAACACGGCAGCACCTTGAGGACATTACACTCAGTAAAATAAGGTAGTCGTAAAAAACTAAGTATCCTATGATTCCACGTCCGTGAGTTAGAGCCCCTGTATGAGCACAGCACCGCCCCCCGGTGGCCAGCTGGGACCCTCCCCAGGCGTCCCGGGGTTTCTGCCTCCCCAAGGATGCAGAACTCAGGTACCCAGGGCCTCTGACCCTGAGTGGCCCTCCCCTGGGGACCGCCTGGCATATTATCCAGGCCTGGGGGTGGTGGGTGGAGTCTGGGAGGAGAAAGTCCAGGCCTCCTGATTACCCCTGCTCATTCCGAGCCCCTCTATCCCATCCCATTGCCCCCCCCAACATCAATTCTGCCTGTGACACAAAGGTCAGTGCCTCAGACCAGTGATGATGCCTACGTGTGGAGGTGTGGCCCAGCGTGGTGCGACTTGGCCCAAGTGAGTTCAGGAAGGCATCAGTATGGGGGGGGGTGAATTACAGAAGATCTGCTCTTGGTAACACTTAACACAGCTGAGGATGGGAGTTACCGGCCAAACCAAAAGCAGAACAATTCCTGGAAAGTCTAAATGACTAAGTCCAGCACCCTCACTGCTAGCCTCCTTTCCCTAGAGCCAGCCCCCCGTATGCAAGAGGTTCCAGAAAGATCTCTTGCCTCCTCTACCATGGGCGGACACATCGAAAAGATGGCTGTTGGGGCGCCTGGGTGGCTCAGTGGGTTAAGCCTCTGCCTTCAGCTCAGGTCATGATCTCAGGGTCCTGGGATCGAGACCCGCACTGGGCTCTCTGCTCGTCGGGGAGCCTGCTTCCCCCTCTATCTCTGCCTGCCTCTCTGCCTACTTGTGATCTGTCAAATAAATAAAGAAAGAAAATCTTAAAAAAAAGAAAGAAAGAAAGAAAAAAGAAAAGATGGCTGTCTTTGAACCAGGCAGCGAGTCCTCACCAGACACCAGATCTGCTGGGGCCAGGACCCTGGACTTCCCAGCCTCTGGGACTGTGAGCAAGAAACGTCTGTTTTGAACAAGCCACTCCACATGTGGACTGAGACACTGTAGGTGCCCACCTGGCTCACTTTCACCAGCAGCCTGAAGTGTGGTCAATTACCAGCCCAGGATTAACTCTCCGCCAATGGGGAGATGGGAGCCGGTGTTTAAATGCTCCAGCTTCCTGTTCTCCATGGTCAATTCCAGGAGGCCTCCAAGGGCTCTCAAAGAGGCGCTGGGGGGTGGGGGGTGAAGCCCACGTTTCCCACAGGAGTGACCTCAGTCGCGCACGTTTATATTGGCTCTCTCTCTTTCCCTGTGTTACTCTCTCAGCTCCTTCACTCCAAACTCCAGAGACCAACTCCTAAATAAACTGCCTGCTCTCAAAACCTTTTCTCAGCCTCCACTTTTCAGAAAACCTACATTAAGATGTTTTCCATTTGGAGATACCATACGGAAGCATCTGTGTGCTGGTCCAGGCATTCTAGAATGAAGCCAGTGGACGGGCCTGATCCATGCCACAGCGCTTCCGATCAGCATGTTCATATCTCATGCCCAAATGTGGCTCGGGGTCCGGAACTGGGACTAGAGTAAGGCAAGATGTCCAGGGCACACAACTGAAGGAGGCACTCGCTCTCACGTGCTGACTCTGCATTTGCATGAGCCCGCGAAGGGAGGGCCTCCCTACATTTTGCACCCTCAGTGTCCTGTTTGTCTCACCAGGACTTGGTTCAGGCCAAGACACTAGTAAAAAAAATCCAAGATTAAAACAGACAAGGGGCACCTGGGTGGCTCAGTCGGTTAAGCGCCTGCCTTCAGCTCAGGTCATGATCCCAGAGTCTCAGGATCGAGCCCTGCGTCGGACTCCCCACTCAGCAAGGAGTCTACTTCTCCCTCTACCCCTCCTCCCTCTCATGCTCTCTCTCTCTCTCTCTCTCTCTCTCTCTCTCAAATAAATAAATAAAATCTCTTTTAATATAAGATTAAAGCAGACAAGAACAAGAAACTCAAATAAAAAGGAAATCATGCACACAGCAGAAAACAACTTTTAAAAATGCACAATATCCTCAGAGATGTAATTCATCTGCCTACTTGTGATCTGATCTCTCCCTGTGTCAAATAAATAAATAAAATCTTTAAAAAAAGAAAAAGAAAGGGCTCTTGCCAATTAAAAGTTTAGGACAGCTCTCAGAGAGTAGAACAAAAAGGCAAAGGGTGGGAAAATAGGACCAGAAAGAAAAAGGACGTTAAAGAGTTGTTCCAGGAGACAAGTATTAGACACTCGAGAAAAAAAAAAAAACAGGGAGGAAAAAGGTGGAGAGGAGATTATTGAAAAAATAATACATGAAAATACCCAAAGTTGAAGGACATGAGCTTCCAGTTTGGAAGAATACGGTGTGCCCAGCACAGTGAGTGAAAAAAGCCCAAATCAAGGCACCTCATCATGAAAATTTCAAACACAAGGATAAAGAGAAGATTTAAGAGTTTCCAGGAGAAAAAAAAACATATAGATAAGATGAAAAGGATCAGAACCAGCATCTAGAAGATGAGGAAGCAATGCCTTCAATATGAAAATTAATATCTGACCACAATTCCAAATCCAGCCAAACCAACAAGTATGAGAATAGAAGTTTCAAACACACAGGGCCTCAAAAAATTAATTCTTTTGTTTTAAAGATTTAATTTATTTACTCTAGAAAAAGAGGGGGTGGGTAGGAGCAGAGGGATCGGGACAAGCAGACTCCGTGCTGAGTGAAGAGCCCAATGCCGGGCTTAATCTCAGGACCCTGAGATCATGACCTGAGCCAAAACCAAGAGTCCCACACTTAACCGACTCAGCCCCCCAGGCGCCCCCTCAAAAAAGTAATTCTTATGCACTCTTTCTCAGGAAGCTACTGGAGGATGTATGCCCCCAAAACAAGGAAGACTTCAGCCCCTGTAAATGGCAGACTAGGTATTCTGGACCAACACTCCCGCTGGAGACATCAAAGAAAGTGGACAAAATAACTTTAGTGACAAAGTGAGCTCAGGGAGATTTTTCCAATCAGGAAGAAGCAGCTGAGAGATCAAGTGCTTCTGGTGGCCTCCCAGGGACAGGGAACAAAAGTCAGAGTCCAGGGTCAGACCAAAGTAGAGACTCCAGTAAGCCACCGCCTGCCTTGGACCCGTATCCTGAGAAGCTATACCCTAGCAGGAAGGATGAATGGGTTGCCAATCATGTCTCACACGCATTGCAGCCTGCTTTCTGTTCATCTGTGTAACCCAGAAGAAGCCCACGCCCCGAAATCAGGTTAAGTTTACTCCAGATATCTAGGAGCCCCAGCCACCTAGGGAAAACAAATCAAAGTCTTCTTTGGAGGACAACAGTATCTTAGGCTTCAAATTAGTTCTTTAAACTAAAATCTAATGTCCAACACAAAGACACATCAACATTTAAGACAACTGTAAGAACCAGTAGAAATCACAGCCAACAGAAATAAATGGAGAAGAATTTCAAATACCAGAATTTGCGAGCTTGATCATAAAATGATTGTTTATTTTGCTGGAGAAGAAATCGCCGAGCTTTCCAAATGTGGGGGGAATCTGAACACTATAAAATTAGACATAGGTTAAAAATGAAAGAAACCAAAGCGTGAGAGTAAACCAATTAAGACAGGGAGGGGATCCATCAAACAGGGGACGCGACACAGAAATACAGAGGGAATCCCTAAGCTCGGGTGGGAGGGGAGACAGAAGGCCTCCAGAAGGTTGTTTTCCTTTTTTTTTTTAAAACATTCTTTTTTTTCCTTTTTAAAGATTTTATTTATTTATTTGACAGACAGAGAGAGATCACAAGTAGGCAGAGAGGCAGGCAGAGAGAGAGGAGGAAGCAGACTCCCCGCCTAGCAGAGAGCCCGATGCGGGCCTCGATCCCAGGACCCTGAGATCATGACCTGAGCCGAAGGCAGAGGCTTTAACCCACTGAGCCACCCAGGCGCCCGGAAGGTTGTTTTCCAAGAGGAAAGACAGTGGAACTGGTAGGTTATCAACTCGCCTGAAAGCTGTTTCACAAAGTGGTTGCACATTCTGAGAACACTTAGCCAAGGACCTGAAGAAACGAGGGTGGGGGGGCAGAGGGACGGGACAGTCCATGGAAAATACTTAAAGCTGTCAAATCAGTTAAGAGCAGCAGCAGCCCAGAATTTTGTTTCTTTTTAAGTCTAATTTCTCACACAATTTCTTCTTTGGCCCATGGGTTATTTAGAAGTGTGTTGATTTACTAATATTGGGGAATTTCCTGCCCTCTTTGGAGATAATAAAATATCTTTGTGACACACACTACGTCTTCTTAGCTGTACCTCTTTTTGCTATTTTCACTGGTTGCTCTAGGTTAACAATACACATCTTTCGCTCAGAGAGTCTCTTTAGAGTGACACTCCAGGGCGCCTGGGTGGCTCAGTGGGTTAAGCCTCTGCCTTCGGCTCAGGTCATGATCTCAGGGTCCTGGGATCGAGTCCCATATCGGGCTCTCTGTTCGCAGGGAGCCTGCTTCCTCCTCTCTCTCTGCCTGCCTCTCTGCCTACTTGTGATCTCTCTCTCTGTGTCAATCAAATAAATAAAATCTAAAAAAAAAAAGAGGGCGCCTGGGTGGCTCAGTGGGTTAATGCCTCTGCTTTCGGCTCAGGTCATGATCTCAGGGTCCTGGGATCGAGGCCCGCATCGGGCTCCCTGCTCGGCAGGGAGCCTGCTTCCCCCTCTCTCTCTCTGCCTGCCTCTCTGCCTCCTTGTGATCTCTCTTCCTCTGTGAAATAAAAAAAAAAAATCTTTAAAAAAAAAAAAAAAAAAAAAAGAGTGACACTCCACGCTTGAACCATCAAACTTCCAACTTTCCCCTTCTCGCTTCACGTGTGACACTTCACAGATCGACTCACCTTCCAACACAATCGTTAGCTCCACAGAGCTGCCCTCCTGTTCTCGGTGTCGCTTTGTCGTTATCTTTTACTTCCACAACTGTTGTGAACCCCAGTGTATAGTTTTTGTTCTTTCCGTTAGAGAGTTGTTTGCCTTTTAAGTCAGCTACAGTAAGAAAGCATATTTTTTATGTTTACTCACTGACTTGCTATTTCCAGTCTTTGTCCCTTCTGTACATCCGGGTTTCCTTCTGGCACCATTTCTCTTAGGTCTGAAGGACACCTTTTAATGGTTTCTTTGTTGTTGTTTTTTTAAAGATTTTTATTTATTTATTTGTCAGAGAGAGAGAGAGAGAGAGAGAGCAGAAGCAGGGGGAACAACAGGCAGAGAGAGGGGGAAGCAGGCTCTCTGCTGTGCAAGGAACCTGATGAGGGACTCGATCCCAGGATCCTGAGAGCATGACCTGAGTCAAAGGCAGACGCTTAACGACTGAGCCACCCAGGCGCCCCCCTTTAATGGTTTCTTGTAATGAAGGTCTGCTGGTAACACATTTTCTCACCTTTGGTTTATCTGAAGCTCTGTCTCTCATTAATAGGTCCCCTTGGTCATGATCTCAGAGTGGTGAGATTGAGCCCTTCTGTGGGCTCTGCACTTAGCAGGGAGTCTGCTTGAGATTTTCTCACTCCCTCTCCCTCTGCCCCTCCTCCCCACTCCCATCTCCCTCACGCTCTCTTTCTCTCTCTCTCTCTCTCCCTAAGATAAATACATAAATCTTTTTTAAAAAAAGAATTGCCAATTACTGACTGCCTACCCCATGTTATTCAAAGGGGACCCCTCAGTGGAAAGTGAGGTTCAGAGAGGTTGAGAGGAAGTGAGGGTGAACATAGGAATCCAAATTTGTTAGTAGACCCATGTTGGTCTTCTCATGCAATAGCCTGGAAATGTGTATGACACACAGAGCTAAGCAAAAAAACAAAAAACAAAAAACAAAAAAAACCTGTCATGGTCACATACAAAATATGATTACAATTAGGATAAAAAACACTACCCTTCTTTTTTTTTTTAAAGATTTTATTTATTTATTTCACAGAGGGAGAGAGATCACAAGGAGGCAGAGAGGCAGGCAGAGAGAGAGAGAGGGGGAAGCAGGCTCCCCTCTGAGCAGGGAGCCCGATGCGGGCCTCGATCCCAGGACCCTGAGATCATGACCTGAGCCGAAAGCAGAGGCTTTAACCCACTGAGCCACCCAGGCGCCCAAAACACTACCCTTCTGATTGCATTTGGATGATTCACTTCCTCAGTTTTCTGTTTTTCTCACATTTTTAAAAATCAGCATTAAAAACTATAACAGTACAAATCGAGGCTTTCTTCTTGATATAATCAGGATGATTGAAAAAGAATGATTGGGGGAAAAACAAGAGAGCATACCGTTCCTTTTTAAAATTACTCCCTTTCTGTTTCAGCTGCAATAAAACCAGCTTAATTTTTTTGATGCTATATACATTTACATATATACGAATAAGTTCAAGAGCCAAACAACTTGATTAATAAATGGGTGAAGGACTTGAATAGACAAGTGTCCAAAGAAGATACCCATTTAAATAGCCAATAGGCACATGAAAAGATGTTCAGCATCACTAACCATTAGAGAAATGCAAATCGAAACCACCAGGAGAGACCACTTCATACCCTTCGGGGTGGCCATTAACAAGAAAACAGGAGGCACCTTGGCTGGCTCAGTCCATAGAGCCTGCGACTCTTGATCTCAGGGTTGTGAGTTCGAGCCCCACGTTGGTGACAGAGTTTACTAAAAAAACAATTAAAATATTAAAAAACGAAGGAAACACACAATAACAAGCAAGGATGTGAAGAGAAGGGAACCCTTGTGCTTTGCGGGTGGGCATGTAAAATGGTGTAGTCACTGCGGAAAACAGCATTACTGGGAATAGATACGGAAGCGTCAATTTTGGAAGCAAAATTCTGGAGACAGATCGTGGTGGTGGTGGTTACTTAAAGCCACTGAACTGTATACTTAAAAATGCTTAAAATGGCAAATTTTATATTATGTATATGTTAACACAATAGAAGTGCAAGAACCACCACCCCCGAGATAATAATCATTAACATTTGGGGAACTCAACTTTTCATGCCTCTTTTTCTGCACTTAAGTATATGCATATCAGGGCCCCTGGGTGGCTCAGTGGGTTAAAGCCTCTGCCTTCGGCTCAGGTCATGATCTCAGGGTCCTGGGATAGAGCTGCACATTGGACTCTCTGCTCGGCAGGGAGCCTGCTTCCCCCCTCTCTCTGCCTGCCTCTCTGCCTACTTGTGATCTCTCTCCCTCTGTGAAATAAATAAATAAAATCTTTTTTAAAAAAGTATATGCATATCACATGTTTTTTTTCTTTTTCCTCCTTGCAGAAGTCCTACTAATTTTAGGATCGTTTTATTAGATTTCAAGTGTCTAGAGAATCATATTTCAAATATAAAGCATAGAGAATCATGTGTCTCCACCACTCAGCCTTCACACATTTTAACATTTCCCATGCTTGCTTGGAATCTTTTATAGAAGTCTTTTTGAGCATGTGATATTTAGGACCGTGCCCATAAAATAAAAACACGTACCTGAGAACCCACGACACCCAACCTCAGCATTAGGCCCTTAAGGATGCCTTTGAATCTACCTGTGTTCCTCCCCGTCTCATCCCTCCTCTTCCTACCTGCGCCTCCCTTCCCCAAGAAATACCACCCTGACTTCTGGGTTTATTATTCCCTCCCTTAAATAACTTGTCACTAGATATATAGCTCTATTCTAGGCCACGTTTTGCCGCCTAAGAAATTACCTCAAAACTTAATGACTTAAAGCATCCACCATTTAGTTACATCTCATGATTTTATGGGTCAGGAATTCAGGCAGGGTTCAGCTGGGTGATTCTTTTATTTCCCATAGCAGATGGGCTGGTCTGGAAGGCTCCATGTGGGGTAGAAGACTGAGTTCAGATGAGACTGTCTACTGGAAGCTTCCAGAATGGCCAACTCCGAGTGGTTGAATTTCTCATCTGGCAGGACTTCCAGGTCTTGAACTCTGCATATACCGATCACCCCGTTTCAGTGATACCAGCTCATGACCTATTTCCCCTGACTCCTGTATTTTTGGGAAACAAATCCCAGACATCAAGTCATTTTCATCTGTAAATAATTTAGTCTGTGGTTTCTAAAAGATAGGACTCTTTTTTTTTATCTTAACGGAACCACAATATATTATTCCATAGTTTAAAAACCACAATAATTCCTTGGTACCAAGGTATATTGGTTTTTTTTTTATTTGCCCCAGAGATACAGGTCTGTGAATCATCAGGCTTACACCTTTCACAGCACTCACCATAGAACAAACCCTCCCCAATGTCCATAACCCACCCACCCT
>LNAC01000230.1:2280591-2303808 GCA_002007465.1 Ailurus styani | reverse complement strand
GTGGGAGGCGGCTCCTAGCAAACCAAGGAGCCCACCGCGAGGCCAGGGAGCGATGGTGGATGGCGCACCCACGTGTGTCAGCACCAACCTCAACGTCACAGGGTCATGAAGGTCAAATGAGGTAACAAGAGTGAAAAGGTGGGATAAACCAGGACATTCCGGGACCGTGACAAATTACTAGTCGGTATCACTTCAAGTTCCCTCCTTTGCTGCTGGGAATGACAGCAAACTTTAAAGCACCGATGTGGCTGGCCGGATCCCTGGGCTTGCTGGTTCGTAGCTCACTCGGAGCCCAGAGACCCCTGAGGGTTTGGGTTTAAAACCCGTCTTCCAGGGGCGCCTGGGTGGCTCAGTGGGTTAAAGCCTCTGCCTTCGGCTCAGGTCATGATCTCAGGGTCCTGGGATCGAGCCCCGCATCAGGCTCTCTGCTCAGCAGGGAGCCTGCTTCCTCCTCTCTCTGCCTGCCTCTCTGCCTACTTGTGATCTGATCTCTCTCTGTGTCAAATAAATAAATAAAATCTTAAAATAAAATAAAATAAAATAAAATAAAATAAAATAAAAACCTGTCTTCCTGCTCCCAGAAAACAAGAGGTTTCGTTGGTGCTGTTCTTCACTCAGCAAGGTCTCATCTACACAGACTGCTGTGACTCCAGTGAGCCAGCGATCGGAACACTTCACCAGGACCCCGAGAGAAGGCCTCGTTACTCGGACACGGTGACATGTCATCAAGTATACTGTGTGTCTGAAACTTACCGTGGGTACGAGTTTCACTAGCTTCACCACCATGTTCTACCAGATCATCACTATTCGCCGTGCTCGGTAAGATTACAATTAAAATAGCCGCTAACACTTAACAGAAAGGGAAGAGGTAACCGACAGAAAATGACACTAGGTTAATTTGTAGAGAAATCATAGGTATGCAGAGTTTCCTTTAAAGAGACAGCCTTTATTGTAAGGATTTTTACACTGAAGAATTCAAAATGTGACTTTTTTGGGGAGTTTATTGATTTGTATTTAAAAGGAACTGTGGACACAGATTCCCCCGGAAATCATCTGAAAAAGTGCGAGAAAACAGTTAATCCTGCTGAAACAGTAAAATAATTCCAAGACATATGGTGTATCCAACAGAACAACACTGTCGATGCTGTCACTGATAGGAAAACTGACTGCTCCTTACTCTTCTAAACACACAGTGGCATATAGTTAACAATATTCAATCACTTCTGTTCTTTCCTGAATATATAAAAATTAAAATACCAATTAAAAAACTAATATATCTTCTCTTTAAATGTTTCTTACAGATACAATTTCAATATTTTCATTAGATAGTGGTGTAGTTTAAGAGATATGTGTGGTTTTTGCATTCACAAGTCAAACAACACTCCACGCCAAGAGAACGGAGAGTCTATAGGCTCATACTGCAAATAAAGACTTCAGGAATGTAGCAACGGGCATTTCTAAAATACAAAATGCGGAAGATTCTGAGCGGATACATGCAGTAAAGCTCTACTGAGCAGCTGGCCACAGAACTAGATGATTTCAATGGGACTCCAGATGCTTCCGAACTCATCTTGAACTCTCATCTTAGGCTTTGTATTTTGCTTTTCCAGTTTCACTAATGACACAAACATGCTACAAAATAAAAACCCAGAAATTCACATTAGAAAAGTGCATTGCAAGGGGCTCGGCCGGACAGACAGAGCTGGTGGGCCTGCCACGCCTTCCTCACCCGGGGCGAAAACGCACACTCGGGCCTCCTGTCCACGGAGCGGAAGCGGGTGCTTGAAGGAGAGTGAGTGAAAAGACTTAAACCAGTTCATTTACTTCTCACTTAGGACCACATCTATCATCTGAAATAATAATAGGACAGTTATTGTGTCACCCCGCCTGGCCAAGTTCCAGCTCTAAGGATGTCTGTACTTGACTACAGCTTTATGTGACTAATGGGAACCATCAGTCTGTTCAAATTACGAGGTGCTGGAAAGAGAAAACAATTCTTCTCTTTCGTGAATTTTTATATGGGGTCTGAAAACCGAGAGTGAGAAAAAGAGGCATTACTTACATTCAAATCCCTGAAGTATTCATTATAGTCAAGGGCATATCCTACAACAAACTTGTCTGGAATTTCAAATCCAACAACTGAAAAGAATCATAAGTCATCATTTAGATAGAGAAAACATCATTTTCGAATCCAATGCTTATGAATGTGCCTTCTCTACAAATACTCTCTAAAATCTTAAGGAAAAAAAAATGCCCTCTAAAGTAACTCTCAACCATTTCATATAAAACTTGCTCGGGTTAAAGATGGTTAAATGACAGAAAGTCATTCACTTACAGTCTGGTTTATAGCCAACACTTCGAGGAGTCCTCTTCACCAGCAAGCTGTTAATTACAAAATGTAACATGTGACATATGCAGACACGACAGGGGATTACAAAAGAGAACATTCATGCTCTGAGACATGGTCTCACCCGCACCTAGTGTACTTTTTATGCAGAAAGACTACGAAATGGGGAGCTGGCTCGCAGGGAGCCCCCGCCACAGCCGAGGCCCTGCCTGATCCCCACCCGGAACACCACTGACGATGCTGACACTGTTCTGACCCTGACTATTCACGCGCCCACTGCAGGGCAGCGAATCAGAAGGAAGGAGGAGGGATGGGGAGTGCCAACGAGCAGTTTCAGAATTCCTGGAAATCCAATCCTAAGGGGTGCGTGAGATGTAAGCGTCACCTTTTGAGACTCTTAATACATGGCTTACAAATATCGTGAGGCGAAAAAATTACCAGCATGCTTGAGGAGCTGGAACTGATTTTTGAGAGCAAAGACCGCAGTGGGAATAAGCCACCTCTGACCTAAGCTAATTTCGTGACCCAAGTGTGCACTACCTGCTGACATTTTTCAGCCATTAAGAAAAGCTATCGAGGGCGCCTGGGTGGCTCAGTGGGTTAAAGCCTCTGCTTTCGGCTCAGGTCATGATCTCAGCGTCCTGGGATCAAGGCCCGCATCGGGCTCCCTGCTCAGCAGGGAGCCTGCTTCCCTCTCTCTCTCTGCCTTCCTCTCTGCCTACTTGTAATCTGTCTCTCTGTGTCAAATAAATAAATAAAATCTTTAAAAAAAAATATGCAACCGGGACGTGAAGTGAGCAAATGCTGTTGGAAAACTGGTGCCTACAGACTTGCTTGATGCTGCTTCCCACGAGCCTTCAATCTGTAAAAAACACAGTATCTGGGGCGCCTGGGTGGCTCAGTGGGTTAAGTGTCTGTCTTTGGCTCAGGTCATGATCCCAGGGTCCTGGGATCGAGCCCCGCTTCGGGCTCCCTGCTCGGCAGGGAGCCTGCTCCTCCCTCTCCCACTCCCCCTGCTTATGTTCCCTCTCTTGCTGTCTCTCTCTCTCTCAAATAAATAAAATCTTTTTAAAAAAATACAGTATGTGCAAAGTGCAATCAAGCAAAAGCACAATAAACTGAGCTATGCCTATATTAAAAGTTACTAAGCAGATATAGTTATAAAGTCCAGTGTTAGCAGCTTATTAAAATTTTTCGTTTGGAAATAATTATAGATTGCCAGGAAGTCACAAAAATGCACAGGGGGGTGCCATGTGCCCCCTGCCCAACTTCCTCCAATACTGACAGCTCACGTAACTAGTAGATTACCACAACCAAGACACGGACTTTGGGGAACGGACCTTATCCAGGTTCCACCAGCCTTACACACATACGTTCGCGTGTATGCATGCACGTACTTCTGTGCAATTCTATCACCCGTGCGGATTCACGTGACCACCACCACGCTCGTGACACAGGACTTCGCATCACACAGGGCTCTCTCTTTCTACCTCTTTGTTTGCAGTCCCACACCGCCATCCCCTCCCTCACCCGGGTAACCACTGATCTGCTCTCCATTTCTAGCATTTTGTCACTTTAAGATAAGGTTGCATAAATGGGATCGTATAGTAGGCAACCTTTCGAGATTGGCTTTATTTTTTTTTCTTTAAAGTAGGCTCCACGCCTAGTGTGGAGTTCAACATGGGGCTTGAACCCATGAGCCCAAGAGCAAGACCTGAGCTGAGATCAAGAGTCAGACATTTAACCAACTAACCCCCCCCAGGCACCCCTGGACACTGGCTTTGATCAGCACAAGTCTCTTGAGGCTTATCTAGGTTGTCCCATGGATCCACGACGTGTTCCTTCGTACAGCTGAGCAGGCTTCCACGGAAGGGAGCCCTGCGGTTTGTTCGGCCATTCAGCCACTGAAGGGCATTTTGGCTGGTTCCCGTTCAGGCCTAAGACAAATGAAGCTGCCATTCCATCTGACATTCCTATAGGTTAACAGTCTTTGAATTTTTTAAAAGATTTTTANATTTATTTATTTGACAGAGAGAGATTACAAGTAGGCAGAGAGAGAGGAGGAAGCAGGCTCCCTGCTGAGCAGAGAGCCTGATGCAGGCCTTGATCCCAGGACCCTGAGATCATGACCTGAGCTGAAGGCAGAGGCTTTAACCCGCTGAGCCACCCAGGCGCCCCAGTCAGTTAGGCGACTGCCTTCGGCTTGTGATCCCGGGGTCCTGGGATCGAGTCCCATATCGGGCTCCTTGCTCAGTGGGGAGCCTGCTTCTCCCTCTCCCTCTGCCTGCCACTCCCCCAGCTTGGGCTCCCCCTCTCTGACACATGAATAAATACATTCTTTTAAAAAAAATTAAAAATAAATAAATTTTTAATTGAACTTTTTAACTTAAAATGCTTATCTAGTCCTTCTTAAACCTGCACTGAATAAAAATAAGCTGCCAGGCTTACCCTTTTTATGTATCAAGCACAGATACATACACACCATAAGCGGATATACTTCTGTGATATTAAATCCTAATGGTGAGGGAGGGGTTAAGAAAAAAAGGTTAAGAAACACTGACTTAGGCCAAGTCCATCACTAAGAAATGAATGACCTAAGTACTCTCTGAGCACTCCACCCCTCCAGCAACACAAAATCCCTCTTTAATTCCACAGCCAGGAAAGAGGGACAAAAGACCATCCCGAGGCTACACAGTACCCTGTGCCACAGTAGAGAAATAAGTACTTAGTGCCCCAGAATGCATGGCGGATAAAGACCCTCTCGTCACACCTGTCCCAAATTCACTGGAAGGGACCTACCCACAGGGGCGCCAGCTATCAGGGAAGCCCCAAAGGACAAACTGCTCACAGATGATTCATCAGAAGGCTCACTCTGATTCAGAGATGCTCGATATGGGATACTCGGATCCTTTAAAAGGGGTTTATTAAAACCAGTGAATCGGGCGCCTGGGTGGCTCAGCGGGTTAAAGCCTCTGCCTTCAGCTCAGGTCATGATCTCAGGGTCCTGGGATCAAGGCCTGCATCAGGCTCTCTGCTCAGCAGGGAGCCTGCTTCCTCCTCTCTCTCTGCCTACTTGTAATCTCTCTCTGTCAAATAAATAAATAAAATCTTTAAAAAAAACATTGAATCATTTAGGAAAAAAATTAGATTACTACCAGACCCCTACACAAAAATTACAGAGTGGGGGTGCCTGGGTGGCTCAGTGGGTTAAAGCCTCTGCCTTCATCTCAGGTCATGATCCCAGGGTCCTGGGATCGAGCCCCAGGTATCGGGCTCCCTCCTTGGTGGGGAGCCTGCTTCCCCCTCTCCCTCTGCCTGCCTCTCTGCCTACTTGTGACCTCTCTGTCTCTGTGTCAAATAAATAAGTAAAATCTTTAAAAAAAATTACAGAGTGGTCAAAGACTTAAAAGATGAAATTACAAAAGACAAAAAAAACAAAAAACAGAACAAAAAACCACCCCGAGTGTTACCTTACCAAACCCTTAAGGTGGTAAATAAAGAATGAACTGTGAGCCGGGTTGCCTTGGTTCAAATCTCACCTCAGAGTGTGCTAGGCACTGTGCCTTCCGACAGTTCCCTATGCCTTGGCATCCCTATCTACAAAGTGGGAATAAAAGTGCTCCCTCAGAGTTGTTAGGGATTAAGCTATAATTATAATTAAATATAACTGACCTAGAAACAAATGCAGAACTAATAAAGCAAAAGCCAAACAGCAGAGGCAGGGCCCGGAGGGGAGGCTGGCATATGCCATCACTCTGTCACTCAATTCCAGGAGCTCGGATCTTCAGAACCCACCCCCTTCCTGCCACCTCCTAAACCCAATGCGGGATCCTTGGTCTCAGTTCTTCAAGAAAACCCCAAATCTTCTACCACGCTAGCCAGGACAAGTTGATATCATTATTAGCCTGCTGAAAAACCAAGTGTCAATAATATTAAGCAAAAAGATGACTGCAATGAAGGGCTTCGTTAACACATGACAAACTTACAAAGCATACTTACTGAGTCTTACTTGAGATCATGTTACTTTTTTTAAAAACATTTTATTTGACAGAGACACAGCGAGAGAGGGAACACCACAGGGGGAGTGGGAGAGGGAGAAGCAGACTTTCCCACAGAGTGGGAAGCCCGACGTGGGGCTCAATCCCAGGACCCTGGGATCACGACCTGAGCCGAAGGCAGACACCCAACAACTCAGCCAACCAGGTGTCCCAGGAATCACATTACTTTTTGAAGAAAAAAAAAAGTTGAGAACATTTACCCTTACAAGAAGCAATTAATTGGGAGCCTGGGTGGCTCAGTGGGTTAAAGCCTCTGCCTTTGGCTCAGGTCATGATCTCAGGGTCCTGGGATCGAGGCCCACATCCTCCTCTCTCTGCTCAGCAGGGAGCCTGCTTCCTCCTCTCTCTCTCTGCCTGCCTCTCTCCCTACTTGTGATCTCTCTCTCTCTGTCATATAAATAAATAAAAAAAAATCTTAAAATAAGAAGCAATTAATCACTGAATCGTGTTTCAAATGAAGAAAATCTCCCATTAAAATGTTACATACATACCTTGCGACTTTGACCATCTTTGGATTATACTCCTTGACCAAGGAGAGCAAGGTTTGCATTGTTTTGCCAGTGTCAATTATATCCTTAAAAAAAAAAGACAAGGCATTTCAATAGCAAATAAAACCGAGTCCTATAAACACAAAACACTGAAACCCCACGTATAAGTAGAAGAACGCTATTGTTTTCAGGGTCACCGACTCCCAGAAGCAGGTGGTTACCAGACCACACCCTGAAAAACACTGCTCGATGCCATCTTCAAAGTATCCAAATTAATAAGGATTTACTGGGCGCCTGGGTGGCTCAGTGGGTTAAAGCATCTGCTTTCGGCTCAGGTCATGATCTCAGCGTTCTGGGATCGAGGCCCGCATCGGGCTCCCTGCTCAGTGGGGAGCCTGCTTCCTCCTCTCTCCCTGCCTACTTGTGATCTCTCTCTCTGTGTCAAATAAATGAATAAAAATCTTTAAAAAAAATAAGTATGTACTGTATAAAATGACTTTATGTGAAAGTGAATCTCAGCTATTTAGTCAAAAGTAGTTCAAAACAAATACATCTCTAATTGGAAAAATATTTCTTAAACCATAACCCTAATGTTCTTCAATGAAAACATTCTAGAGACGTTATAAAGGGCTGCTTCACAAAGTGGCGTCTGTGAGCCATCAGAAACATCAGGGCTGGAGACTTGTGAAAAATGCAGAGTTTCGGGCTGCAGGGGCCAGAATTCGGATGGCCCCAAGACTCCCGCCCCCTAGTACACACGCCCAGAGTAACCCCCCGCCCCCAGCATGAGCACAACCTGGGAAAAGCCTGGGGCGGTCACTCCTGTGATTCGTTACATTCTATGAGGTGCCTGGAGCACCTGTAGCTCAGAGGGGGTCTCCGGCTGGTTTTGAGGAAGTCAGCCGCCACGTGAGAGGGCCACGTCCAAGGACGTGAAGCTGGCCTTTAGGAGCTGTGAGCGACCCCTGGCCAGTAGCCAGCAAGAAAACGGGGCCCTCGGTCCTGCGACCACAAGAACTACATTCTGCCAACAACTTAAATGAACTCGGAAGAGGACCACGAGCCCTGGGTGAGACAGGAACCCCAGCCTTGCTTCAGCCCCATGAGACTCTGAGCAGAGGACTCAGCTAACCCGCACATGCGTTGCTTTCAGCTGTTAAATTCGAGGTCATTTGTTAGGTGGCATTACCCCAGACAAAATCAATCTGAAGTGGAGTTAATGAATCTACACTTAAAAAACAAGCAACCAAGGGCGCCCGGGTGGCTCAGTCAGTTAGGCGTCCAACTCCTGATCTCAGCTCAGGTCTTGATCTCAGGGTCGAGAGTTCAAGCCCCGCGATGGGCTCGTGCTGGGCGCGGAGCCCACTTAAAAACAAACAAACAATAAAACCCCAAAGCAACCAGTTCCCAGGGATATTCATGTACACGAATCTTTTGAAGACCGTGCCACCCGTTTAGTTTTTGATCCATAAGCTAAAGTTTCTATTAATAACAATGAAAATGAATTGGGGGTTACTGGTGCTCTTAAGCCTTAGACATTTTACATAAACGAATGAAAACTCATTCCACTGGTGAGAGTATAAAGCATACAAGCACTCTGTGGAAGCATTTGGCAGTAACAGTAAACTGAAAAGGTACCAACTCCATGATCCAGTCACTGCCTGCATCTAGAGGGGCCTCACACAAGCGTGGGAACTGGGAGACTCGTCCGATTCACAGGGCAATAAATTGGTGGATTCATATGCTGCAACGTTGCATTTTAAGACAACTAACTGCACATCTCAATGTGAATAACCTCAGAACTCATTACGAGTGAAAATAACAAAACATAAGAGAGAATATGCACGGTGCGGCACTATATACATTTTTAAATCACAAAGTATGTTTTGTATGTGGATACATACACGCAACAGAAGTATAAAAAACACGCATGGAAATGATGTACATCAACTTTAAGAGTAAGGAAACACTTTTAAGTCCAAAAGAGAGGGGAAAGAAATATACCAACATTTTCCCATTATCCAGTAAAAACAAATTACTAAGGATTTCTTACAAAAAACCAATCCTACTCCATTGTAACACAAGCCCACCGTGAAAATTGATGACGAGGGCGCCTGGGTGGCTCAGTGGGTTAAAGCCTCTGCCTTCGGCTCAGGTCATGATCTCAGGTTCCTGGGATCGAGGCCCGCATCGGGCTCCCTGCTCGGCGAGGAGCCTGCTTCCTCCTCTCTCTCTGCCTGCCTCTCTGCCTACTTGTGATCTGATCTCTCTCTGTGTGTCAAATAAATAAGTAAATAAATCTTTAAAAAAAATTGATGATGAGGAATTTCTTTCCCTGGATTACCTTTAGGACCAAGCATACTAAGTTAGAAAATCATAAACACTATATTGAAAGTATGTAGAACTTACCTCAACAATCAAGACATTCTAGAAGAAAAAGAAATGAAAATCAGTACAGTGAATCAGTGTTTCCAATTATAACTCAGATCATATCATAACAAACTCATTACCCAAATTCTTGTTTTTAAGATACTTTCCTATCTCAAACCCTGATTTAAACAATGGGCCATCTGCTGGGATCTGGAACTCTTTAATGTGAAACTTTCACTGTAATGGAACTTTTAAAAATAAAATTTGACCTATATCTGTGCATTTTAAGAAAATCCTCACTCTTTCAAACAGAGGTCTAATCTTGGGCAAACCATGAAAGTTTCTCTGGGCCTCAGTTTACCATGTGTAAAACAAGGGATGTGAACTAGGATGTATCTTCCAACTCTAACATTCGAGAACTATAATTTGTTCTAGAATTCCATATCATGCCTTTAGTTTACCATACAGAATCCAATTCAAAACCCATTTTCTCATTAGGCTGAAACTGACCTGTATTTTCTGGATGTGTTCATATGCTTAGACTCAACTGAAGAAAGGCACCAATGCTTCCTTCCACCATAAACCCTCACCCCAATTTCTACCTCTCAGAATTTCATAGCTGGAAGACCCCGTATAGGAGAAACCATTTAAGAATTACCTCCAAGGTACAGGGAGTCCTATCAGTTCTTATGCTAGTTATAGGAACAAGGAAGCATTTCACATCCTGGTTATAACCACTGTCACAGGGAAGAGTCATGCTATATTGTGATCTGCATTTCTCACTTCTTGGTCACATACCTATTGCATGAAAATGTTAGCGTTCTATATATTCTTCTAAGTCAGTGGTTACCGAGTTAGGGCACACAAGATCCACAGGGTTCCAAGAATGAAATATTAGACCTTTTTTTAAACCTCACCCTGTTTGAGCTATAATTTTGTGTGTATTTTGTGATATACAAAATATTACTACCACAGTTTGTATTATCATTCATCCCTTTCCTCCTATGACGACTACTTTGTCTCTTTTCAAGATACTGCAATCTCAGGCGCCTGGGTGGCTCAGTGGGTTAAAGCCTCTGCCTTTGGCTCAGGTCATGATTGCAGGGTCCTGGGATCGAGCTCTGCGTCGGGCTCCCTGCTCAGCAGGGAGCCTGCTTCCTCCTCTCTCTCTACCTGCCTCTCTGCCTACTTGTGATCTCTCTCTCTGTCAAATAAATAAATAAAATTTTAAAAAAAGATACTGCAATCTCAATCTTTAGTAGAACTGAATATAATCAATTAATGGACCAATAGTCATTTTACCACCTCCTATGTATGTGATTTTTTCTCTGCATTTTCTCTACCCTAGCTAGTATATCGGAAGGGTAACACTCTCCCATCCTAACTGTGGCTCACTGCTACAGCAATGTGCACCATGGGATGGAGTTATAGTCTGAAAACAGCCCTGAATTATGAGACAGAGAAACTGGATTCTAGTCTTGACTCTAATACTAAGTAGCTGCACGATCTTGATTATGTCATAATCATAGACTTCTAGTAATCAATCACAGTCCAGAGATTAAATATTTATCCAGTACAGAACTAGTATCTAGAGTATCATCTTAATACTGTTTTAAAAATAAAGAATGAGGGGCGCCTGGGTGGCTCAAGGGGTTAAAGCCTCTGCCTTCAGCTTAGGTCATGATCTCAGGGTCCTGGGATCGAGCTCGCATCGGGCTCTCTGCTCAGCAGGGAGCCTGCTTCCTCCTCTCTCTCTGCCTGCCTCTCTGCCTACTTGTGATCTCTCTCTGTCAAATAAATAAAATCTAAAAAAAATAATAAAGAATGTGAATTTCTACTATTATTGAGAACTTATTTCATGTCAAATAGCTACATCCTTACTTCATAAATGAAAACAAGAATGAGGCTCAGTGGTCACATGATTTGCCTAAAGTCATAAAACTAGCCAAGTGGTAAAGAAGTATTTTCAGGGCCCAAATTCCATATTCTCAACCACTAACTGGAAAAAAGGGGGAGAAATATTTATATAAATATGTATCTACATACAGTGTCCCAAAAAGTTGACTGAAATAGAAAGTTTAAATAACCCACAATCTCACCACTGAGAAATAACTTTATCCAACTTAGATGCCTTGATTTTTTCCGCAATAAATGTGTTCTACTGTGACTATCAGGGAAAATTATTTTAGAAAGAGACCCTTTAAGATCACAGAGCCATGTAGTAGGACAGAGCCATTAGGTGGGAAAGGCAAGGTCAAATGGAATCCCAGGAGGCTTTGCAGGCGAGGTCCCTTCCAGCACTAAAAACTGACTATAGGAATAAGGATTTCAAATGACTTCTAAATATGGGCAAAGCATGCTGAAAGGCAAGACTAGGTCTGGCAGTGCTATATAGGATGGGCAGGAAGGGGAAAGAGTCCACAGATTATAATTTCTCTTTTGAAGTTTTCAAAAGATGTTGAGGAACACGAGATGAGTTTGGCAGGACCCTGATACGGGACAAGAGAATTGGACACGAGCGTTGTATGCTGAAGTTTTCTACTAGATACTCAGTCAAGTAAGCTGTAAACATTTAAAAACCAAAGGAAGAAAAAAGAGCTTTGAGGCCAGAAAGACCAGCATTTAAATTCAAGCTCCACCACTTACTGGCAGCGTGGCTTTGGACAAGCCCTTCAAATCTGCTGAGTCTTAGTTTCCTGATCTATAAAATAAAGGTAACAGTATCTACCTCGTGGGCTTGTTGTGAAACTTTTATGAGATTATGCCTTTATATCTGGTGGTGTTTCTACATAAAAAACTGGCAGCTGAAAAAAAAAACACAGCATGTGACTCTTGATCTTGGGGTCGTGAGTTTGAGCCCCACGCTGGGTATAGAGTTTACTTAAGAGAAAAAAAAGCTGGGCGCCTGGGTGGCTCAGTGGGTTAAAGCCTCTGCCTTCGGCTCAGGTCATGATCTCAGGGTCCTGGGATCGAGCCCCGCATCGGGCTCTCTGCTCAGCAGGGAGCCTGCCTCCTCCTCTCTCTCTGCCTGCCTCTCTGCCTACTTGTGATCTCTCTGTCAAATAAATAAATAAAATCTTAAAAAAAAAAAAGAAAAGCTGCCCATCTCTAGAACCCACACTTTTACATCCACTACATGATACTATACAACGTGTTTTGCTCTGTGAGTCTATTTTTAAAAAGAAGAGTCTTCCCCCCCTCCAAATATATACACTTTTGAAGAATTCCAAATTAGATCACCACAGAGGAAGACAAGAGTACTTTACAATATGGACTTGAAGATTAATGTTGGGTTCTGCTGCCTCTCTGCTGTATGACCTAGGGAAAGACAGCTAACTGAAATCGCTTCCAAGGGTTAAATAGCCCTTGTTTAAATGCATAAATAACTGTGTGAACTGCCTCTTAGTGATAAAGCACAGTGTTACTAATTGACTCCTGGCACAAAGTCAAGAGAACTCTTTTCTTCCCCTTCAAGACACATACCTTTCCAGTCAAAGTTGAGAGATCATCTCCACCAATTACTTTGATGTCCCCTGTTGACTGGTCATTCTAGTTTAAAAAAAAAGAAAGATATAAGTATATCCTTTTGTGTACACACACACTCACATTTCAAATTATCAGATGGGAACTAGAAGATTTAAGATGTCAGCTATCTAATGCCATTGCATTATGATATTCTAAATGATACAAATTATAAGAATTCTGTTCCAAGAAATGAACGACTAAGTAACTTTCAACCAGAGATTAGTAAAAGCTTAAAAAGTTCTAACTGGCCATTACTGATCTGATGCTCTTCAGAGTCCTAAAAACAGGGCGCACACATTTTCGAGTGGGCAGTATCACAGCAGCCACCCATCTTCAGTCACGGTGATTTCTGAACCATGAGGTTATTAGCGTAACAGGTGTCTGGTTCTGGCCCTGGACCATTCCCATGAATCAGGCAAGTTGTAGGTTCTGGTCTGTATCACACTCAAGCCCAAAAATACTGTCCTCAAAAGTCTAGCCCAGCCCATGTCATCTTCAGCAGAGTCTGGAAAACCAGGTCTGATTAGCAGTCTTTTCAGGCCTACCTCTTCGTCTCCCAGTTTTCTGCTATCACAGAATCCAGTAGAAACCCGTACAGGAATTTCAAAGGGAAATTCTGCAAATCCACGATAGCTGGTGGTGATAATGATCTCAATTTGGAGCCAAAGAGCAGGTGACCAAGAGCTGAGACTTCTCCTACCAGACACCAACCCGTCTCAACGCTACAACATTACAACGATGTTGTGTCAGCACAGTAACAAAGGGACCAAGGAACAGAACAGAGCCCGGACACACACTCAGAAATACATGAGGATTTAGTAAACGATAAAGATGGCATTTGAAGTCGATAAAGATGGTATTTGAAGTCGCTAAGGAAAAGATGGATTATTCAATGAAGTAGTTATCCATTTGGGGAAAAAAATAAAGCATGATCCCTACCTCAGAGCAGACACAGAAATAAATTCCAGATGGATTAAAATCTAAATGTAAAAAACAAAGCCATAAGCAGACTGGAAGAAAATGTAGAAGAAACACGTTCACATTCTCAGAAAGGGTAAAAACCTAGGCATATCATGAACCTAAACTGAAAGGGAAGATCTGTAACAAATATTCCCACTGTATGTTGGGCTCCAAGACTAAGAAGCCAACAGGAAAATGAAGAACGAACACAAACAGGCAATTCACGGAAGAGAAGGCCAGAACGTGTAAAATGCTATCAATCTGAGAAGCAAACACTAAAACCATGTGGTTCTGCCATTCACCCATTCGCACTGCCAAAACTCAAGCCTGATGATATGTGTTGACAAAAGTGAGGGGAAACAAGCACTCTTGGTGAGCAATAAACCGGTACAACCTCTTTTGAAGACGGTACAGCAACACCTACTGAAATTGTAAGCATGTGTGCCGTGTGCCTCACCAGTCCCACTTCCAGGAATCAGTGCTATAAAAACACTTACAAATACGCGAAGGTACGTACAAGGAGGTTTCACTGTATCAACTATTTATAATGAAGGAAAACGGGAGACAAGCAACGAGTCTAGTAACAGGGACCTATTTAAATGAAGTTCATCCGCACAGGCTAATATACTGTGCAGCTATTAAAAAGAATCTGAAAATCTTTACACACTGGCATAAGCGATGGGAATTAAAAACACCAACAAGCAGAGCAATGTGCTGCCTACGGAACCACTTTTGTTCAGTGTTTTAAACAAATTTATAATATCAATTACCTCTGAGTGCTGAGAATGGGGAGAGCAAGGCTTTTTACTTTTACTTTTATGTATTTCCATTCTTATCATATGCTTCTATGTGCGGGTCCACTTTTATGGAGTGTCATTTTGGAAAAACACAATTGGGCCAAAACTATTAAGTGTTGCAAATTAAACAGATCTCAGTATGACTTCTGATATGAAAAAAATCTAGCATATTACTTCTCATCTTAAGGAAATTACAGACACCCTTTATTCTAACTTAAAACCCAGAGTTTCAAACACAGGGAAGTGATTACTAGCAAAAGGAAGGAAGAAGGAAGGAAGGAAGGGAGAAAGAAAGAAAGAAAGGAAGAAAGAACGAACCCTATACAAAACCTGAAGCTTTCCAAGAGAGTGAGTCATGGTAAATGATTTATACTGTATGTCAAAGCAGATAGTGACATCTTCTGTAGAAGTTTGGTATTACAGCCCAATTCCAAATGGCTTTTTTTTTTTTTTTTTAAACAGAGGAAAGAACTAAAAAGTATGGAGTCACAGAAAAACCCCTGTGACCCAAAGACTATGGTGACAGGGTAAGAAAAAAGAGAACTCCAAGCATGCACGACACTGTTGCTCCACTAGCGTCCATTTGGAGTGTACTCCATTAGTTTGCTTTTGAGGCCTTTTATCTTTTTAAAGATTTTATTTATTTGTCAGAGAGAAGAGAGCGAGCACAGCAGGGGGAGAGAGGGGGAAGCAGGCGGGGAGCCGGGGAGCCTGACTCGGGGCTCGAACCCGGGACCTTGGGATCATGACCTGCAAAAGGCAGACACTTAACGGCTTAACGGACTGAGCCACCCATGTGTTTCTCTTCTGAGGCTTTTTTCCACGTGATCCACCTTTCCAGTGAAGGCTAATAGAGAAGATTCACTGAAGGAAACTGCTACAATCTGGGGCGCCTGCGTGGCTCAGTCGGTTGGGCNGCGGAAGGACGCATCTCTCAGCAGACTGGAATGATGGGTGGAAACCAGTAAAACTCCGGGCGCCTGGGTGTTTCAGTCGTTAAGCGTCTCCCTCCGGCTCAGGTCATGATCCTGGGGTCCTGGGATCGGGCCCTGCATGGAGCTCCTTGCTTGGCGGGGAGCCTGCTTCTCCCCCTCCCTCTGCCTGCCTGCAGCTCCCCTGCTTGTGCTTTCTCTCTGTGTCAAAAAAATAAATAAATAAAATCTTAAAAAAAAAAAAAGAAAGAAAACTGCTTTGCCCACTGTGCTAGAACACAGGCTCAAGTGCCCCAACTGCACAGAAAGGGCGTCCGTGGATCAGTTACCCCACCAGAGCAAGTTCCCTCCCTCCCCATCGCCCCCTCCCTCCTCTCACAGGTGGAACAAGCTTCCCACTGTATTCCTGCTTCGGTACATTACTCAGTGACTCTTGCATGCCTCATCTTGAATGAGATGGTGGGGCTGGCCCAGGAGAGGGGAGAGTTCCCCCCAACTATTCTTCCCTCTTCTCCACCATCCCATCTCCTCATTCTTCCCAGTCAGAGAGCCCGACCCGTCCTTAACTCAGAGTGTCACTGTCAACTACATACAATTCCCAAAAAAGCTCTGGGTCTACAGCTCTACCCTTAGCATCTGTGTTTCCATTTGGTCTACCTTTTTTTTTTAAAGTGTTAAGATTGGCAGTGATGATTTTTGGGTTTTTCAATTCAAGTATAATTAACAAACAATGTTGTGGGCGCCTGGATGGCTCAGTGGGTTAAGCCTTTGCCTTCGGCTCAGGTCATGATCTCAGGGTCCTGGGATCGAGCCACGCATCGGGCTCTCTGCTCAGCGGGGGTCCTGCTTCCTCCCCTCTCTCTGCCTGCTTGTGATCTCTGTCAAATAAATAAACAAAATCTTAAGAAACAAACAAAAAAAGCAATGTTGCATTAGTTTCATATGTACAATTACCTTTCCTTTTTGCTTCTGAAGATTTATTTATCTGAGAGAGAGAGAGAGAGAGAGAGAGAGAGAGAGAGAGAGAGAGANAGAGAGAGAGAGAGAGAGAGAGAGAGAGAGAGAGAGAGAGGAAGGGAGAAGCAGACCTCCCGCCGAGCAGGGAGCCCAATGCGGGGCTCGATCCCAGGACCCTGGGATCAGGACCCAAGCCAAAGTCAGAAGCTCAACTGACTGAGCCACCCGGGTGCCCCCAATTACCTTTCTTGAGTCTGGGCGAAACGAGAGAAAGAGGAAGGAACTTTGTTTACTCCTATTTGTATATCCCTGGGCATTCTGTGACCCTCCAGGCCGCAGCAAGAACCGCAGCTGAGAAAGACCGGCCTGGGACAAAGCAGCCTCCCCCGCTGAAGAGGGTACAGAGGCCCATGTGCAGAGGTGAGCTGCCCGGAGGGCTAGACCAGGACTCGTACTGAGGCAGGAAGTCTGGGCTTAGCACCTCGCAGCTTGCCTGTTGCAAGTAACTTGAGGGTGTTCTTCCAGAGCCCCAGAACGGAGGGACCGAGGGACCGGGAGAAGGAAAGACTTTCCCAGTGCGCCACATCTCAAGCATCATGCTTCCTCTGCACATCCCAGTCACGACTGTCCTGTCTTTTCGCAACAGATCAATTCGCAACAGTAGCGAGAATATCACAATGATATGCTTTGATAGGTAGACTGCCCCTGAGATGAAAACAGCAGATAACCAATTTTCTAAAAACAGATGCAGAAAAAAGAAGTCTGGAAGGATATACACCCAGGGGGGAATTTATTTACCTGTATAATATGAGTGTTTTGAAAAGAACACGGTCCTTAAAAAAATGCTATTATCACCAGTTAAAAAAATGATGTTAATAGTTGAGGGCTGCCCGGCAGTCTCAGTGGGGAGAATGTGTGACTCTTCATCTTGGGATGCTGAGTTCAAGCCCCACATTGGGCCTAGAGCTCATTTAAAAATAGTGAAAAGAAGGGGCACATGCACCCCAGTGTTCACAGCAGCAATGTCCCCAACAGCCAAACTGTGAAAGGAGCCGAGATGCCCTTCAACAGACGAATGGATAAAGAAGATGTGGTCCATATGTACAATGGAATATTACACGGCCATCAGAAAGGATGAATACCCAACTTTTGTATCAACATGGACGGGTCTGGAGGAGATTATGCTGAGTGAAAAAGCCAAGCAGAGAAAGTCAATTATCCTATGGTTTCACTTACTTGTGGAGCATAAGGAATAACATGGAGGACATTAGGGGAAGGAAGGGAAAAATGAAGAGGGGGGAGTCAGAGGGGGAGACAAACCATGAGAGACTCTGGACTCCAGGAACCAAGTGGAGGGATGGGGTAACCGGGTGATGGGTACTGAGGAGGGCATGTGTGTCGATGAGCCCTGGGTGTAACGTGCAACTAACAAATCACTGAACACTACATCGAAAACTAATTATGTACCATTTGTTGGCTGATTGAACATAATAAAAATTAAATAAATAAAAATAAATTTTAAAATGATGCTAATGAAGCAGGGCCCTTAGGTCATCTGCCCCATGCACTGTCCACTACCGTAGCCATTAAGCACATGTGCCAATTACAGTTGACCCTTGAACGTCACGGGTCTCAACTGTGCAGGCCCACTTACACATGGATTTTTTTTGATAAATACAAATAGCACGGTCAATGTATTTTCTCTTCCTTATGGTTTCCTGAATAATATTTTCTTTCCTCAAGCTTACTTTATTGTAAAAATATAGTATATAATACATGTACAAAATACGTGTTCACTGTTTATATTATCAGTAAGGCTTCTGGTCAACAGTAGGCTATTAGTAGTTAAGGTTTGGGAGTCAAAAGTCATACAAGAATTTTCAACTGTGCAGGGGGTTGGTGCCCCTAATCCCTGTATTGTTCAAGCGCTGACTGTTCTTAAAATTAAATAAAATTAAAAATTCAGGCCGTCGCACAAGACATATTTTAAGTGCTCAGCAGATAGCGGCTCTGTATTTGACGGCCCAGATAGAGAACATTTCAATCACCCAGAAAATTCTATTGGTCAGCGCTGCTCTAATCAAATCAAAGACACCATTCTGCACAGCACGATACTAGAAAAAATTGAGTCAGTGCAGATATTTAATACCTAGAGGTTCCCTTCGGAAGTTACTGCATCCAATCTTCATGCTTCTCATTCCAGGACTGGTTTGGGACTAGGATTTGATAAAATAAACACGTTCAACAGAACTACTTTGCATGGCCTTGTATACAACAGATGATCAGGATGTGTTTCCTGAGTGAATTGATTGATTTCCTTAAATTTTTTAATACAAAATTTCTGGTTCACAAGACCAAATTTGAACACTACCTTTACGTTCTAAGAAACGGGGTGTTTATAAAATACCTCAGCCTATTATCAAAGTGAAAATCCACAGGAAATAGCTACAAAATATGCTTTTGACACCAGTTCTATTAAAGCTTCCTCATACCAGAGCTGGTGCACACATCCCTGCTCCCTCACATTTAAACTGAACAAATTCTTTCCCCCATACCTGTCTATGGTCTTAATAAGCAGGAAAGAGACATAAATCATTCCACTTGCAATATATACATATAGAGAGAGATATTAGTTTTATAAAAATAAGCCTTAGACTATCTAGTGTCAACATCAAAATGGCACATTAACATTTAACTTCAACTGTTTCTAGAGGAAAAGCATACCTTAAAGCGATTGGCCTCTTTTCTTGGCCTCTTGTAAGAGATACTTTAAGAAACTACTCCAGTATTTTCTGCATTTTTCTTTAACAAGTTCACTCAAATAGCCACCTTCTTACAAATTACTATAAGGTAATTTACATCTTGGATATATTAAACAGCTTAATCAAGCTACTAACCAAGCAACTTCCAAGATCAAGACTGAGTTATAGCTTTATGCACCCTGACTGCAACTGAGGGGAAAAAAAATCCCACAGTTGACCAGATGAATTGTTTGCAGAACTTCTGACTAGGAGGGGCACCTGGGTGGCACAATTAGACTCTTGTTTTCGGCTCAGGTCACAATCTCGGGGTCATGAGATCGAATCCCACATCGGGCTCCATGGTGGGCATGGAGACTGCTTGAGTTTCTCTCTCCTGACCCTGCCCCTCCCCACCCCTCTCAAAAACAAAAAAACAAAAAATTTCTGAGTATCCAAAAATGAAGAAATAAAAGAAAGCCCATATTAGAGGACTCAAATCAGTTATAAGCTTTCCCAAATAAGACTCTGAGTTCTGCAGAACTAAAGGCATGGGTTCAAATTAGAGACCTCTATGATCTCTGGCAAGTCACTTCATCCCTCCGGGCCTCCCTGTTCTCAATTGTATGTGGAGATAATAATTCAAAACACAAAAAAAGAAGTTTTCTGCAAGATTTCAAATCCTAAGAACAATTTCATTTTAATGTGAGCCGCTTTGTCTGGACACACAGTAAATCAGGCTCATTTTCCCTTTGCTTAAGGCCCACACGGAAGTATTGCCACAAAACATTTACTTGTCTGATACTTTTTCCTCCTGAGGCTTCATCTTTTTAAGACGAGAAAAAAATTACTACAAGACTGAACTCACAAGAAAGAAAATACATTTGCATATTTTTCAATTATTTCATTTTTCTGAATGTCACAGAGTCTTAGAACACTTCATTGTTCTAAGATGCACACTCACATTTTAATACTGCTGAAAGCAGTATATTACAATTGACGGCAACTTACAATATAACCAACAGGGTCTTCTTTCTTAGCAGTACAAAAAACAGAGGTAAGTCTTAACATCAGTGATACCTTAGTTTGAATGAAATATGTATTTGGAATCCCCAGCAATTTCCCATTGAGGCACTGAGCAAATAAAATCCTACCCAGTGACTCTGATTAGGAGTATGTAAACTATGTGGGGCGCCTCGGTGACTCAGTGGGTTAAAGCCTCTGCCTTCGGCTCAGGTCATGATCTCAGGGTCTTGGGATCGAGGCCCGCATCGGGCTCCCTGCTCAGCAGAGTCTGCTTCTCCCTCTTCCTCTGCCACTCTCCCCTGTTCCTTCTCTGTCTCTCTCTCTCTCTCTCAAATCTTAAGTAAAATCTTAAAAAAAAAAAGAGTATGTAAACTATGACACGTGTGTGAAAATTCTTTAAATATTAGAAATAAAAGTGGCAGTGGAACTTAGGGTGACTTTATTCCTTCATTTCTTGATTTCCTGTGGTGGTATGCTTTTCATTAATAAACATGTATTCTTTATGTTTTTAAAGATTTTTTATTTATTTATTTGACAGAGAGAGAGAGAGAGAGAGAGAGAGAGATCACAAGTAGGCAGAGAGGCAGGCAGAGAGAGAGGGGGAAGCAGGCTCCCCGCTGAGCAGGAAGCCTGACGCGGGACTCGATCCCAGGGCCCTGAGATCATGACCTGAGCCGAAGACAGAGGCTTAACCCACTGAGCCACCCAGGCGCCCCTAAAAATGTATTCTTTAATCAAAAAAATGCAATTTTCATTTTGAAGGAAAACTAGATGGGGTGTTTCCAGAAACGTTTAAGAGTTCGTGGAGCATTTCTTTAGGATTAGTACAGATCAGTTAATGTTTAATTCAGTATTTCAAACTGGGGAAACTCAGCATGTGAAACTATACTGAGATCAATGTTACTGATGTTGCAACAATTTTAAATTTCCGTCTTATGATTTAATCAAATTGTCTGGTTTTTTATATGTACATGAGAATATCTTCCATGACAAGCTGATGAATTATTAAATAGGGCAGAAATGTTATTTCAAGTCAACAGTAAGCATATGAATTTAATTTCTGTTGTTTAGTAGTAAATCCACACAGAATTTCACATCAAACAGAAGAGATAATATTTTTCTCTATGTGAAAACTAACCTAAAAACTTGCTTGGCTCATGTTTAAGATTTCATTGTTTTTATCAGTTGAAGAGTGCAGCTTAATAATCCTCTAAGATCTAAAACTAATGGAAAAAAACCTAAAAGTAGAAAATGGCATTAAAGGCTCAAACTCGTTCTACAACTTCCAATTGTTCTTATAAGTATAAACTACTTTTAAAAAGAAAATACTAAAGTTAAACTCCCCTCATTTTTTTTTGCAAGTCTTCTTTTCAAAGAAAGAACATTCTGTGCAAATCCCAAAAGAAATGAAATCTAAGACATAAAGTAACAAAACTGATTTTTATGTGTCTATGTGTGGAGGGGGCACTTATGAAGATCAAAAAAAGAAATGCCACGGACTGTACGGAAGCACACGTCTTGACTCTAAGCCAACGAGACATGAAAGGCTGGGAAGCTATAGAGCTAGGAGCGAACTGACTAGAATTAAATCTTAGTGTAAACCAGCTAACTCACTCGTGCTCACTCACTTCTGGTGAGCGAAAATCCAAACTCTGTATTTAACTGATTCTCTTAATTCGTGTAAGACTCCAACAAGTTACAAGGAGCTTATGAGTATAAAGCAAGGTCATGGTATATGAGCACAATGGGTTTCAGGGGGACAGGGAAAATGTCTTAAATGGTTCTCCAATCACCCGTAGGACTGACGAAAATGCGGAACAGGTCAAACACTTGGGTCAAATAGATGATTAACTGGGAGAATGAGGTTGAAAGTTAAATGTAGGTAAGTGTGGTCTTATTCTCAGTGAAAGTATAAACAAAAGGCCAGTTTCTGCAGGGATGCAGGATACAGATGCATGAAACAGCAAAGAGCAGACATTTCTTCTAATCTTTGAAGAAGATGAAGAGAAACCCCACTTTTAAGGAAAACAGTTAACGCCCAGAACTACACTGGCAACACGCAACCAGAAGCAAACAGCAGCATGAAATCACAAAAATCAAACACCCACGTGACCAAAGAAAACTATGGATGATGAAATCCACATGTACAGATCACCGATTCTGGCTCACCCAGTGCCAACACTGCTTACTGTGTCAGTATCGTGAGGCATCTGAGGCGGAGTGACGTGGGCAGGGTAATCCCAACCACAAGTCGTTTCTTCAGTGCGCCTACGGCTTCTGTACCGCCACCCCCCCACCGGATTTCTAGGAAACAACTGTGGATCCACCTTCTTTATGAGACTCAGCTGCATATAACTTATCACTCCCCACCAACCCAATCGAGCTCCACAGAAGCTATCTGCCAATGGTAGAACAGTCAAAAAATAGCCCCCAGGTCCCAAGGGCAACTCCTAAAAGGGGTTTTTAAAAAAATCCAAGAAACAAAACCAAACCAAAAACTCTTTAAAATAAGTGTATAGCCTCCAAGGTGACCAGTTTGAAAAAGATAATATTCACTTGGACATAAAGTAGCAGAAGATATCAGAAAATCTCCCTGTGGGCGCCTGGGCGGCTCAGGTCACGATCTCAGGGTCCTGGGATCGAGCCCCACACTGGGCTCTCTGCTCCGTGGGGAGCCTGCTTCCTCCTCTATCTCTGCCTGCCTCTCTGCCTACTTGTAATCTCTCTCTCTCTCTCTGTGTCAAATAAATAAATAAAATCTTTAAAAAGAAAAAAAGAAAGAAAATGTCACTGTAACCAAGTGAAGTGGACATGTAAGTTTAGTTTGCAGAGCTTCAAAAACATACAGGAAAGCCTACCGTTGCGATGCTTTTTAAAAAACATATATACATATACATACACATTTTTTAAATTTTTATTTAAATTTCAGTTTAGGGCGCCTGGGTGGCTCAGTGGGTTAAAGCCTCTGCTTTCGGCTCAGGTCATGATCTCAGCGTCCTGGGATCGAGGCCCACATCGG